>OX465266.1:10804933-11404933 GCA_949987775.1 Aproaerema taeniolella | reverse complement strand
TAATAATTTTGTAAAACTCCATTGATTAAATAATTAGCGGGCATTTGGAGCGATAATGTAGTATTCTTCTTTTCCTGTATTTTAGTTAGTTTCTATTTCTTGTTTTATTTGTTTACATTGTATTTTTCATTGTCACAGGGGTCATGTCATTGGTCTGTCATATAGCCGTTGACATTGAATCCTATGTCTTTGGTTACTCTCTGTCTTTGGTTGATGGCATCATTCCTTGTCGTTGGCGTCTAAACCATTGACATAGAATGATGGTTCAACCGCGATTCATATTGTCTTTGGTATCTGCCACCTATTCTTGTCAATCTTGACTTTCATTTGAATTTGAAATCAAAATTGGAAATCGTGAGTTTCGCGAACGATTTTCTGTTTACCTTTTGACGGCTGAATTTTAAAAGGTCAGTCTTCCTTCATCTCTCACGTGGGATAGAAGGACAGGACAGCTACCTTACTGTCTCAAGGCCTCCCTGGGCCGCAGCACGGCCCAGGAACTTTGCCCAGGCGCGAACCCTACGCTACAACAAATCTCGTATTTTTCCCTAAAGTGGTAGGCGCGTGTGACCTACGCTACAATAGTACTCAACACCTAGTATTTTCTCTAAAGTGGTAGGCGCGTGTGAATTCACTCCACAGTTCCCTCTTTTGCCACTGTACCTCGCGTGGGGCTCTCAAAAACTCCAGCCTCCTCGTACCTCCGGCTGGAAGCCGTGAGGGCAGTCCTATCCTGCCTCCGGCGAGGAGCCGTGAGGGCAGTCCTATCCTGCCTCCGGCGAGGAGCCGCGAGGGCAGCCTTCTCTTGCTTCCGGCGTGGGCCGTGAGATCTGCTGCAGACACCACCTCGAGCGCCGAGTAACCGGCGTAACACCATCAAGACCTCGCTCTCCTGGCTTCGGCTACGTCGAACTTAAGTCGAACTCTTGTTTTCCCTCAGCTACCTATAACTCGCCAGTGACGTTAGGGAGGCAGGACCCAAAACTTGTAATATTAGGCTTTACATACAATACATCTGTTCTCTTGTATCTACTCTCTTTCTCTACTACCTCTAACCTTTCATTCGACCTTTCCCTATCTACGTCTAGGGTCTTATATCTATAGGACCCTCGACGTAGCCTACCTCGACTACTGTTCACTAGGTCCTTACGGCTCTGCTGTAAGGCGAAGTGAAACATTACAATATGCCATACAAAAAGTTTCTTATTATGAGTCTAACTTTGATATTTCATGGGTACTTAAGATTGCCGCTCAATTATTCTATTTTGATTATTATTGATGGACCAAAATGTCCATTCTCCTTTTGCATGGTCATACATGTATGTATGTATGTATTTATTCTTTATTGTACAATGATAATACAGAGGATAACAAGTTTACAGTAATAGGAAGTATTAATCATATTAATAGGAAGTATTAATTATATTAATCACCCCGACAGAAATGTAAAATAAAATTTTGGTAAAACATTTTCTTTCGGGTATCTTCCATACAAGTGAGTCGCTCTTAAAAATGTGCTCCTTAAAATTAACTTACTCCATAGTTCGATCGCTGTCAACGCATCTTCATATTCTGGTAGTCCAAAAACATATCCAATCTGACACGGGTTCCAGTGGTCGCACATCTCACTATCCGGATCTAACTTTGACATAAGCTTAATGACGGCCTGTACGAAAATGAGTAAAGCAGTAATTAGTCAAAATTGGATCAGCACCGTATCCGAATCGAATCAGGATCTACTTTTGAAATAATGCTCTGAAAAAAAGGTGTGGATTAATCGTTGATGTGCACATGACGCCATGTTAAACGATACTTTTTTAATTGTGTAAGATTATTTTACCAACAGTGCTGCATTTAGCTCATTTCACATTATATTTATTATATCGGTTAACCAGACGCACTGTAGAGCAGGGTGACATCATTGTTATCTCGATTATTACACAAGCAGTCGTCTACTTCTCATCTTTCATGACGCACCATTCTCATCTTGATGAAATTAACTCTGAACAATAGCACCAAGTATCGGATACTCATTTTAAACTAAAATCGTGGTAGGAACCCGTCTTAATATGTTTAAAAATAGTGAAAATAACCGCGAGAATCTTAAACCATAAATTAACTCTCAGGCTGCTTCTATTTAAATTCAGATTCGCTCGAGCTAAGGTCATAAGAGATTGCTTTTTAGCAATAAGGCCGCCCTTCTGTACACTTTCTTGTTTTTGTTTGTTTTTGTCAGTTTATATTTATTTGTATGCAAATACAGAGTTAAATAATAATAATAATAATAAGGAACGGTTTCTTTTGACTGTGCTTTATCAACTACAACCTAATTCCACAACGAACCTAATTTATTGAAACTAATTGATCTTTGTTATCGAATGTCTCAATTGGTGTTTTGAGAATACTTTATAATTCGAAAACAAGGACGGACGCAACTCAGGTTTTTCAATGATAATGGAGTAACCTGATGCGATAGCCCCTGTATATATTAGGGTGACACTAACTGAGGCTCAAAGGTCCAAGATTATCAGGGTTCTTAGCATAGCGATACTGAAGCTCATATTTATGTAGACCAATGCAAAGGTCTTCGAAGGAGCAAGTGGCAGGACAATTTGAGCACGCGGCACGCCGAACGCAACTCAATCACAAAAGTACATAGACAGATATTATTTACATCAGCCAACCTGCCAAGTACGCCAGTCATATTTAACACGAGAAATGTCTAACCAACGTTCTGATTTTAATGTTACATATTAATTAAAATGAGGGAAACTATGCTTCATTTTATTGACGGGAAAAATACTAAAAAATATATTTAAAAATAAAACGTGCAAGTATAATCTATCACGTTAAAACAAACTCAATAACGATTGGAAATAACAGAGTGTTCACATAATATTAAAAGTTTTGGAAAACAACCACCTCAACTGAAAATAAAAAAGATTTCTAAAAGAAATCAGGTTTGTATTTTGTCAAGTTTTAAAGAAAATCAGTAAAACGCCCCATTAACCTAGTTATTTGTAATGAGGCGGCATGCGCCTCGTCTTCATCCTCCTTCTCCATTCTCTTTTTGCGACATTTTTACTCTTCAGTTTTGACACTCTAAATCTAAATTAAACACTTAACAACTTTTCCGTCGCAGGCGCACGCCCGCCCGCTAATATTGTAATGGTTTTTATATATTTGTAAACTAACATCAAAAGTTTAAGTGTATAATCTATTAAACGTATTTCCTGCTTAATATTTGTTATTCCTTCATCGTGCTCCTGGAGCCAGCCGGCGCATATTTTATTACTTTAAGTTATTTTACGCTTATTAGCTATCTAATAGTAAAAATTACACATTTGTAACTAAATCACAACGTTACCTATCAACTGCTAAAGAGAGACCTTGCGACACTGTTTTGCATGTAGAGAACCTTTTTTGTGAGTTATTTTTGTAAAAATGTTTTGGTGGAGTGCGGGGAAGCAGGGCCAACTGAGGACAGTTATGTCAAGACGCGGTTATAATGACAGTGAATTATCCGCTGTCGGTACTTGCACAAATTAATAAGCTACTTGTGTTTGTTACTTTCGTTCGCTAACTATTTACTATTTTGTTTTCGTTCCGTATGCGATGCCGCGTTTAAGTGAATTCTCCCCGGCACACATTGCCGATATTCATTTTTACTACTAAGTGGGACGAGAGCACAGTACGAGAGCTGTGCGCACAACTTACGTGGCATTGCATAGTACGGAACGAAAACAAAGCAGTAGTTTTTTTAATATTTTTTATTATGGGATAGGTTAACTCTTGACCCCAATCTTGACCAAGATCATAGATGAGGTTGACAATGGAGCGAGTTAACCCAGAAAATGCCAATTAAGGCACTGGTACTCCCACACACCGACGAAATACAGCAAGCTATTTGGCGTCGGACTTCAGTATGAAAGTGGTCGCGAACCAGAGGGCCTAATAAATAGCCTACTACACCGCATGAGACCATAGGGCGCCACCTTAGATTTAAAACAAACCAAGGTGTCGTTGCCTATGATGGATTACTAGGAGGCAGGTCTCATTTTTGTTTCCTTAGTCGCCTCTTACAACAACCACGGAAAGAGATGGGATGGTGTTATTCTCAACCGATCACCACACGGAGGCGAACGAAAGTAACAAAAACACAAGTAGCTCAATTATTTGTGCAAGTAGCGACGGCGGATAATTTGAAGCGACTGTCATTACGACAGTGTCTTGACATAACTGTCCTCAGTTGGCCCTACTTCCCCCGCACTCCACATCGCGTGCCTTTACAAAAATAACTCACAAAAAAGGTTATCTACCTGCAAAACAGTGGTACAAGGCCTTTCTTCAGCAGTTGATGTTATGATTGAGTTACAAAATTGAGATTCTTACTGTTAGATAGCTAATACGATGTAGAATAAATTAAAGTAGCTTGATTAAACGGCGTTTTACATAGAAATTTTACATTTTCTGTAAAACTTGATGAAAAACAAACCTGATTTCTGTTAGAAATCTTTTTTTGTTCAGTTGAGGCGGTTGTTTTCCCACGCTTTTAATTTTATGAGAACACCCTGTTGTTTCCAATCGTTATTGAGTTTTTTTTTCAACGTGACAGATCATTTAGTTTAAAAGTTATACTGTTTTGCTGTATAGGTAAACAAACAGCACAGTAACAAACAAGAATTTTAAATACGCCAAAAAAAAGAAGATTTTTAACAATATTTTTCCCGTCGATAAAATCAAGCACAGTTTCCCTCATTTTAATATGTACACATTATGAAAACTCACTCTGTATCTGTTGTTAGGACCACTACCAGTATCGAATATCCAAGTTTGCAGCTTCGAAAGACCTGTGCTAACTTTGCAGTACTCGAAAAATCGCGAAATTTTCGCACTTTTTTAGTATTCTCCATATAAATCCTAAAGTATGCAAATGTATAAGTTTTTAAAGTAGAAAAAACTGCAAGAACCAGGGCCCTAATCGCGGTAATTTTAACGATTTTACCAAAGAACAATTAATGTTAAATTTTTCATTTTTGTTCACGATTTTGTTCAATTTTGTTACAATTTGTGTAACAAAAAAAAAAAATTGTTTCGTTCATAACAAAAAAAACCGGCCAAGAGCGTGTCGGGACACGCGCATTGTAGGGTTCCGTAGCAGCATGGTTCAAATATGCAGCTGGCTTCTTAATTCTCGAGCATATTGACGATTAAATCGCTAACAATGTCTAAAAACGAGGTCACAAAGTAAGAAGGTAAAGGAGAATTATAAATTCCAGCGCCACAAGGAAAATGAAAAATAAAATAATCTGTTTAAGAACCACCTCGCGTGGATGCAAACGGTTGTATAAAAATCGTTTACATTACGTATTAATTTAAAACAGGTGTACTATCGTTACGGTCATAGTTAGAGATGAAAGAGACTAAAGTCTTTTAAGTTTTATTAAAAGACTCGCCTCCATCTTACAGGACTTGACTCTAAAATTAAGACTGAAGTTCGAGATTTTATTAATAAGATTTAGTCGTTTTGTTAAAAGACTAAAAACTAAAACGACTCGAGTTGTTTTCAAAAGACTGAAAGACTTAACCAACTCCAGCTGATTTTAAAAGACTTAATCGACTCGAGTTCTTTTATGTAAAAGGGCTCGCACCGCAGTTTATGTGAGATATTCAATATATCTTTTGTAACCTATCAACCAAAAGGAATAATTCACGCCTAAACCACTAAATACATTTTGATAAAATTTAACAAGGGGATAAAATTAGATATTTACATTCTATCAACACATACCTTTTTTTATATACAGTTAATTTTGCATCCACAGACTTGATGTTCGTGCCCTTGTCTTGTTACATTTAATATTATTATTACCTATTTAACCTTTTAACACATTTATACTTCATATGTGTAAATATATCGTGCAAAGCTAATTTGTTTAGTGTAGTGTCCATGGTGATTTCAACGTCCATTCTAGCAGCTGCGAAGCGTGGGCAATCTAGTAATATGTGCTACACAGACTCGCTTACGCCAGGATCACACTCGCATCCGGGACTGTCCTTAAATTTTAACCGATGTAAGTACTCCGCGATTCCTCCGTGATCTGTGATATCTTACGACTGTCGCCTTCCCAGACAATGAGTTGCCAGTCTTTTAAGTCCTTTAAGCTGTTTAAGTAACAGCTCAGTTTTTTACGTTAAAAGACCTCGACTAAAAAAGCTAGTCTTATAACTAAAGGTTGGGAACTAAAAGACTGAGTCAGTCGTGAGGCGTCAAAACTAAGGCAAGTCTGTATTAAAAGCCTTAAAAGACCGAGTTTCTTTCATCACTAGTATAAGATATCTCAGAAATGAAACCACTCAGTTGTTCCAAACTTATATTACTCCAAACTTATTATGATCAATGCGATTGCCAAAACTTATTATGATCAATACTGATTGCCAAAACTTATTATTTCCAAACTTATTAGAGCAATTCTAAACTTATTAATTCAACTCCAAACTTATTAAATTAGTTCCAACCTTATTAGATCAATTCTAAACTTATTAAATCAACTCCAAACTTATTAAATTAGTTTCAAACTTATTAAAATTACTGTGAGACAACTGAACGACTAGGCTGCTCAATTGAGAATGCCCCCCACTTCCCAAGTACCTGGCTTTTATACCCGATACGTTCTAGTGTTGCCAGTTTAAAAACATCAATAGGTGCGAAATGGGTGTAAAATGCAGGAAACCTTACACTAGTCATAGTCAATGTTAAAATCTCCAAATACTATAGTATCAAAAAACAAATGTATTAAAGAGTTTGTAGTTTCAGAAATAACTTTAGTTTTGGTCTAAATACAACCGAATGCAAGTATGGAATTCGCGAGCGAAGCAAGCGCGAATTTTTTTTTTTGCGACAATACTATTGTTAGAAATATTTTTTTTTATTTGCGACAGTTTTATTGTAAGAAAAAATAATTTTGTTGACATTTTCGTAATTACCTATAAACCTAAAAACCTAAAAAACCTAAAAACCTAAAACCTAAAAAACCTATTTAACGACACCTAAAATGTCAATATTACCTAAAATGTTAACAGCTTGGCTTTCGACCTCGCTTCACCATGGAACCTTGTAAACATATTCTTATTAATCCTAAATACGTTTTGAACTTGGTTGACTATTACTCGCAAACTTGAAGAGCCAACTTATGTGTGATAGTTTTCCTTTTAATTTGGTTATATATTCTATAACCGTGAATTTTTTCACATTTTTAGAAACAACCGTTTAGCTGGTAGTGTCCCCCACCGGACACTTGTTTTTAACAAAAAAAAATCACTTTAAACCTATTTTTTTCGCAAACGGAGTACTGAATCGAAAAACTTTCTTTGTAAACCCCTTCTATCTTTTAAAAAGCTATCCTATGACATTCCATTCCATTTCACGTGTATGGGAAACACCCAAAAAACAATTTTTTCCAAAATTTTATGTTTTAGATCTGTCCGCGCAATCAATATCTATGATCATATTGATCATGCCAAACAGCTCTGTAGTACCAAGAATCTAATATTAGTAAATGTATTCTTATTAATCCCAACAGTGTTTGGCACTTGGTCGACTATTACTCGCAAACTTGAAGGTCCAACTGATGAGTGATAGTTTTCCTTTTAATTTCGTTGTATATTCTACCAACTTGAATTTTTCCACATTTTTAGAAACAACAGTTTAGCTGGTAGAAGGGAGGACACTTGTGTTGGCAAAAATTTTCAATTTAAAAATTTATTCAAACCCTCTGTATCCAGGTAAGTGTTGTAATAGCTTCTCAGTCAAAATTCCTGAGGGCTCAAGTCGTTATCGAACTGCTTAGGTTAATATACACCTAGGTACTTAATGTTCTTAACTTAAGTCAAATATTTCTCAATTTACCCAAAAATAGCAGAAAAAGCACTTCAATTGTACCTATTTACCCTTCTCAAGTAAATATTTGTGTGAAAGGGGATTTTCTGCTGTAGTTGCAATAAAACCAAAGTATATAAATAAAGACATTGGTAGTAGTGATTTACGTTATGTTGTGCAATTTCTATGGTTAAGCCAAGAATTGTAAACCTCGTCAAATCCATGCAAGCTCATCCATCACATGGGAATGTGATGTTCTACTACTTAGGTTCTACTTACCAAATACCTTTTGTATGATTTTTGTAAAACTTTTATTAGCAATAAAATACTTATTTTGTTATTAAATACTTTTTTATTCTGACCTAATACGGTTTAAGTACTCGTAAGAACAGGGGTTCCCTAACTTATTTGAGACGCGCCCCCTTTCGACCATAAAACAAACTCCGCGTCCCCCATGCTCCAGTCCAGATTATTAGGTCAGAATAAAAAAGTATTTAATAACAAAATAAGTATTTTATTGCTTATTAAAGTTTTACAAAAATCATACAAAAGGTATTTGGTAAGTAGAACCTACATATTGGGAATGTGATGGATGAGCTCGCATGGATTTAACGAGGTTTACAATTCTTGGCTTAACCATAGAAATCTCACAACACAACGTTAATCACTACTACCAATGTCTTTATTTATATTCTTTGGTTTTTATCGCAACTACAGCAGAAAATCCCCTTTCACACAAATATTTACTTGAGAAGGGTAAATAGGTACAATTGAAGTGCTTTTTCTGCTATTTTGGGGTAATTTGAGAAATATTTGACATAAGTTAAGAAAGCAGTTCGATAACGACTTAAGCCCTCAGGATTTTTGACTGAGAAGCTATTACAACACTGGGAAGCTATCACAATGGTTTAATAAAATAAAAATAGTTAATTTTATTAAATTTTAAAATATTATTATTTTAAATTTTTAATTTATTAATATATATATATATGTTTATTTTTTTTAAATTAATATTAAATTAATTAATTTTTTATTTATTTGAATTAATATTAAAAATTTAAATGCAATTTAATTTTTAATATGAATATTATAAAAATCAGGATACAAAGGGTTTGAATAAAATAATTTATTTAACATAATAAATCAAGAAAATGTATTAATTAAATTATAACATAGAACACGTGAAAATTCAATAACATAAAAGCCAACTATCAAAAATGTTCAACACAGTAAACAAACAACAATAATTAGGGATTAGGTATAGTATAAGTAAGGTAAATTTTATTTTCATTATTTATTCAATAAATCTACAAATCTATTTAATAAGTTTGGTATATAATCCTAAGTCTATGCTATTTAATAAGTTTGGTATATAATCCTAAGTCTATGCTTAGGATTATATGCCAAACTTATTAAATAGATTCGAAACATAAGGCTTGAAACTCATCTTTCACAAAGTACCCAGAAAAATTACAATTATTATTAATACGGGCACTATTAAAATACTGGCTTATAGTGTAGAATAGAAATGACTAAGTAGGCCTCTTGACTTCTAAATTGAACTCTTAATCTTGGCACTTACCATTTATCTTTTCTTATTATCATTTACTAGCTTTCCGACCGGGGCTCCGGGACTACAGGTTATCGTGCGCAACTATGGGATAAAATGTAGCCTGTCCTTTCCTAGGCTCTAATGTATCTCTGTACTAGACTTCATCAAAATCGATTCAGTAGTTTAGAAATGAAAGACAGACAGATAGACAGGCAGAGTTACTTTCGCATTTATAATATTAGTAAGGATAAATTAAAAATTTTGTGTCACTCCCTACATTTATTGCTTATAGGTTACTCTTAAACGGCTAAACCAATTTTGATCAAATGTAACTACAAAAACTTTTTATAAAAAAATTGAACCAACTTCAAAAAAGCAAAAAATAAATACAATATCATTTGATGTGCTATGTAGTACCTACCTACTGATCTGTTTGAAGTCAGTGCAAAGGCATTTTTAGTGCAAATTATAAACTTTTCCTTTTTTAAAGTCGGTTAATAAAACGAAGTGTAAGCTTTGCAAAAGTTTAAGCGAATCATTATAATGTATTATATTTATTTTACATACACACTGATTAAACAGAGAACACCCTTTTTTTGAAGTCGGTTAATATACTAAAACCTTTTCCTGAATGTAACAAATACTTTTCTGAAAACCACATCAAAATCGGTTCAACCAAGCGCGAGATTATCGTGGACAAACATACATACATACATACAGGTCAAACTGAGAACCTCCTTTTTTTGAAGTTGGTTAAAAATCATCTCGATTACGTTAGCTTTCAAACAAAAGAACTGCCTTCGAAATTGGTCCATTTGTATAAGAGCTACAATGCCACAGACATAGACACACAGATACACAGACTCACAGATACAAACGTGAAACTCATAACACCCCTCTTTTTTGTCGGGGGTAATGAGGTGATCCTGGACAAATTACACGGTGCCGTCTAAAATCTCAAACTAAGCAAGGATTGGTACTGGTGCATTACTTTTTTTTTGTAAATACATACATTACAATGGCCGATTTGGTTGGTTGGTATGTGGCGCTGGCTTATGTGGCGTTGCCTCTTGGTATGTGGCGCTGCCTCTATCAACGGGTCCTAGGTTCGATTCCCAGTCGGAGCAAACAATCATGTAATAAGCAGATGTTTCGGGTCACGGGTATTTGTATTTGTCTTTGTGTATGTTCTGAGGGACCCACAACACAAGGGAATATAATTTGAGTGTGTAGCGTTTTTAAGCTATTGCATAGCTTCTATCGCGGGCCTTGAGCGCGGGGACCGAATCCAGAAATTCCGTAACGAAAAAAAACCTAACGCTCCCCACTCCGACGGGCACGGAGGTGTGGCTTGAAGGCCGTGCATCGTCTAACGTCGTTTCAGTTCGGCAGTCTTCGACACGGTGTTTGTGTGCGTGCAACAATAATAATAATAATAATAATAAAATAATATAAACACGTAATATTAAACACGTGTAGAATAGTTAGGAAGTTTCTCTCTCTGAATATGTAAAAAATAAAACAAAAACTCCCCTATCGTTTTGGCCGCAAGCCCGCGATAGAGGCGAAATCCCCAGAAATGGGAGAAGAAAATGGTTTTTCTCCAATAAAATAATAATAATAATAAAATATTATTATTATTATTTCTGCATAAATAAAATAAATAAATAATTATAATTGCATAAGTTGATACAAAATGCTATGCAATAGCTTTACCGCGGCAGTCCCCGAGTGCCACACGTCTATTTTTTATTATTAATATCTACATCTACAGTAATACGTATTATAAAGAGAAAAGATTTAATTGTTTGTTTGCAATTAATAGATAGGCTCCGAAACTACTGGACTGATTTGAAAAAAATCTTTCACCAAGTATACTATATTATTCCTGGATAACATAGACTACATAACTTTATCGAATTGCTATGGGACTAAAGTCCTAGATGGAATGCTAGGTAGGTTTTACCTAAACCCCTCACAAATATATATTTGAAAAAACGATTTTCAAATATGTTTGTGAGTCGGGAATTAAACTTGCACCCTTTGGATCAGAGCTATCAACTAGTGATGCAATGAATACCACTTTTACGAATACGAATCCGAATAGAAATAACGATTTTAATATTCTGCGAATACGAATAGATAAACATAATAAATCAAAGGCAATAAAACCCACTTTACAAGATATGTGGAAATGTTTTTAATCATCAACTACGGATAAGTTTTTATTCAAAAAACAAAGTGTTTGTAAATTGCTGGACTCCGAACGATTGTTTTCCCAGCACGGAGGGAGCGGGATACTCGAGGTGGAGGGAACGACGCCCTTGCGGTTAACTCTTCGTGTATTTCTTGAGCCGACAATGGCTCGTATTCGATGCCCCCTGCGTTTGCAATGTTGTGTAGAACACAACAGACACTAACGATTTGAGCTGCAGTCGCTGGCGCACAATAGAGTTTTCTGTCAGCCAAAAGACACCTTAAAAAATATATAATTTTTGAAAATAAGTAGTTTAGTAAGTCCCTTAATCAAATGAAAGTTTATTTAATTACTATATAAATACCTGCACCGAGCCTTCAGCACCCCTATGCATCGCTCTACCAAGGAACGTACAGAAACGTGGAGATCCTTGAAATAACTTTCTGGGGATTCCGGCTCTGCATTAAAAATTAGAATCATCATGCTTTATCTTAAGGGATCCCCCCCCCCCACATCACCTATGAATAAAAATACATTAGATAATAATGTAATTTTGTACGGACGGCCTCAACTCAGGTTACCACATGAGTGCACTCTGTGCTGTTGTGATAAGAGCGGTTTTGCAATGAAAATGAAGTAACCTGATGCGCTGGCCTTTGTACATTAAATATCAGGTAATTATTCTCCCAAACCTTACTATCATGGGAAGACCGCGGCTGTGAGAAGTCTGATGTTTAAATCAGCATCACATCGCCCATGTAAACACGAACAGAATAACAGTATGCTTTTTCGGCCACTTTGAATCTCTATTACTAAAATACTCACTTTAAGAGACTGAGCTTTGATGATGATTTATACGATTTTATATACCTTTAAATTTTTACTTCTTGAAAAAAAACAACGCGTAAACATACGTGGCCTTATTTCCTCGGCCAGTTCTAGGAACTGCTGGTGTGAGAGGTGATATCTTTTCCTGAATTTCGCCTCAGTAATCACAGGCAGCCCTTCCCTGGCCGCGTTATTATTCCGCCGTGTTGCGGCTCTCTCCGCTGCCGCATCCTCTTCCATTGCATCATCAAATAAATTTCACTACAAAGCAAACATTTTTTTCCTTCTTTTCCTTCCTCTTTTTTAAGCAAATGAGTTCGCCGCAATAAACTTTTAAAAACAACTATACGTTTCATTTTTTTAGCATTAGAATCTTGTAAAATTTGAGTCTTTCATCTGTCACGTTAATGTGTGGCGAACGAAAAAATAATTTGAGTGTTTATTCATATTTTTAATAATATTACATTGTAATTACAATTTATACTACGAAACTTAAATTAATACAAATAAAATATTCATTTCGAAAAGTTTAACCTATAAAAGACTTCATTCTTGAAGTTTCAAACATAAGCATTGAAGCCAGAGGTTGCAAACATAAAATGTCACGGCACAGGTCAAACGTCACTCTTCTCTCACAAGTGTGCGAGTGCGATCAGTAAATTTTGTAGTTTGAGGGTTTTCATTTGTTGTTATGTTTTGTTTGTTTTTGTTGTTGTTAATTTTTAAGCGTAAATTGTTTTAAGCCCCCGCAGTAAAGGGGGCCGAGAGAGATGTGGGCGGGAATGTGTCAGCACGGTTTACCTTATAGTTGTTGTTTATCCTTACTTCCTTACTATATATACTTTAGCTTAAGAACTTATTGTACCATTTGAAGGCAAATAAAGAAATTTCATATTTCTTTATTTGTCTTCAAATGGTACAATAAGTTCTTAAGCTAATTATCAAGTTCACCATTTGAAACCTTGTACAGGGTACAGTAAACTTATAGTCATTTAAAAAATACAATATTTTCTCGTTTCGCTCGCTCGGTTAGTGCGTTGGGAGTCGCAGTTCTAATCTAACCTAACTCAACCAACCTTTGACGGGTTGGTTGGGTTAGGCAACTAACAAACCTACTTGTCGAAGTTCCGTCTATCACAATCTAACAGAGAAGTCGAATGACTTAGAAACAGAAAACAATCTGACATTTTATACATTTCCGATTGTTATTTAGGAAATGTATTGATTTCCAAGGAAATGTATCAAATACAATGACGGATTTCACACATTTCCGTTAACATATACATATACAATACATTTTTAAAAAAGATGGCGATGTGCAATCTCTGCATCCTACTAAACCGTATAGGTTCGGTAATTTGAATAACATAATTCTCTCTAGAATCCGAAAGAAAGTGCACAACTTTTGTTTTCAATAGTGAGATAACAACACTTGATAAAATTTTGGCAGAAGTAAACAATGAAAGAAAAAAAATGAACTTAACGACATTTCTCAACGTTCACACTTGCGAAAAACCAAGACCCCATCATGGGTTATCATATTTGAGAATGTAGAATACGTCGCACCACGCAGCGCTGCGCCTCTCGGCGCGTCTCGGCGTTCTCACAATGAAATGTTTATCTTTCTATGTATTAAATAAAATTCAATTTTGAGTGGTAGAGCCACGTCGCGTCAAGTCACGTCGCGGTGTGAACTGACGCTTAGAGACTCCCCCTAACCGGAGGCGGAAGATCGTTCCATATTTTGGATGCTGAATTTCCGAATCTTCTTTTACTTAGAAATTCTAAACCCTTTTTACCAGGGCCCGCGATAGTCTATCTAAGTTTTCTTGCTAGTTTGGCAGGGATCTCAAGTTTCTATAGTTGGAAAATAAATTTTTAAATTTTAACGTCCTACAATTTTTCCTTGTCTGATTAAGTATTTCAGAAGAGTGTGATTATGAGATCGTTTGGGGACGTGATAACAGAATCTGATACTCTCAACACTTCTTTTTCAGCTTTTTATCAAAACCTGGACCATACATTGTATCACAATAATTCAAGTGAAACAAAACAAGCCATTTCATCAACCTCTGTCTTACCGACTCACTCGGAACGGGTTGAATAGTATTGTGATGTGGTGAGTAATACTTAAGAAAATAAACTATAATTTAATTTGATATTAATGTAATGAATAATTTAAAAAACAACGTTCAATTTAATCTTTAACTATCCCAGTATGGTAATGTTTTAACAATGTAACCTGAGTAATATTAAGGGGAATGAACCCACACATGTAGGCTAAGGTAATTAGTCATAGCGCTACTATAAAAGATCTGTAACCAATAGAGAATAAATCAGTGTCTACTCTTGAGTCAGGCGCGGTCCGAAGGGGGGGGTCACAGGGGACATGACCCCCCCCAAAATCTAAGGTCAAATTGAAAAATCTCAAAAATTTGCCAAATAATAAAAGGAAATTTCTAGCTATCCCCTAACCGCGATAAATTTATAGTTTGCTGACATCTAGTGGTGTTTTTATGAACTACGTACGATGGCCAAAATAACTTGGAAATGACATCTAGTTTAGAAACAAGGAACCGAACTACGTAGTTTTGGTAATCCTAGCAAAATCGATATGCGTCGTTATGATAAAGATTGTATAACAATATTCTAATAATGTAATTTGTCGGTTTATTGTAAAGATTCAAGATAAAGGCTGTCTACTTAGTTGTGAATTGGGTGAGTGACCCCCTCCAAAATTTCTGGCTGCGACCGCGCCTGTCTTGAGTCCGTCTTTCATTTATTCTGCCAGCGGTCCCAACATTTCATGGCGACCCGTTGCCAGTGCGCGCCGTAGGAGCGTGTCGCGTTGCGTCCATAAATGGTTCGCCTTATTAGGTTCGCGGTCCTCTACTTAGAGACGATGTCGTGTAAATAAAACAAAGTGTGAAATTAACAATGGGGAATCAAGTTGTAACAACTCAAAAGCCGCCGCTAATACCAAACATCTCCAGTAGCCATACGAACGTGTACGCGCAACTTGGGAAGAATAATTATTTAACTCAAGAAAACAGTCTGTTGAAAGGTGTTAATAATATAGACTGGTATATTTTCATATTTGTCGTCGGATTCGTGTTAATCGTCTTCGCAGTTTTGTTTCGCTACATCAACAACAGCTTGAATAAGAAAATCGCCAGGCGTACTCAAGGCGAGATATTTAAACAACAATCGGCATAATGAATGCATTTTCATACGTACAAGTAGTGGAAGAGCACATGAAGGTGTTTTGTCAGAGAGCAGGGTACCTACCATGATCGTTTAAAAGCATTTCTGTTTAGGATCCAAATTTGAACTGCTTCGCAATTGAAATGTTTTTTAAATTGGTACCATGATGGCACTGCTTTTGAACTGCTCAGTTGTCTATGGTCCATTTTTTTTCTTGGTTTCTCCATTTTCGATAGGCAAAAGTCTTCAGATCTTAAAGAATTAACATAACACGTAACTTGCACGTAACTGATCAGTCTGTTTCGCTTCCTAGTACAGCTCTGTCCCCTTCTGAATGACAGTTCAAGTCTAATGGTCGCCAAATGAGAATAATCAAAAAAGCGTTCGGAAACCATAATTCTGTTTATTTTAATATTTTATTTTAAAAATATTTAGAGTTTCGATGTTATAAAGACTTGATTATCAAAGCTTATACAAAATATAAATTTTTATGTAATAGGTACGAAAAAATTAACCAAAATAACATGTAATCATAATCAAGTTCAGAAAAAAAGATTCTCTTGAATTACGTAAACAAGTACTTTGAACACACGCATTTTGATATATCAACAAAAACAATTTTTGATTTTTGTCTTTTTAACCTTAAATTACTTTACTCTTCATTTTTAACAAAACATAATGATTGTATTTAAAACGTAGTGATTATATCCTCATTGATTGTACCATTTGTTCTAGAAGATAGTACCTATCTGGGTCCACTACTTACTGCAATGTTTGCTTTATGCTGTGTAGTTTTAAGTACCAAATAATCTACTGAAATTCCCACCTAACACGACCCCGACCCACTGACCAATACAATTATACATCATTAAATCTACACTTGACGCATTTTTGCAATGAGTTAAAGTTTTGGTATTCAAGTTAAAATGACATGTTTTTGAGTAAGTACCTAACCTAATTTACATGGGAGAAAAACTGAAAGGTCTAATCCTGTCAAATTCCAGGGTCAGACAGGCAGTGGAGAACACTGGAGTAAGTGGTTACCATATTGGTGTTTCTCTTATAATACAGCTGTTCATACAGAAACGAAATTCACTCCATTTGAATTAGTATTCGGGAAAAAATGCAAAATATCAAGTAATTTAACATCTCACGTCGCACCATTGTATAGTTACGAAAACTATCCGCTAGAATTAAAATATAGACTACAGGTTTCAAAAAGAAGCGAGAGAAAATCTGATAAAAAGTAAAATTATAAGAAAAAAAAGATATGATAAAAATGTAAAAACTTTAACGTACAAGCCTAATGATGTAATATTAGTTAAAAATGAAAATAGGAATAAGATGACAAGTGTATTTTCAGGACCATATAATGTTATAAGAGATTTAAGTCCAAATGTAGAGATAGATATGAATGGAAAAATAGAAATAGTCCATAAGAATAGAACATTATTGTATAATCAATGAAAAAAAAATGTACTCTTGTAAAAATACATTTTTTTTAAAGAAAGGAGGGAGATGTGATGTGGTGAGTAATACTTAAGAAAATAAACTATAATTTAATTTGATATTAATGTAATGAATACTTTAAAAAACAACGTTCAATTTAATCTTTAACTATCCCAGTATGGTAATGTTTTAACAATGTAACCTGAGTAATATTAAGGGGAATGAACCCACACATGTAGGCTAAGGTAATTAGTCATGGCGCTACTATAAAAGATCTGTAACCAATTGAGAATAAATCAGTGTCTACTCTTGAGTCCGTCTTTCATTTATTCTGCCAGCGGTCCCAACATTTCAGTATACAGAGTTTTTAAATATTTAAATTAAATCTAAAATAGCTTCAACTTGCTCTCCGTTTCACTACATATGGTTACGGCGGGTCACGGTCATTAAGACCTCACTTTAAGTATAATAAAATGGCGAAATCTTTAATAATTTCACAAAGACAAACAGTAACCTTTTTTTTTTAATATGAATGTCCTCGGGCTACAGATCTAATATTATTGGTGGCACAGTTTGGGCCTTTCAATAAAAAAAATTCAGCTCTTTAATTTATCATAGTTTTTTGTTTGCAACAAAAATGTTTACTACAACTGCTTCTTTGTTTGACGTAAGTGTCAAAATATTATCGTTATTTTGACACATAAGTTCCTATTGAAACGTTCTTTTTTAGGGTTCCGTAGTAATCTACGAACCCTTATAGTTTCGCCATGTCCGTCTGACCCCGGGTTTCCTAAGAAACCCTTGATACTACAGAGCTGAAATTTGGCATGATCATACATATAAATCACGCCGACAAAACTGTAGAGTATAATCTTAGAAAAAAAAATTTTTTTCGAGTGTCTCCCATAGACGTGAAAGGGCGATGAATTTTTTTTCTCGCAAATATCATCGAATAGGATGTCATAGGATAGCTTTTTAAAAGATAGACGGGGTTTAATAAAACGATTTTCGATTCAGCACTCCGTTTTTGAAATAAAAAATTTTTAAGTAAATTTTTTTCCAAACACAAGTGTCCCGGGGCTCTACCAGCTAAACGAATGTTTCTAAAAATGTGGAAAAATTTACATTGGTAGAATATACTACGAAATTAAAAGGAAAACTATCACACTATAGTCGACCAAGTGCCAAACACTGTTGGGATTAATAATAATACATTTACTAATATTAGATCCTTGGTACTACAGATTTGGCATGGTCATAGATATTGATTGCGCCGACAGATCTAAAACATATAATTTTGGAAAAAAAAATATTCGGGTGTTTCCCATACACGTGAAAGGGGGATGGATTTTTTTTCTCGCCGATACCATCGAATGGAATTTCATAGGATATCTTTTTAAAAGATAGAAGGGGTTTACTAAGAACGTTTTTCGATTCAATACTCTGTTTGCGAAAAAAATATTTTTAAAGTGAATTTTTTTGTTAAAAACAAGTGTTCGGGGGGGACACAACCAGCTAAACGGTTGTTTCTTAAAATGAGAAAAAATTCACGGTTATAGAATATACAACCAAATTAAAAGGAAAACTATCACACTTAAGTTGGCCCTTCAAGTTTGCGAGTAATAGTCGACCAAGTTCCAAACGTTTTTGGGATTAATAAGAATATGTTTACAAGGTTCCACACTAAACGTTAAGCGAGGTCAAAAGCCAAGCTGTAACACATTGACATTTTAGGTGTCGTCAAATAGGTTTTTGGGGGTGGTAATTACGAAAATGTCAACAAAATGATTTTTTCTAACAATAAAATTGTCGCAAATATTATTGTTAGAAAATAAAATCATTTCTAACAATAATAATGTCGCAAAAAAAAATTCGCGCTCGGTTCGCTCGCGAATTCTTTACTTGCATTCGGTTGTATTTAGACCAAAACTAAAGTTACTTTTGAAACTACAAACTTTTTAATACATTTCTTTTTTGATACTATAGTATACGGAGATTTTAACATTGACTATGACTAGTGATGAAAGAAACTCAGTCTTTTAAGGCTTTTAATACAGACTCGCCTTAGTTTTGACGCCTCACGACTGACTCAGTCGTTTAGTTCCCAACCTTTAGTTATAAGACTAGCTTATTTAGTCGAGGTCTTTTAACGTAAAAAACTGAGCTGTTACTTAAACAGCTTAAAGGACTTAAAAGACTGGCGACTCATTGTCTGGGAAGGCGACAGTCGTAAGATATGACAGATCACGGAGGAATCGCGGAGTACTTACATCGGTTCAAATTAAAGGACAGTCCCTGATGCGAATGTGATCCCGGCGTAAGCGAGTCTGTGGGGCACATATTACTAGATTGCCCACGCTTCGCAGCTGCTAGAATGGACGTTGAAATCACCATGGACACTACACTAAACAAATCAGCTTTGCACGATACATTTACACATATGGAGTGTAAATGTGTTAAAACGGTTAAATAGGTAATAATAATATTAAATGTAACAAAACAAGGGCACGGACATCAAATCTGTGGATGCAAAATTAACTGTATATAAAAAAAGGTATGTGTTGATAGAATGTAAATATCTAATTTTATCCCCTTGTTAAATTTTATCAAAATATATTTAGTGGTTTAGGCGTGAATTATTCCTTTTGGTTGATAGGTTACAAAATATATATTGAATATCACACACAAACTGCGGTGTTAGCCCTTTTACATAAAAGAACTCGAGTCGTTTAAGTCTTTTAAAATCAGCTGGAGTTGATTAAGTCTTTTAGTCTTTTGAAAACAACTCGAGTCGTTTCAGTTTTTAGTTTTTTAATAAAACGACTGTCTTATTAATAAAAACTCGAACTTCAGTCTTAATTTTAGAGTCAAGTCCTGTAAGATGGAGGCGAGTCTTTTAATAAAACTTAAAAGACTTTAGTCTCTTTCATCTCTAACTATGACCGTAACGATAGTACACCAGTTTTAAATGAATACGTAATGTAAACGATTTTTATACAACCGTTTGCATCCACGCGAGGTGGTTCTTAAACAGATTATTTTTTTTCATTTTCTTTGTGGCGCTGGAATTTATAATTCTCCTTTATTTACCTTCTTTCTTTGTGAACTCGTTTTTAGACATTATTAGCGGTTTAACCGTCAATATGCTCGTAGAATTAAAAAGCCAGCTGCATATTTGAACCATGTTGCTACGGAACCCTAATATGCGCGTGTCCCGACACGCTCTTGGTCGTTTTTTTGTTATGGACGATTGCTTTTATACTCAAATTGTAACAAAATTGAACAAAATCGTGAACAAAAATGAAAAATTTAACGATAATTGTTCTTTGGTAAAATCGTTAAAATTAGCGCGATTAGGGCCCTGTACAAACCGAGAAAGTAAAAAAAAAAAATTCCAGAAAAGGTGAAATATTTTTTTTTAAAAAAGATCAGGTGTCTGCCAAATCTCAAATGAACAATATGTTTCGTTTCACGTAATGTTTTAAACCAAAATAAAACGGGCAAGTGCGAGTCGGACTCGCGCACGCAGGGTTCCATACCATTACCCATAAAACCGGCCAAGTGCGAGTTGGACTCTATAAAACCATTATCTCTGTAAAAACGGCAAAAAAATCACGTTTGTTGTATAGGAGCCCCCTTAAATATTAAATTTATTCTACTTTTTAGTATTTGCTGTTATAGCAGCAACCAAAATACATCATCTGTGAAAATTTCAACTGTGCACAGTGTGAAATTATTCTTCAATTGCGGACGTTTTCGGTTTATGCTTTCAATCGATAGCTCTAACTGCGAACTAACACATCTAGGAAGCAACCTTGCCTCTTTTTTGTTTAGTTTTGTAGCAAATTGAAAACTCGAGAAAACTCCATAGAAAGTTTTAGGAATTTTTTCGCTGTATGACTATAAAAGGCTATTTTATCTACCAATATTTTAGAATCAAATCCCTAAATATTGACAAAATAGAAGCAAAATGTTTTTTTTTATTAAAAATTCAAAATGTATTTTTTCTCCTAAGTATTTTTGTTTCCGCAATTTCTTTTACCTTCTCGTAATTTCTATCTTATCCAGCTACTCCACAAAAAAACTAGATCAAAATAACGTAGGACTTCGAGGAAATCGACTGTTTAATTTTGACGTTAGGGTTATCACTAACTCAAGAAAATTTTCTAGCGCTTATTTTACTAAAAATTCTGAACTTAGCTTTTTCATTAACCTTAACTCATATATGTCCCCACGAAGGGGTACGAAGCTCTCTTTGAAACATTAAGGTGATTTAGGCAATAGTCCACCACGTGATCCCAAAGCGAGTTGTTGGACCGCTCGTCTTTCGAATACCAATTTCAAGGTTTTCATTACGATTTTTTTCTTCACCGCTAAGAGAGTGATAATGATAACTATTGAAAGACAGTGATAATGTGGCAAGCGAATTTCCTAAAATCATTGAATGCAGTTTAATTTCATATTGTGGCTTACAAACAAACCAGGAGCTCATAGAAATACACACACACACACACAATTTCATACAAATCAGTCAAGTCGTTTAGGATTAGTTAGCGTGACAAATACACGTTGAAACGTACTGTAGTATTACACCTAGGATTTAGTGTCCTAAGTGGATACCACGAGTTAAGAGTAAGGAATAGTGTAAGGGTAGTGTAGGATTACACCTAGGCTTTAGGAGTTTAGGTCACTAAATCCTAGGTGCAAGTTTAGGGTTTCTAGGCGTTGCGTCAAGGATTCTACGAGTAGGTCCTTAGGGTTAGAATCCTAGGCAAACGCAACGATCTAGGTGGAAAAGGAAGGTGAAAAGAAAAGATGAACTAGGGTAAAACACTGAGGAATTTATTGGGACCAATGGGTTAACCTATCCACACCATGGCTCGAGGTACTAGATATAGGTAGGTAAATTAATAATAAAGTGTGACAACGATACTGTGTGACACGTAGATCCAAATGTAGGTCCGTTATTGTATCAGGCGTTTAGGAACCCATAAAATTCCGAATGGTATCTCAAATTCCGTCGCCGATTTTATAGCGCCACTGGCAAGGCGTAAGAGATGGAAGCGTATAGTAAGACTGAAAATAGTCACAGCGGAGTCACAACCACTGCGTAGCGGTGCAGTATTGATTAAATACCTAGACTAGGGTAGTCTTTAGTTAGAAGATTTTGGAGAAGAGCTGGAAAGGAAATTAACACTGATTTTAAGGTATAAATTCAAGATGGTTACAGTAAACTTTCCAGTCCCTGGGCCAAGCACTGACCCAGGGAAGGTCTTTAAGATAGAAGGTCCTGGTGTTAGTCTCTACTCAGAGCACCAGGACGGAAAAGGTCCATTACCAGCTCTAAGCTAGTTTAGGTAGACCAAAAAATGTTCACGAACTCGCTACTTCAAATTTGAAGTTCAAATGTAAAAAAAACTTTGAGTATGTAGTATTTGAAAAAAAAAGTTAAGACTGACAAAAGTCTAAGCATCATCTATGTCAATGGTTAAAATGGTTTAGACTTTGAGTAGGGTAGACTGGGTACGATTGAACCAATTTTACTTTGAATGCGCATAGTTAAGGCGATTAGATCCCTCAATTTCCGAATATTGAGCATTTTGTAAAGCTTACTTCTCATTTATGACTGGCCAGGGAAAGTTGAAAAAAATATATGTGAAACATCTGTTCAAGGACTACATGTGGAACGTCAGTATTTTTTTTTTACGTCTTTGTATTGTATTTTTAAAAAAATACCACGAGACATCGATTTTTGACTTAAATTCCTTACTGCTCCTAAACGGCTATGATATATGGAAATATTCTTATACTAATTAATTAAGAATCCCTTTTTCTTGAAACACAACGTTTAAATTTTGTAAATCGAACAATATTTTCATTCAAAAGTTACGAAAAACGGAAATCCGAACGTTTAGTTGCAGAGGGTGGTCTGCGCGGGCGCGGGCGGCAGTCCGCCGCTGGCATTCCGACGGGACGGCTGTGTCACTCGTATCCAAACTTTTACGAGCGATAAAGCGTATTTTCTGTTTGCCTGTGTGCGTTGACACAGTATATTTATGTATTAGTGTGCTTAGAGAGTAGTGCAGTCAGACGATATTATTGTGTTACGGTATAGCTCGCGCGTGGACGCTAATTGTACCTACTATTATAAGTTTGTAATCTAGTCGTAATATTTGACTATTTTGCGCTTATAGACGTTTGACGAAATTTAATTGTATTAAGTACTTATGCGGATCTAAATCTATATGATTGAATATATATAATATGTATAGGGTGTTAAGTAATTCGATCTTATCCTCTCAGGTGGTGAATCAGCCCATGACACTGAACAATTTTCGAAAATTCGCTTGCCACACCCGGAATCGAACCAGCTAAAATCCAAAAAAAGTACCCTGTACTTTAATAGTATTGATCGATAGGGTCAATCGTAAGGATAAATCTCCCTAACAAACATAGTAAATTAAGTGAAAGGAAGACCATTAAATCTAAGCTTACAAATCTGATGGGACGTGTTAAAGCACTTTTACTTAAGGGTCCCATCGTTAGGTTTTATGTAGTTTAATGGTTCTCTTTTCATCTAATTTACCATGTTTGTTAGAGACATTTGATCTTTACGATTGACTCTATCGATCGATACCATAAAAGTGCAGGGTGTTATTTTTTTGAATTTAAGCCGGTTCGATTCCCGGGTGTGGCAAGCGAAATTTCGAAAATCCTTGAATGCTGTTTTGTTTCTTATAGAGCGGGACCTATTCGTAAAAAAGTCTTCAAATAACGATTTTCGTGGGACTTACCTCCGCCATACGAACTACTGGTATGTACTTATTCGGCATATTTTCCTGAACACAAAAAGTGCGGTAGTCACTTGCTAAAGGTATGGAGGGGGTAGCTATGACGTGACGTATTTTATTTACGCTATATTTAGATAACTACTGGACAGATTTACTTAAATAGGGTCTCAAATGAAAGATAATTTAATGAACATTGTTTTATTCTAAAGATTCATTAGTGTAAACCTAGTAACAAAATAAATATTTTCAAAAAACGACATTATGTAAAATTAAACTTTTTTTACTGTGTGAAAAGAACAGAAACCGTTAGGATTACGGTAATTTAGCTCATTATAAAAAAATAGCTACACTTATCAGCATTCTAATGAACCTAAAAACGTTTAAGTCGAGCTATAAACAACGGAACTGCAGTCGTCTAAGTGAGCGTGGGTAGCGCGTGACAAAACGGGTAGAATCACAGCAAAATTAAAAAGTATTATGAACAGGCATAATTTTTATTAACAGGCATTTCTTTTTGTCAAAAAATTTTCTTCTTTTGTTACGAACTATTTTCAAAAATTCTCGTAACCAAAATAACGCTTCGTATCGTATCGAAATAAAACTCTTCATACTTGCACGTACTTGCGTTATATTTTAAAACAAAGGACTCAATGGTACTGGGCTGTACTGATGGGTATGAGAGTGTAAACGTACGCACTCGAGGCAGAGGCAGGTCGCTGGCGTGCGAGAGTGTACAGCCGCCATTATATTTTTTACATCGGCAACACTGAGATTCATTCGGAGGAATCCCTGCACCGTGCTGCGACGTGAACTTTGGCACTTGTCGCTTCATTCATTTGAAATCATTTGGTCAGGCCTATGACACTGTTACCAATCGCTGCGAAATTGCGCTGATATCGCCTTTTAAAACTAAAAAAACATAGTTGATATTTGATATGGGTTCCTATAAAAAAGTTCTTTAGCTTCATGAGGAGCCCTAAATTTTGCTAGTTTAAAAGCATTAATAAAGCTTTTTTTATTTGAATCTTTGGCCCATTTTAATAAATCATACATGAATCGAAACAGACTCTTGAGTAACTGTTGCCTTTATGTTGTTGCTACGTAACAGCTACTAGTTTGGTACCCTCTAAGTTTAATTTTTTGCCTGTTCTTGGAGGATGATTGCACATTAAACAGACATAGTTAAAAATTCTAATGCAATTGTTTTAAGCATCTCCTTTTCAGATAACTAGATTATGTAATATGACATGCTATGGTTAAAGTTACATTACACGAATCAAATGTTTTTGACCCTGATTGATTTGTTAAATACATAGTTTCATTAAATAATAAAATAAGATAATAGATACATACCCAATCGCAGGGAATATTTTGTTATGTTGTTTGTGGTATTATCTAGATATAACTAAATAAACCAGAACATTAATGAAAATAAATCTCTGACATGCTGCTAGGTAGTAATAAGTAACATTTTATTCATTTAAAAGCAGTAGGTACAGTTTTAAAGTACAGTGTGTAATAAATATGCCTATTGGGTTTCTTCATGGGACAGACTGTCAGCCGACTCACCCTGCACTAGGAATAAATCTGTATTGCAGTGGTAAGATATCTAGTCAGTTCACGAGAGGTAAGGTTATGGTACTTATAGTTGAGTTGTTTTACAAGTGAATAGGCACTTCGCTAAAGGCTTAACCAATTTCCAGAACTAGTAAATAAAAGTGAATAAATAGATTCTCAAATATAGACCCATATGTGTTGCCACAATTCCGTCAATATCATGTAGCGCTTTACTTTACTTTACACTTTACTTTATAATAAATGGTAATCAGCCATTTTGTAAAAAAAATGTGGATAATAACTTTTTTGAGTTACACCCAGGTGACACTTTTAACACTCTCATGTTTTCAAAATGGTTCAATGATAATCAATGGAAAAGTAAAAGAATAAATAATATTTTTCAATGACTATAATCATTGAAAAAATTTGATAGCTATCAACGTCTGACCTTTTTGGCGGGGGCTGTCAGACAACTTGAAAGACTCCTATAATTATTGAATTGTTATCTTTTTTGGTAACCCCAGTGTCATTACACGGTTACACATTACTCTCTCTGCTCTTTGTGGTGGAAAGTTTTGAATTTGAAAATTTAAATAATAGGTACAGTGTGTCCAATTAAGAATAATGCGTAACAAATTTTATGGACTTCCCTACTTTACTCAGTGGTTCGCCCAGAGCAATTCCGTATTCAGTGAAGAGAAATGGGTAAGAAAAGCGAATTCTCTTGCCTTCTTCATCGAATTGGGTTTTGTCAAAATAAACGCTACGCTACACACTCAAAGGCCCACACTAAGGTTTTCTCTTGTGTCGTGGGTCCCTTGGAATACACACAAAGACAAACACCCATGACCCGAGAACAAACATCTGCTTTTTACACAAATGGTTTGATTTAAAGACACCAACTGGCTGTGTTTAAGAAGCTGTTTGTTATTAAAATCTTTGGTCACATTTGACCCAACTTAAAAATTTGCATAGACTTACTATTGATATGAATGCATTATATTCATAATTAATTAACTTCAAATTAATTGAAAAAGTTTTATAAGAAAAATATTTTATAGAAATGAGAAGCGACCAAAATTGGTGCCATTTGTTATCATTGTCAAACACAAAAACTGACCAAGAATTTGTAAATAAAAAAAAAATATCTCATTCCTATATTCTGTCCCTGCTACTTCAGCTTTCTCCGAAATAGTTTTTTCAGTCATTAGGACTAAATGGAGAGACGACAGAAACAAAGCCATGTTAAATTTAATTAAAAATTAACTCTTAATATTTTCAATTATAATTTTGACTGTATCGAGGCAGATAAAAGTTTTAAAAAGACAACAAGTTAATAAAATATGCAAAAAGTTCAAAAAAACATGTATTTAAGTAAAACAATAACGAATGCTGTTTTATTTTATCTAATACATTTTTTTTACCTTCTCCCACCTTAATATACTTTATTTCATGAAAAAAAGTTGGTTACCCTAGCGTGCACTTAACTCAGTGACAAGACGCCATCATGACAGTTTGAGGTTATCTTGACATACAGCATGACGTCACAAGACGGCGAATTAAAGGCGATAGCAGCGCCAGCGGCTGTCCACTCTCGCACGTCAGCGACCTACTTCTGCCCCGAGTGCGTACGTTTACACTCTCATGTCCATCAGTACAGACCAGTACCATTGAGTCATTTGTTTTGAAATATAACGCAAGTACGTGCAAGTATGAAGAGTTTTATTTCGATACGATACGAAGCGTTATTTTTGTTACGAGAATTTTTGAAAATAGTTCGTAACAAAATGAAGAAATTTTTTGACAGAAAAATGATGCCTGTTAAAAAAAATGATGCCTGTTCATAATACTTTTTCATTTTGCTGTGATTCTACCCGTTTTGTGACGTTATTTTCAAGATTATTCGTACCAAAATCTAAGTACCTACCGTAGTCAGTTCGGCGCTACCCACGCTCACTTAGACGACTGCAGTTCCGTTGTTTATAGCTCGACTTAAACGTTTTTAGGTTCATTAGAATGCTGATAAGTGTAGCTATTTTTTTATAATGAGCTAAATTACCGTAATCCTAACGGTTTCTGTTCTTTTCACACAGTAAAAAAAGTTTAATTTTACATAATGTCGTTTTTTGAAAATATTTATTTTGTTACTAGGTTTACACTAATGAATCTTTAGAATAAAACAATGTTCATTAAATTATCTTTCATTTGAGACCCTATTTAAGTAAATCTGTCCAGTAGTTATCTAAATATAGCGTAAATAAAATACGTCACGTCATAGCTACCCCCTCCATACTCTTAGAAAGTGACTACCGCACTTTTTGTGTTCAGGAAAATATGCCGAATAAGTACATACCTGTAGTTCGTATGGCGGAGGTAAGTCCCACGGAAATAAACTTTATTCTCCTTGGGTCCCGCTCTATTATTAAAAATAAAGGAATGTTTCCTTTGAGTAAAATTTTCTATCTACGTATTTACAATACACAATACAATACAATATTCTTTATTGCACACATAGGATTACAGAATATGTTTATACAGCGAATTTGAAATAATGTATACAAATAGGCGGCCTTATTGCTTAACAGCAATTTCTTCCAGGCAACCTTATGGTATAGGAGTTATAGATTGAAATGCGGGAAAGGCGCAAATATTAATTAAATAATAATTATAAATAAGTTGACTATTTATGCACTAAAAATATATCACAAATATATATTTATTAAGATTTATATATATTTATTATATATATTTGGAGTACTTTCCCTCCAGGAGACGTTAAAAAATTCCACCCTGTATATATGCGACCGGTGAGAATGCCAGAATTGTCGAATAATAGCATTACGTCGATTGCGGCAATCAAAATAATTCAACTTAGATTAAGTATAATTACTTACATACACCGACATCTTTTGTTATTAGAAGTACCTAGTTAGATTCATCAATACAAACTCAAGTGATAGGCAGTAATGTATGGAGTGCGCTTCTGTACATTCTACGCCTGTGTATTCTTTGACCGGTGTTTTCTTGCGGGGTGCGGGTTGTGGCGCGCGGGGCCGAGGGCTCAAACGTCAAGGTCATTGACGACTCTAATCGCCTTAAGTATCTATTAAATTTACAGCTTAAATATTTTTATGATATCAAGTACAGTTATCTGTCTTACCAATTAAATAAATTTTACAGCTCTACCTCAACGCATTTTGCCACCATCACCTTTCGAAGAGGACCGGGGAAAACGGTTCAATTGACCCCATGGTGGGGTCAGTTGAAACAGTAGGTAGTATTAATTGAAACACTTGGATATCTTTGGAATTATTTATCCTTTTAAGAGTCTTATACGGTTTTCTATAACTACAATAGTATTTAGTGAGACCAGGAAAAGTTGATAATGTTACCACACATATTTCTAAAATTATTAGCGAAACAAAGTCCGGGTATGAGAGATTAGCTTATTTTATTTTTTATGAGTCGGACACAGATATGAATTAAACTGGTAATTAACATTTCACATAATCTATTAGGATGAAATGTCACCTTAAACGAAAAGGTCATATTATAGTGTCAAAAGGAGATTATCATATCCCATACAATCAGACATGTTACAATCATACCCATGTTTCAATCATGACATATACAATAAGAGTGAAAATAAAAGGCAGATTAATATTTTTTTTTTATTTTTTTATTTGTAATTATGCAAAACCAAGCGCTTATTTCAAGTAGGTTAAAATTGCACTTTAAATTATAATTGCATATTTTCATAAAAAAGTAGGCAAAAATGTAATCACTAGAACTGCTATTTAAACTCTAGATATTATTTTATGGTATTTGACCGAAAATTCCGGAATTCCGGAAGAACTAGGAAGGTTCTTCGACCACTACCAAGTTACCACAGGTCTTTCAGGGTTGACTTTTGGTTTTAAACTACTGGTATCTATCCTAACAACATCGACAAAAAATCAGAACCTTGCAATTTAATGCGACCTGAAATGTTCGAGATGACCGGTGTAAGTAGGCATTGTAAACTATAGGTATTTTTCATGTGTCGCCAACTGAACAACGCTGTGTTCTAGTGGCCGTAGCGCTGCCTCTGTATCAGCTGGTCCTGAGTTCAATTCCCGGTCGGTCGAAGCAAATATTGTGTAAAAAGCAGGTGCATTGGGTCATGGATGTTAGTGCTTGTATTTAATGTAGTTATCCCAAAGGGCCAAGGGAAACCTTAGTGTGGACTTGTGCGTTTGTGGCGTTTATTTTTTTACTTGTTAATAAGCACCTAGGTAAATGAAGATGGGGATGATTGAAACACGGGGACGACTGAAACGTTTCAAACGTCCCCACGCACATTGTTGCAATTGTACCCATAAGCCATCTTTAATTTAAAGGTTATTTTTTTGTCAAAACAATTGCTATAGCGCTAGCTAAATAGCAATAAACACATCTCAAATTGGTACACTAAACAATGAATCAAAAAACTATAGCCAACTATGAATGTAAGTTATGATAAACTAAAAAATAAAATGTCGTAAATTCGTACTTTTGGATCTCAAAAACTTCCGACACGTCCTGCGCACGACCACGTCCGACAGCTGCCACCGCGCCACTATCCAAAGATTCAAACATGGTCGACGTAGTAACGGACGTGGTGTCTCGCTCGCACGTATAATAGTTTCCGAGAAACTAGAGTTGTTTCAATCATTACGCGTTTCAATCGTACCCGGTCTACCCTATGTAGTATTTGTTTATATGGAGGCGCAATATTTGACATATACATACTTATGAAGCGTGGCCGGCCGCCATTTTTCTTAAGTTTGTTTACATTTCACTCGTGAGTACTTGAGCTGTCAAGTGAATAGCAACATTAGTGAAAAATTGTGTTTTTTGTTGAGGAGAAGTTGTTTTGTGGTTTTGTATAGTGTCAGAACATTGGATGAGAAGGTAGCAAAATGGCTTCGTGCTCTGTAAAACAGTGTAGCTACAGGGCTAACAAAAATAACAAGCAAACGACTGTGCATCAGTAAGTAACCGTTTTTTTTTGTTGAAATACGCCTATTAAACCTAAAAATACTTCTAAAACCTTTATTACTAAGATTATATTTTATAGTTTTCACGTTTTTTACACCCTAAATTACCTTTCTGGCTAACTTTACATAATATTTTCCATAACAAAAATTTCTATACAAATGACATTAGTGATGTAATAATAATGGCTATCGAATTTATATCGATGATTCTGTATTAGTTACAGAGCATATTTGTACGAGTGGTCAGTTACAATATTTTTTTATATTAAAATAGCGGTGGGACACATTAAGCTAAATAAGATAAGAAGCTGTTTTTAACTATCTATCTATACTATCACTTTCTGTATTCAAGGTGTAAAGGGACAGTTTTGCTAAAAACTGAAATGGCGAAATCAAATCATAGCTAAGATTTTATAGTTACCTACGTTTAGAAAATATATTAATTTAATTAATATTATTCTGTATGATTATTTTACCTTAGAAATTTGTTTTTCTTTTAAACTACATTACCAAGTGAGAGGATTATTAGTATTAGTACGTATTTGGTTTGATTATGTTTTCAGGTTCCCAAAAAAAGAAGCGTTGCGACGTAAGTGGTTTGACATTATTGGGAAAGATAATTTGAAACCTCATAAAGTACTCCACCTATGCTCTTTACATTTCTAGGAATCAGCATTTAATAAAACCTTGGTAAGGAATCCATGAAATTCTTGGAAAAAAAATCTCATACTGAGGCAATTTCTAGTTGCATGGAGAAGCTAAATATATTTTTTTTACGTAGCATTTGCCCTTAGAGAAGTCTACAGTGGCATTTACTCGTCGAAACTTCGTACGCACTCCTTAAAACTTGAAAGGTATACAGATGCACAGATCGATCGAACCCAGTCCGAAACCCTGTACCTTGTTCATATACAAGTAGAAAAGACAACTCTACAAAACCAGGGATACGGATCGGGCACCGTGTCACGCATCCTCACCATACACGAGGCTCAAGGGTTGACGTACGAAAAGGTGGTGATCGTGCGTACTACAACGACCAGGCAGGATACTTTGAACAAGTATCGATATCGATATAGATATCATCAAAGAAGCAGAGACGGCAGGCAGGGGAAAAGTGGTCAATTACAACCTCAAAATGGCGATCAAAAGTCGAGACACAGCCGTCATAGATGCCTTGAGGTCTGAATGCAACAGCGAAGAACCGTCACTCGTTTAAATATATATTATATACATTATGTATTCATATATTTATTATACTTATTTATAAATTGTAAACCTCTAGGTATGGAAAGTATTGTATTATAGTTAAAAATCAAGTATTAACAAAAAAACTTAATCTAGACAAAGGCACGGACATAAAGTCTGTGGATGCTAATAATAACACAACTTTGTATTTCCACCCGTTCCTTGGGAAAAGTTGTTCAGTTTAGAAGGCGGATTCACATCCTTAAGTTTTGCTTACTAATTTTATAAGTCACCAAAAAATACTTGCTGCCTGCAATGCTAGCTTAACTTAACACTAACACACTCTTTAACCTCCTTACTCTGTCTGTTTTTTCGAGGAGATTGATAACCTCGACGATCACATGTTGGTTTATTCGCAAGCTTTTGCGTATCTTTTAATAATATTGGCAACAGATTACACTTTTATAACTAGATTTTTTCAATAGCGTGCATAAGTGTCATTTTTGTAATAAGCATTTCTTCTGGTGCTATTGAACGACACGAAATATCAGGTTCGCAGAAGTTCATATCCGAGATCTTGAATTCTAGGTTGGGTGAAACGTCACGCTCTGCGTCGCTCTACGTAGAGCTTGGCCTTCGGCCTCACCATATACGCAGTTTTCCTCGGCCTGCTGCCTCGCCTCGCTCTTAGAGTGAACCTTTTATGGCGGTCATCATGGAATTGAGAGGGTGGTCGTTCTGGGCTTAGCCCTGCGTGGAGCTCGGTCTTCGGTCTCGTGTCACGATTTTGTATGGCGGCTTTTATTTTAAACAAAATATCTTTTGTATGATCATTGTACAATAAAACACATACATATGTCACCGTAAAATTGTCAAAGCTTTAGTAAAATTATAAACTCTGGGTACTTTGTGAACTGGTCTTTTTTTCACATTGATAAATTGTAAATAAATGTAAATAAATGCTGTGATTTTGTTTATTTTTCAATTATCATAAAGTAACCGTACTCTGTACCACCTATCGATACTTTGAACAAGTATCGATATTTTAATACCCTAGCATGTGCTTACTACAGGCACGCATATTTTTGTGAAATTTCCTGTCCTTTTACTCTTTAGTCATTGGGTTTAGACACAATTTAGACAAGACCAACGACCAACGACATAGATTGATGTCATAGCATAGAATGATGGCATAAACCAAAGACATAGAATTCGAAGACAGAACGATGACAAGACAGCTGTGACAGGGGGGTCTCACTCCGCAGTTTAGACATGTTCGTGCGGCGGGCATACTAAGTATGCCAGCGAGCGCGGGTTGCTACTCGCCGCGCGCGCGCTCACCGCGTTGGTCGCGTGTTGAACAAAATAATAAGTGTACCTACTTATTAACAATATTAAAACCAGACAGAAAAACGTTTTGCCATCACAATGTCTGTAGGCTAGGTATCAAATAACATGGTTGGTTATGTTATATTGTGTTTTTACTTACTACTTCCTAACTAAAGTTACTCTTGATTTTATAGGCATTGTTATCTTACTTAATTAATTCCAATAAAAATTTTACCTCTAAATCGGCGGCGAGTGTTAACCCTGAGCTCTCGTCGCGAACGCGGCATCGAGTCGGCGGTGCGCAATAGAATATTAACGCTAGCGGCAGACTATAAGTTTCAATTTCTCTTGCAAGCCTGTGCCGCTTGCAAAGGCAAAATTTTATACCTAAAGTTGACGTTTGTTAGGGAGTAAGACTTCTGTACGTTAGTACTATTATTTATTCTGTGGCTGTGACAATGCAAGCCAAATATAAACAAAGCAATGAAAAATTGAAAAGGTAAAAACTTAGTGTAAAAGAAGAATAGGGTTACAAGAAAACCAAACTCTACAGTACCCATAAGTATTATTGTAATTTTTTCCCGGAAACGTCAAATTAAGAAGTTTTCGTTATTTAAGTATCTATTTTAGCGCTAGGCGCGCGGTCCCCCCGCGCCGCGATAGAATGCGATGTACATTGCTGTTTTTCGTGTTTTACTTTTTACAAATGTTTTTTTAACCCATAGAATGCATTTATGTTAATAATTAAATGTTAAAAACTTGAAAAAAATCGAAAATTTTCCTCAGGAAATTTCCTCTGAAGATAATTCAGAATGATGGTCTAAATGCGTGGTTAAGATGGTATAGATTGTAAGTTCCTAAATTGCAAGGACACTAAAATGCAGGTAATTTATACCTACTCACTTTTTTAAATAACTATTAATTGACATTTTCAAAGTTTTATAATGGGCCAGCCCTATTTCCATAGAAAATCTATGGAAACTTTAGAAATGCAATATCTTCCAAGTCCCACTAGTTACGTTACATACTTGATTTTTTTGTATGTTATTGACCATTTTAGTCCTTATATACACTATCAAAATAAATTGCGGATACCGTATAGTAATCAAGTTATTGAAACTTTAGTCAAAATTTAATAAATTTCGATTTCTCTTTCTGTATTGTAAATATAAAACTGTAATTTAGTACATAGGTAGATGTTGCTTTTTTATACTCATAAAATACATTTAAATACCCAAAGAATGTTTATTTTGAGGTTTATAAATATTTTAAATTTTTTGCATTGTTTTTTTGTCTAGCAAATGCTTTCATAACTATAAACTTAAACAAAAAAGAAGCATGGTTGCTTCCTAGATGTTTTAGTTCGCAGTCAGAGCTATCGATTGAAAGCATAAACCCAAGACGTCCGCAATGGAAGAATAATTTCACACTGTGCAGTTCCACCTCATGGCGGGTTTTAGTTTCCAAGATATGTAATGATTTGTTAAAATGAAGAAAATTTTTTTTTTTTTCTCTAGTAATTTACCTGAAATGTCAGAAAATTAGCACATGTCTTTCCAGGCAGCAAACTTCGATAATAATACTGGTAGAGGTCCTAAGGAAGTAAGGAAGGCGTAGGAAGGCCTCCCACAAGGTGGACCGACTATCTGGTAAAGATCGCGGGAAGCTGCTGGATGTGGGTGGCGCAGGACCGGTCGAGGTGGAGGGAGGCCTTTGTCCAGCAGTGGACGTCTTGCGGCTAACAAGATTATGATGAGTGGTCCTAATAACATATAAAAATTCATAACTAGCCGTTTATTTCTTAGCTTAATATTCGATATGACTGTCGTAAAGGCAAGATTGGGCAAAACATTTCGCGTACTGGGATGATGTAACTTCAAATTGAAAGTGAAACTTTAGAACATCGTTCTTTAAAAACTGAACAACTGTTTTTATACACCACCTGCATCTGGAGCACGTATTATATGTCAAGTATTCTATATTTCAAAGTAAGCCATTAAAGCTTAAGGGAAATAAAATGGTATGGAACTTCCCTTGGGCATTAATGAAATTTAAATATGGAACGCCAAAATTTAAACAAAAACTTCTATCAAAAATAATTTCAAAAAAAAGCAAGGCTGTTGAAGGCTTAACTTCCTTGGTCCAAGTAGATTTTAACTATAAAATTTGACACATCAAAGAGATTTTACTTTTATTAAAAATATTTAGTATAAAAACTTGGCTGTATGTCTTAGCTATTTACTTTTCTTTGCCTACGGAACTAAATTTTATAATGAAACGTCGTCGGTGATTTTGGATCTGTGATTTTTACTGCGAATTACTAAATCGTTTTGTGGTAAGTTTTTTTAAATAAATAAATAAAAAGTCCATCATGTAATTTCAGCGACTCAGACATAGAAACGGAGGCTCAAAACATTATTGATGGGATGAATTTATAATTTCTTTTTTATTTAACCTCACAGTAGGTGTATCAATAGAGTAAGCTCCTCGGGGATGAAAGTGTCTTAGTCTTGGGCAGACGTTACTTGAATCCTTCGCTTCATTCAGGATTCTTAACATAATTTGTTTTATCCCCTTGTTGCTTAATCAACTATTAAGGAACCCACAGAATTGAAAAAATCTTAATTACTTATATTAACGATGGTTCAATCGTCTTTTTTTGAACATCATTATGTTTTTGTGATGAAAGTTGTTTAGTTTAGTGAGTGGGTTGTCTCACATCCTGACTTTTACCAATTAAAGTCGCCAAATAAGGTTTTTATTTAAACTTAACTTACTTTGTCTGGGTAGTAACGATACTGAACAACCACATCATTGGTATTATCCAGCGCACATTTGGCATAAGTGTAGTTTAATGATGTGCGCTCCGAATGTGCACAAGCAAACCAGTGAGTTCCATTGCGGGGTGGATCTGGCCCTTCTAATCTGTGCCCTAAAAACACAGCATTTTAAATTAAAAGAAATGTCATGATTTTTTTTATTCTCAGCGAAAAAGGAGCTAATAGTCGTCTCTGGATTATTTTTAAATAAATAAAATATAAAATAATATAATACTAAAAGCCTCATACTCAAAGACCTACACTCCTTTTGTATCGTAGGCTCCTTGAGATGCATACAAAAACGGACACGAACACCCAGATCCCAGAATCTGCTTTTTACACAAATGTAATTTAACTGGGAATCGAACCCAAGATCATAGATTCAGGTGATAAGTTCCTAGAGCCAAATCAATCGTTGTCAAAGTTAATGCCCTGAGGATCACACTGCGTCGGAGCCTTGTCCGTTGATTAGCAAGTTGCGCCGCCAGCTGGTGAGGATGACAATTTTGGAGCGTTCAATATAGTGATATTTACACACGAATTCGTTGTCATTATTGTTCCCACCGCGTTAAGGAATGTAAGTGTGAACTGTGACTCTTAACTCATTCTGTTTCTTGACTTACTGTTGCACAAGAAGTATTTGTTGTTAGCAACAAAAACTGGCTTATCCTCTGCGCTTAGACAGGAGTCGTATAAGATGGGCGTGGGTTCGATATTTTCCTCACATAACAGGGTACCATTACCATTAGGTTCTAACAGTGCACGATTAGATGGGCAGCGATATAATATACCTGCAAATTTGTGATTTGATAAAAAAAGATGATTATTTCCCAATTAAATCTAGTCTAGGGCATTGTTCAGACATAAAAAAATCATTGGGTGCACGTAACCTGCGTAAATATGTAAGTACCATTAATATGGCGATTGACTTAATAGAAATTTAAAACGCCCAACGATTAATTTGTTTTGTCTGATCAATGCCCTAGATTGACGAGGAGATTGGTGTGATGACTGCTACCTAGAACCTACCAAATAATTTTTTAGCTTTTAGTACACTTTATTTTCAAAAAACCCGTTTTACTTTAAAAGTTTCCTTTTTTAATTTTTTTTTCAAGTTATCAGTTTTTATTTTTGAAAATTCAAAACATACTTTTCGAAGCATATTACAGTATTCTATTGCTCAAGCCCTTTAATTAGATACCCAATACCCATATTGAAGGGGTAGCAAAATTCACCTGCGGCCATATTAAATTTTCATTTTTAGGGTTCCGTTGTAATCTACGAACCCTTATAGTTTCGCCATGTTCGTCTGTTCGTCTGTCCGCGGGTTTTCTAAGAAACCCTTAGTTCTACAGAGCTGAAATTTGGTATGGTTGTACATATAAATCACGCCGACAGAACTATAGAGTAAAACTTTAGAAAAAAAAAATTTCGGGTGTCTCCCATAGACGTGAAAGGGCGATGATTTTTTTTTCTCGCCAATATCATCGAATAGGGTGTCACAGAATAGCTTTTTAAAAAATAGAATGGGTTTACTAAGAATGTTTTTCGATTTAGCACTCCGTTTGCGAAACATAAATTTTTAAAGTGAAAATTTTTGTCAAACACAAGTGTCCCCCCCTCTACCAGCTAAACGGTTGTTTCTAAAAATATGGAAAAATTCGCAGTTGTAGAATAGGTACACAACAAAATTAAAAGGAAAACTATTAAACATAAGTTGGCCCTTTAAGTTTGCGAGTAATGGTCGACCAAGTGCCAAACATTGTTGGGATTAACAAGAATATATTTACTAATATTAGATCCTTGGTACTACAGAGTTGAAATTTGGCATGGTCATACGTATTGATTGCGCCGACAGATCAAAAAAAAAATTTTTTCAAAAAAAATTTTTTCGGGTGTTTCCCATACACGTGAAAGGGCGATTCATTTTTTTTTCTCGCCGATATCATCGAGTGGGATGTCTTGGGAGAGTTAAAAGATAGAAGGGAATTAATACGAACGTTCTTCGATTCAGCAGTCCGTTTGCGAAAAAATAATTTTTATAATGAAAAAAGTGTGAAATAATTCACGAGCATTTAGCATTACGACGAAGTTTACCTTAATCCAAAATAGCTGCCATACAAGGTTCCACGCTTAAAGTTAGGCGAGGTCGAAAGCCAAGCTGTAACATATTGACATTTCATGTGTCGTTTAATAGGTTTTTGGGGGTGTTAATTACGAAAATGACATCAAAATTATACACAATCGCCACGCGACCCGCTCTTTAGCAGCAGCTCAAAATTATTCCTAACAATAATTTTGTCGCTAAAAAAAATTTAAATTTAAATTCGCGCTCGCTTCGCTCGCGCATTAAATACTTCCATTCTATGTATTTAGCCCAAAACTAAAGTTATTTCTGAAACTACAAACTCTTTAATATAGTTGTTTTTGATACTATAGTATTTGGAGGTTTTAACATCGCCGTTTGGTGATCGGTTGAGAATAATACCGTCAACCGTCAAAATGGCCACGCTCGCCCAGCAGTTCTGCCGCAGAGGTTCAACAACAGCATCTATTCCGGTCTGCACGTCGTGGCACGGTTGCACAAACCCCTCCATTCATGTTACGTTTTATGAACGTAATGGATCTAGTAATTTGGCATACGTATCATCTCCTACAGGCGATCTAGATACCGCAGCGGCCAGTGGTCGGCGGGGCACCATAAGATAGGGTCTGTGACTGTATGGGGCTGTTGCAGCAGGATGTGGAGTGGATAGGAAAGTAAATCGACAATAATACTAGCATAGAGCCAACGTAGGGAGGATAGATACTATACTTGGTGTGTAATATATGCAGGTAGGATTGAAGCTGTAATGATATGAGTCCTCTTCCTCAACTGTTTGTTTTTCTTTTATGTGCAGCTCCTTTACCGGGTAGGTTGTTTTTGTTAATCATTCTTGTTTGTAGAGTAGTAGTAGCTAGTTTTCTTCGTCTACATCTTATCCTTCGTTGGCGTAGGATGGTTGATTTCCTGCCGCTCTTGAGATGCGTTTTTACTATTATTATTGTATCAATAGTGCTGATCTGAGTTCTTCTGCTACTTTGTAGATGTCTTCAGCTTCTTGTTTGATTTTTTGTCGGTCCGAAGCAGTTTTTTTTAAATAGGATTTTGACTCCATTCCTCGGGTATATTGTTTGATAATGATAACCATGCATTCATCATTACTTTTGTGATTTGCACTAACAGCTAATGCGGTGCTACTTTATACAGTTTTGTAACTACTTGGTCAGTTCCAGGGACCGTTCCGTTTTTTATTGAGCTCATTAAGTAAATCACAAATATTTTTAAAATTCGGGAAGTCTGCGTCTAACTATTTTCTTCTATGCCATCAATTAATGGGCTCTGACTTTTTTTTTGCAGGTCTTCGACCCAGCTTGCAGCGGGCAATGGAAAAAAGCACCTGCTTTTTGTGCGAGCTATGTGTTGTTTTTGTGTTTCTTGAGGTATTTGTAAGTTGTTTTTATCCTCGTTGATTTATGCTGTTAATATTTCCTTAGCTTCCTCTTCTTTTGTTATTTTGTTAAGATTAGTATTTGCTTCCAGTACTCTCTGCCATAGGTAAGGATTTTCCGGATATCTTGAAACACAGCTTTCTTGATTCTAGTTAATGCTAGCCTGCTTTCGCGTAAACTCGGAGTTGGCTACACTAATAGTTATGAGCTGTTTCTTTAAGAATGTTGTTGATATCTGCCCAGTTCAGACTCTAATTCAGGAAGTATCTGGCATGCCTGCTTGGGAGTTAGTTTGTGTTGATCTTCTAGTTAGATTTTCATCTTATGGGTTACAAGCCCTTAGAATTTTTTTGATACGAATTCCTTTTGGAGAAGAAGCTCATAGATAGTAAATATCTATGATATCTATGATAGTAAATATCTATGAGCTTCTTCTCCAAAGGGAATTCGTATCAAACAAATTTGATACGAAGATTTGATGATTTGATACGCTTTGCGTTTCTTTCAGATGGCCACGGGCGTGAACCACGCAGCAACACCAGATTCCTCATAGATCTGCCGGTCCATGAAAGTAACTATTATACCAAATCCTTCACAGTACACGGCGCACGCCTTTGGAACTCCTTGCTATAAGATCCGCGCAAACCTTAGCCATTTTCAAAACCTTGCTGAGGAGGCACTTATTACTTCCTTGTCGTCGAGTGATAGTCGGCTGGGTTGTCTCTATATAGTATTCCTTGTGTGTTTTTTTGTTATTATTATTTTTCCTTTCTGTAGAATGTTATTACTTTTCCATTGTGTATTTCCGTAAGGTGTATGTTATGTATAGTATATATATTATATGTATTTATTTGTGTTAGGTATATTGTATGTGTGTAATGTAGTTTATGTAAGTATTGTTAGAAATCAGAAGCGAAGACTGATTTTTAAAAAAGAACTATTTATTACGTAGAATTACATTAACAAACTCAAGTATGTAATTACTAATTAAGAATAAACTAAAATTAACTCGAATTATGGAAAGAACTTAATAGAGGGTAGCGCGCGACAAGTGCATAGCACAACGGACAACGAAAAATTGAGTCCCCTCCCGCCAGGTGTCCAATTTATATAGTAGCGGTCTGGTTGGCCCCACTACTTTCGTCTGCAGCATCTAATAGTATATTTATGTATGTATTTTTGCACCCACACTTATATGGTGTAATTTCATCTTCTCCATACCCAAAGGTTGCCGATAAGATATTGCTTCTTAGCAATGGGGCCGCCTTTTGTACCCTAACTTTATTACTGTTCATAATGTAACTTTTACTCTGTCTCATGTTCTGTAATGTTGGTGTGCAATAAAGTATATTTGTATTGTATCTGATTGAAAGTGGTAGGTGAGCTGTTTTATTACTCTGATTTGCGTGTTTGAGTTATGCGAGAACACTAGATAGAAGGATCGTTCCCCATACCAACTTGTAATTAGTGTTTATTAATTTCCCGAATCAACGTTCAAAGGTTTTTTTGGCATTGGTTAAGATATGATCGATTTGTGATCCTCTGTTCCCACAAAATCACGTAGTTCGGCAAGATGGTATACCCCAAGTGTTGCTAAGTTTTAAATCATGTTGCTCAATAAAACTTAAAATTAAGTTACCGTTAAAGTTGATATGCTTGTGGTATAAGTGTTTTCCGGTTCTTTTAGGGGTGCATTGTCGTCTTTGAACTTAGAACAGCCTCTTACATTCCATGTGCCGGTTCTTAAATTTTTACAGGGGGTAGGTACTTTGTGTTGTGTTTGCGGTGATGACCTAATTAGAGGCTGGCCAGTGCAATTGTCAACAACACAAACGTGACAGGACCCGTAAAACGTAGCATTTATTGTCAAACGTAGCGGGTATTGAAGTCAATGTTTCATTGGATTGCAAAAGGAATTTTCCATCGTTTTCTATTTAGATGTGTGAGTTTGTTGCAGGACTACATATAATAAATATTTTCATCCCCGTAGTTGGATAAAGCTCCTTGATCGGTGGGTATCAAGCTACTTTAGTGGTTGTTTCCGAAGTGTAAAAGATGTTTCCGGGTACTCGTGCATCACGGGGCTTTAAATAAGCGGCTCGCATAGACTTTCGTTATAAACATGGACTTACCCCTATAATATTCAGAGGCTGCTATATATATATCTTCTCCTCCCCAGAATCCAACCTGGAGTTGTTGATTAGTATTTTGTTCCATGCTTAAGCGTTCTGTCCGTGAAGTTATTAAGTAGTGCTAGTTCTATTTGTGGGTCATGCCGGGTTTCCAGGCTCGTAGGTTGCTAGATCCTTCCTAATTACAGCGAGGTCAAATGTTGGGTATATCGTAAGATTTATTTGGTTACATATGGATCTGTATAAGCAGTTGCCGACATTTTCGATGCATCGCAGAAAAAAAAGTTGTATTGTTCTGGCTTGCCGTAGTTTTCGGGTGGTTGCTGTCAGCCAGATGTTGACCGAATGACTGTGGAATCTTATGTTTAGTATTTTTAAGAATTATACAATTGTTTTACGCAACAAGATGAAAGACAGTGGATATAACTTTATGAGCTTACGTTTCCCAGACTCCGATATAGTACTATTATTTTATTTGACGTTTTGCACGTGTTTGGGTTCGAAAGTGCCTTTTCTCTATACACTATTGTAAAACGTAGGCAAACTTATGGCTCTTCGGTCATTTGCTTATTTTTAGTCGTTAAATAAAAAAGTGTACTTAATGAAATAAGATTCGGTATCTTTCCCATGTTGAGAGATTCTTACACGATGTGTTTTACGACTGGCTAAGTGATTAGTGATTCGTATGGCATATCAGTAAGAAATGATAAATTTACTATATCAGTAAGAATAATGTGTTATTAGGGTTTTAGAGTTAGATGACCTATGTCTTTGCAGCACACAATACCGATAACGAATTCCTGGCTTTGGCGATTTTGTGTTAAGTATATTCAATCAAATTAGGTGTCGCGCTGTTCAACACAAGTGAGACTGCAAATGAAAGTGTGTTCAAAATGCATTCTTAAATTCTAGGGCGAGGTCCTTTATTTAGGTGTTAATTGAATGAAACACTAGCTATGTACTTCCTTACCCTAGATTTTCATGTTGGGGTAAGGTGGTAGATTGAATACGCTAAGAGGTAACTACTATCCGGATTGTCACTTTAAGAATATATGTTGCGCTGGTCAGGAACACTAAATGGTATGCTGCAGTTCCTACAAGTTGCAATAATAATCATATCTGGGTACTGTGGCGGCTAGATCGGGTCCTTTGTGAGTTGATGCTGGAATAAAAATGATGTGCAAAAGGCGGCTGGAACGGATTTTTTGCAAAAGGCTAGAAATGTTTTGTAATGGAACGAGCTCACCAGGTTCTCCACTTTCCAAAAGATATTGCACGTGTAACGCACTGTTCTTAGCTCAAGTTACTGTCTTGATCGTCGTTTATATGCTCCACTGTAAACTGCACTGGATGTGTGGATGACGCACGCGATGCGCGACGTAGGTAAGTATTACCGAGTTGAACCTGAACGCACTTTTATTATATGGGGTACAAAGGCACTAGTCGCGATATAGTTTAGTGAGCCACAAGTTATTAGAGGCTAGATAAAATTAAGAAGTTTTGAATATGATCTATAGCTTAAGTCACAGTACAAAGATGAAAACGGTACACAGTATAACAATAGCCGACCGAACTCGGGAACAAAGGCGCGGGCGCGGGTGTCGTAAACTTTGTCAACATTTGGGATATCCGGAGAGCACGTGCAGGGACGTCTGCCCTCGACCGCTTGCCAAACAAGACTCCCATCGGTTGAGAATAATACCACCCATTTTCTTTCCGTGGGTGTCGTATGAGGCGACTAAGGAAACACAAATGAGACCTGCCTCCTATTAATCCACTCCAGGCAACGACATCTCAATTTGTTCTGAATCTGAGGTATCGTCCTATGCTCTCATGCGATGTGGTAGGCTCTGTGAAGGGCCGTCTGATTTGCACCCACCCTCCTAACGAAATCCGATGCCAAACAGCTTGCTGTGTTCCGTCGGCGCATAGGAGTACCAGTGCCTTATAGGCATTTTCTGGGTTAACTCGCTCTAGCGTTGACCTCATCTATCACCTTGGTCAAGATTGAGGTCAAGAGTAAACCCATCTTATAATAAAAAAAACATCAACTATGACCGCAACGATAGTACACCAGTTTTAAATTAATAGGTAATGTTAACGACTTTTATACAACCGTTTGTGTCTACGCGAGGTGGTTCTTAAACTGATGATTTTTTTTTCATTTTCTTTGTGACCTCGTTTTTAGAAATTATTAGGGGTTTAACCGTCAATATGCTCGTAGAATTAAGAAACCAGCTGCATATTTGAACCATGCTGCTACGGAACCCTACAATGCGCGTGGCCCGACACGCTCTTGGCCGTTTTTTTTCGTAGTATAATATATTCTACTAGTCAATACCTTTTATTTGATACCCATATTGAAGGGTTTTCGAAAGGAAAAATGAATCTGCCATTTTGTTGGCGGCCATATTGGGTTTTTATTTTGTTTTCATAGAGAACTGTATTAAAATAATCAAGCACTTCCATTTGATACCCATATTGAGGTAGTAGTGATAAACTATGTAATTCTCCATTTTTAGCGGCGGCCATCTTAGATTTACAATGATATCGAATGTATTAAATAATATTGTCATCAGACCTTTCAGATCAATCCGTCAACAGAAAGTGGGTCAAATTTATTGAAATTTGTACTAGTATTTGTACTAGATTTGTCCCAAATAAATAAACAAACAGAGCAAGCTAAACAAAATCGTTTAAAAATGAGACAACTAATGAAACTGCCTTTGCCAAAACTAAAAAAAATAATCCAACCAATAAGATCGACAGATTTTGGAATGGTGTGCTCTGATTGGCTCATTTGAATTGGATCAACTAAGTCTTAATGTGGATTTGTATAAAAAACCCTTAATTATTATTATTACTCGGGATGACTTTTGTTGATCCGTTCGGATGAACCTGAGCAAAGTAAAACTTGCAATGGATCAAGAAAAGCGGTCCGGATCAAAAAGTGAAAATGGATCAACAAAAAACTACTCATACGGCACGATGGATCAACTAAGTGCCTGTGGGGATAGCTTTAAAATCTGAAAAAATAACCGGAGAAATCGAATGATGACGAAAACCCCGGTAACTAACTAGCTTTTTATTAACACGCTTTTATTAGCTCGGGTTGTATGTATGTATGTATGTATGTATGTAACGGAATCTTTGAGCCTAATTTTAACTGGTTTCTAGACGTCTGATCAACTTGAAACTTTGCACACGTGTTAAGGGCCGATGACAATGCAATAACCCGATAAAAAAAATCCATTATCCTGATTAGGATCGTCAGGATTAATTGCTAACCGAACTAAAAAATGGAAAATAAATAATAGTTTAAAAAAACTAAAAAAACACGCTTTTATTGCTAACCGAACTAAAAAGTAGAAAATAATTTTTAATTACAATCAGGATAATTCAATTCAGAGTAAAAAGCGTGGGGTGCTTGATGTATTGAATGTTAAAATTATTCTATTAACAATCTATGATGAGAGAGTTATGAAAATATTGTAAAATGCACCCCACGCATTTTACTCTGAATTGAATTATCCTGATTGTAATTAAAAATTATTTTCTACTTTTTAGTTCGGTTAGCAATAATTAAAATAGAAGGTTGCGCGGCGAAACAAATAACCCCAGGAATAGAAGGACAGAAGTTCGCTGCGCCGGCTCGAAACTCTCAAAGTTTGAGACTACATCTAACAAGGCGTCAATGCTATCTATCCTGTTCGTGGACAAACAAGGCCTGTAACGCGAATGAAGGTTATGTTTTATGTTATGTAAGAGCGCAAAATCTGGAATTTGGTTTGTAAGCTTCAAATTTAGGTCTTGAATGATAATAATGAAATCGCGAGCAGATTGCGTCGCCGTTTGTTTTAATCACGGAGACGCTGTTCTAGGTGGTAGTCATAGTCAGTTTTCAAATAAGTTTTATAGAAAAAGGGCTTTAACTCATCGTACGTCAAAAAAGGTACTCTAATTGTCCTGAAATATAAAAGAGCCGAACCAGAAACAAGTTCGTTGAACCGACGCACAATATACGAGGATGGGATGTCAGAAGCGAACATCCGTTCCTTGATCAGCTGAAAGAAATCCTTCACGCACGTTTGACCATCAAAGCAAATATTTCATTTTGACAAACTAACGTCGCGGGTGAAAAGTTGTTTGAGTCGCGTAGCTTCATGAGCTGAAACAGACTGGTTGTTCATTCTCTGCATAATAGGACTAGCACGATAAGGTATCTCTCCAATATCTTGCTCGTATGTGGCCTCTTCCGGTTCAACATCAATAATTGTGTCCTGATTCAGCGACATTTTTAGACAAAGTGAAGTCGGTTGTTAGGAATAAAGCAAGGAAAACGATTTCGTTAAGTGAACAGTTCGTTAGACGTATTATCTGAAAATTCACTTAGAAAATTAGGGGGGAAAAATACCTAATAGGGGAAAAAGGGTGAAAATCGAAAGTAAAAAAAAACCTTAAATACAAGGGGAAACGCAGTTAAACGCGCTGTTTACTGCGTTAAACAACTAACTACGGGAAAGAGGAATGGGTTACAATAAATAAGTACTTATTTCAATAAATAAGTAGGAGTTTTATACTAACAATTCTTTTTTACATTAAGTTACACATGACAAAAATACCATATTTTAATTAATATGGCACGAAGTCACATCAGTACGTCGTAGAGGTTTTTTTTTACCAGCCCATATACGTCCTCAACGAGGGGCACGGGCCTCTCTTCGAAACACGAAGAGGATTAAAAAGGTAGGGGTTAAAAAATCCAAAACTGGTCCGTCGTACTTCGAAGGGCTAATGAGTAAACGTCAAAACATTGATGAAAATCAATCCATACACTCACATCTAAAATACCTAATAGGGTAGACAGAGCTTCAGTGGTTGTTAGGTTATCTGAAACTAAAATGATATAATTATTGTTGACAATAGATGGCGTTAGTAGTATTTTAAAACGCGCTATATCTAACAAATAAATATGAAATATATAAATCAATAAAGATATAAGAAACAACGTGATTTTTTTGCCGTTTTTATAGATAAATTTGTCCGAGTCTGTATTTCATGAACCGTGATAGTTAAGACTATTAAAATTTTCACAGATGATGTATTTTATTGCTGCTTTAACAACAAAAATAAAATTACTGAAGGGGGGTCCCATACAACAAACGCGACTGTTTGCCGTTTTTAGGGTTCCGTAGTAATCTACGAACCCTTATAGTTTCGCCATGTCCGTCTGTCCATCTGTCCGCGGGTTTCCTAAAAAACCTTTGGTACTACTGAGCTTAAATTTGGCATGGTCATACATAATATATTTTACTACCTATGGAATTTGATTTATGCGTGAATGTAAATAACAACAAGAAAATATTCAAATACGCAAGTATTAGTAGTCATATTTAGAGTTTAAAGCTATGCTGGCAACTAGAGATGTGAATTTTACTTACAATTTTCTTATTACTTCGCGCCAAACTCGCAGTAAACCGGCGAGCGCGCAGCGCGACAACCACTCTATCCGACGATCGGCGCCCGAATGAGTGCTTGCGGAACTACATGCGGCACACAATGCGATGTTCCTTAGCGACATTTAACACTATTTTACACTTCCCAAACACCATCTTTGTGCGTTTCTCAGTTCGCGATAAATTATCTATGTGACATTTTTGTCACAAAAATACATACCAGCAAAAGTATCTATACGACGTTTGGTTAAAAAAAAGTGTCAGGTAAAATTATCTAAGCGACACTTTCTTAATATTGAGTTTAAATGCAAAAATATCTTAGCGACATCAAATTCGTATTTCATTACAATGCAAATATATCTATGTCAATGTCTTTGTAATTTTTTTTATAAGCAATAATATCTAAATACAAGTGGGACGATACACAATGTCAGGAATAAATGCATAAGGAAACATTTTGCTATTTTTTATGTTAGTTAAAATTTGCGAAGCGACTTGACCTACAAAACCTTAAACAGGTAAAACTATCTTAATCTTTCGTACTTCTGATATTTATTGAAGAAAAATTATCTTAGTTTCATGGTTACAAAGAAATATTCAGGAACAAATTACTATCCGTAAAAAGTGTAAAGTCATTCTGTCTAACCTAAATATTCAATTAAAATACGTATTTTTTTGTCGCATAGTAAGCTGAAAATGACCAAATTCTAAGGATGCACATATTTACTAAGCGACAACAAAACTCATCGCAGCGCTATGAGACCCAGATCAATCGACGCGGAAAATTCTGGCGATTCCAATGATTTATAAAACGTATTTGGTCCAAAATTGTCGCTTAGTAAGGATTGCCTTTCATGCGTCGAATATATATTTTTTTAGGTACCTACAAATCTGATGCGTCATGAACCCAAGTTTTCGTTCATCAAGGCTGATCAACATAGCACTAACTTCTGGGAGAAGGCCACCACCCAAATGTAGAAAAAAAATTAAATTTGATGATAAACCTGTAAGTACATACAAAATGCATACATACCTACCTACCTACTTCTGACATTAGGAACCCAGGGTAAAGCTACAAAGTAAGCCGGTGGTACATACACAACTTTTGACAATATACATACCTAAAATGATGTAAAAACTAATTAAAATTTATAAATACCTGCTATTCGGTAATAATTTTCGTACCTATAAGTACCTATTTGTACCACGGTCTTACCTTCACTGTATACCAACCTACAAATAAGAATCTATAGTGTGTTTCAGTACTGCGTATACCTACCTACAATTTACCTACCTACTCAAAACGAATGCCTACCTAGCCCATATACGTCCCCACCGAGGGGCACGGGCCTCCTTTCGAAACATGGGGGTCCAGGCCATAGTCCTCGCTGGATTGTGCGTCCTTTGGAAGCAAATTTTCCAAGAGACACTGGTTTCATCACGATGTTTTCTTTCCCCGCTGAGCAAGTGATAACTATTAAATAGTCCGTAGGTACCTACATAAATACGAAAATATGAGTTTAGTGCTACAGGCCGGCACTGCGAATCGAACCCAAGACCCTTATTTAACTCTTTCTTAATTATTATCTCGTCAGAGTACCTACTTGAATAAAACCCATACTCACCCATATTTACTTATCTACGTAAAATAAGGTAGTTACTCGGTTTCTACCCGACTGCCTAAAAAAGTAGGGTAATGTTTTTCGGGTGTATCGCATCGGCCCATATACGTCCCCACCGAGGGGCACGGGCCTCCCTTCGAAACATGAAGGGGATTCAGGCCATAATCCACCACGCTGGCCTAATGCGGGTTGGTGGATCACGCGTATTTCGGAAACAAATTTCCTCAGACGCGCAAGTAATAACTATTCAATAGTCTGTACATAAATCCGAAAAGACGAATTTAGTGGTACAGGCCTCCCACCTGGAATCGAACCCTCGACCCTCTGCTTAAAGGTAGAGTACTCTGTCCACAGGGCTATCACCGCTCTTTCGGGTGTATGCAAGTAGGTATGTAAGTATGTATTCGTTGTGCCATCCTAAATGCTAAACGGATAGCCGGATCCTCAAATCGGATTTGAATTAAGGCAAGGAGTGTTATAGGTTATATAGAAGTCTCTGATCCTCAATCCCTGATGCTGCAGGGGTACAGCCTGAAAAAAAATTTAATAAGAAAGTAAAAAAATTGAAAACCCGACTGCTTGAAAAAAAAAACTTCAAAAATGATAAAAAAAGACAATTTAGCTCATTAGCACATCTTTAGAAGTCAATAATGATAGGTGTGTCTTTTCCATTAGTATACACGGCCACACATCAAGTTACCCTCAACCATTATAAATGGAACTCTGACAGATCGCTTGGTGTATGGCGCATGACAACGTGCCAGTCCTGTTTATACTGGTTTTGGGTAACTTGATGCGTGGTCGTGTATACTTTTCATTCCACGGCAATCATAAATGGGCTCTAGGTAGTGTACATACGGCCACACATCAAGTCACCCAAAACCAGAATAAACAGGACTTGCACCCTGTCATGCGCTATACGCGAACGATCTGTCCCAGTTCCGTTTATTTTGGTTTTGGGTAACTTTATGTGTGACCGTGTGTACATTATGCAAGGGTGGTATCACCATTGAAATACCTACCTATCTACTATATATCCTGCTACGAATAAACTTGACCCACCTCTTTCCGTTATCATAATCGTCATTAAGAAGTAGTAATGTAATGTTTGGTTTTTAGGTGACAGAATCAATTCCATTTTCTCGCAACGATGACACGCTGCTGGCTCCTGCTGCTCCCGGCGATGTCACGCTGCTGGCTCCTGCTGCTCCCGGTGATGACACGCTGCTGGCTCCTGCTGCTCCCGGTGATCACACGCTGCTGGCTCCTGCTGCTCCCGGTGATGACACGCTGCTGGCTCCTGCTGCTCCCGGTGATGACACGCTGCTGGCTCCTACTGCTCCCGGTGATGTCACGCTGCTGGCTCCTGCTGCCCGCGATGTCACGCTGCTGGCTCCTGCTGCTCCCGGCGATGACACGCTGCTGGCTCCTGCTGCCCGCGATGATACGCTGCTGGCTCTTGCTGCCCGCGATGACACGCTGCCAGCTACTGCTCCCTACTTTGACATGCTGCTGGTACCTGCTCGTGACGATGGCATGCTGCTGGCTTCTGAACGTGGCAATAGAATACTGATCGAAGACTCTGAAAATGAACCTATTAATTACATAACGGTCACTCGTCAAGAATTCGAAAGTATTACACCTTTAACATCGATCGTACCAAATGATGTTCAGATAGGCAGTTTCATTCCCAGCCCATCCAACGATTATATATGTCTTCAAAACTCTGTCAGCCATGTCAGCACAATAGTAAGTCAACAAGGGATCGATTTATCTTCAACTTACTGCGCAGAAGAAAATTCGGACACCAACTGTACCAATTCGAAACTCACTCTGACACCGATAAATCAACCGTCAACATCTACTGGCTTAGTTGCAGAACTTAGGCCTCTCAATCATGTTATATTGTCCAATGATAACGCAATTATAGACCAATGCAATAACGCAAAGCAGACCTCAAACGGTATGGAGTTAGACACATCGAATTTTAACACATCCTCGACAGGATCTGCGGTGGTAAATGGCCAGAATGCTGAAGTAGTTTGTGATCAAAATAAAAAAAAAAACACGTAAATCCAAAGTGAAAACTAAGTATATTGACTACATGTCTGACCAAGACGAAGACTTTTCAACTTTTTACGGAGATATTGACGATTTGGATGACTGGTCAAGAGGACAAATATCAAGCGAAGAAGAAAGCGACAACCCGGAGTCTAAAAAGAAAAAGACTATCAGAAGAAGAAAAACAAAAAAAATACATCTGGAGTTCAAGAAGAAACCGTAGGTGACGCTGGATTGAGGATTAAAAGAGTGAACGCTAGAATTGAAAGATCTAAAAAGAAAAAAGCTGGAGAAGAATATACGACGAAGAAGGGTGTCAAAGTATCAGCTAAGAAGGTTCTCCCCAATCCTTGTCAAGGAAAAAAGTGTGGAAATGACTGTGGATCCATTACAGAGGAAAGAAGAGAAAACATTTTTAAACATTTTTGGAAGCTGGATACAGTTCGTCGTCGAGATTGGCTTGTTTCACTGTCGCAAATAGTTGGCGTAAAACGCAAGCGCACAGAATCCGAGAAACGCAATGTAACCATAAAATATTCAATAATGAAGGTGAGGGCAGGAGAAATATATGCCTGCAATTTTTAGCGTCCACTATAAATGTTTCTGATAAAACTATCTATAATATTGTAAAAAATTCCGACTGTGGAAGTGCCAAAGAGGATCTGAGAGGAAAATCGGAGCCGGCGAATAAAACAAAGCAAACTACAATAGATGCTGTAATGGACTTCATAAAGAGTTTGCCTGCAGTTCCCTCTCATTATTGCCGTCAGGATTCCGGAAAAGTATATTTGCCTGAAGAATTCAAGAACATTCCAAATCTCTACAAACTTTATAAAAAGGTACATGTGGATCAGGGAATGAATGTGGTAAGTGAGAGAATTTTCCGAAAAATATTTGTTGAGAAGTTTAATATTGGCTTTCACATTCCCAAAAAAGACAAGTGTAAGAAATGCCTGCAGAAAAAGTGACCGATCCTGAAAAGCTTAAAGAAAAACAAGAACACGAGAAAGAAAAAGAAGAAAGCTATGCCCGATTTCAAAGTCATAAAAATATCCATAAAGAAGATCCGTCTACATTGTGCGTAAGTTTTGATCTTCAGAAGGTTTTGAATACCCCCTACTCCCCTTCTATGCTTTTGTACTACAGTAGAAAACTATCTGTTTATAACCTATGTTTTTATGAAAATGGCATTCGCAATGTATTCTGCTTTTACTGGGATGAGTCCAATGGTAGACGAGGGGCTAATGAAGTGGGAACAATTTTACATAACTACATCAAATCTGGAGATGCCAGAGGAAACATCAAACGATTGCTGATGTACTGCGATTGCTGTCCTGGTCAAAACCGGAACCGAACTGTTATGGCTATGGTTCATCAAACTTTACAAGAATGTGAAAATCTTGAAACGATTCAGTTAAATTTCCTCTTGACTGGCCATACTTATATGCCAGTAGATAGTTCTCACGCAGTCATTGAGAACCATCTCAAACACACAACTGTTTTTGCGCCTTCCCAATGGTTTACCATTTTTGCAACTGCTCGGAAGAATCCATCTCCCTTTATAGTTGAGCGAATGAGCTATGATCAGTTCAAAAAGTGGGACAATAATGGAGACAAATATTATAAAGGGAACCTAACTGGCAAAATAAGTAAAGTTCGGATCGCTACATTCAAGAAAAATAAACAGTTTGTGTCCATAAAAACGTCCATGAATGCTGATGCCAAGTCGTTTAATGTTGAAGTCCAGTCTAAAACTAGGGTTCCATTGATGTCTTGCTATAGATCACTTCTTCCCATTTCTAAAAAGAAATACGACGATCTTCGCAAACTGTGTTCTGAACAAATAATACCACCTTGCTTCCACCATGAGTATATTAACATCCCACGAGATGCCAACGTCAAAGACGTATTACCAGAATCGGATATAGAAGACCCTGATCATGAATAATGCATGATCAGGGTCTTCTATATTCTGATAATGCATGTTTAACTACATGATAATCACAAGATTTTTATGTCATGTTTTAATAATTTTACCATTACTTTGATACCATTACTTTTACCTTCAAATTTTGGAGATTTATATTTGTTATTGTTTAAGTACATAACTTTTTGATATAATTTTATTGTTTTGTTTATTCTAAATAACTTTGAAATTACTACTTACACCTACCTAAGGTTCCTAAATAACTGTGATAAATAGATAGACATTATTGAAAACTTAACTAGGAAATATTTAATAGTACTTTGTTCACCCAGGGACTTTAGAAATAAGTAACTTTTGTGGAATGTGCCTTAAAAAATACATAACGAGACTAAAAAACCTGCGATCTCACTGTAGTGCAAAAATTTAATTATAAGTTGTAAGTAAGTGATAATATGGTTAAGCCAGATAAAATATGTTAGGAATAGGAATACAATTTTTATACCTTCTTAATTGCATTTTAGAAAGCTTTATAACTTTAGCAATAAGTTACTTTTTTTAGAACTCTGCCTTTAAAAAAGTAATAACGAGACTTGATTTTAAAAAACCTGCGATCTCAATATATACCAAAAATTTAATTTTAAGTAGTAATTAAAAGTTATAGGCAAAGGAGCCAATTTGTTTTGTTAAAGTTACGATTTTGTAATTCAATTTTTTTTTCTTGCAATAAATGCAAAATTAATACGAAACCATGTTTTCATTCATTTCACCCATACAAAATGTCGGTTAGTTTTGCAAATATTTAATATTAATTCCTATTTGGATTTTTTTTCTTGAGGATTTTTACTAAAATTAAATGATTAAGCACATTTTTCCTAGTTTCTGAAATAAATATTTCATGACGAGGATATTTTTTGCCAATTCGAATGGACATTCGCAAAGGTATATGTACGAATAAACCTGTTCGTAACTGTGATCGCCCTGGCGTAAAGATAATTTTACCTGAATGTTTTTTTGGTATGATAATTATCTATCCGCCAAAATTGTGAGAATTAGGAGGAATAAGCGAATGATTTGCTTAGTAAGTTATGGCCTATAATATAACAAAGCCAAGGCTGTAACAATTATTTATCTACGATAAAAACTGAAGGAGCTATGATTTTTTTTCTAAAAAAAAAAACTTTGATCAGCTCTCCTGAACATTTTGGTCCATGTCGCTTAGTAAGGATTGCCTTTCATGCGTCGATAAATTACACCAACAGAGCTGTAGAGTAAAATCTGATTTAAAAAAATTCGGGTGTCTCTCATAGACGTGAAAGTGCGATGAATTTTTTTTTCTCGCCAGATCATCAAGTGGTAAATCATAGGATAACTTTCTAAAAGATAGAAGCAAAGACGGCGGCATGTTCCTTTATCAGGCGAAATCGTAATGGAAAAAGCAAGATTTTTCATAAAAAACTAACAGGGTCTGATTTTAGTGCAAGTAGAGGATGGCTAGATAATTTCAAGAAACGTCATGGCATACGGCAGCTGAAAGTGTCAGGTGAGAAAGTCTCTAGTAATGCGGAGGCTGTTCTGCCATTCCAAGAAAAGTTTTTGAAAGAAATACGAGAAAAAGACTTTTGTCCTGAACAAGTCTACAACGCAGACGAATCAGGATTGTTTTGGAAGGTTCTCCCAGATAAAACTTTAGCTTCTTCTGCTGAAAGTGGTGCTCCTGGATACAAGGTATCTAAAGAAAGAAAAGCACTATTCTGAATTGAAGCTACGGGAAGACTCAGTCAAAATATCAGCAAAGACCATAAAAAGGAAGCCAATTCCTTTTTATTACAAAATAGCTATTAAAAGGTTTTTCAAGTAGACGGATAACGCGCGAGGTATACAACCTCGCTACATCCCTCCCGGTAGGGATAAATTTTCTCGTGAAGCGAGTTTCAGAAGTGTCGCAGCTTCGCCCTAACCTACCTGCGGGCGGGCCACGATGACACACCACAGTGGGACCGAGCAAGTCTTTTCCTCAAGACCGGCTTGAAGGATCCTTTAGAAAAAAACGATATACCCAAAATACAAACGACGATTCCATCCTTCGAACCCTCGCTCCCAAAACGCCAGCAAAAGAAAGCGACAATTGGTTAACCCACTGCCTAACTTTAACCCGAACTGACATTTAAAGTAAATTTTGAAAAAAGTAAAATCTAATTCCTATGAGCCAAATAGACATGATATCAATATAATAGAATTTAGTTCTAAATGATTCTGAGTGATCGTGAACGGAGATCCTCCCCCCTCGTCGTTTATGTCCTACGCGGACACCTCAGGCCCTATGGGTTTAAATGAGTTTGCTGACTAAGAGCGAGAACGACTCCGTATCACGATCATGTCCTGCGCTAGATAACAATCACATACAAAACGGTAGACATTAATACTTTAACTATAAAATATTCGGAATTAATCATCTTAATAAGGTTCGTTTTCGGTCTTTCATGGTCTCTCATCTCCGGGTAGGGGTTACATGAAACACAAAATTAAATTAAACAAACTAATCCTCTAACCTAACTAATCCAATAAACCCCTATATTTATAGAATATTGGTACCTAATTAATCCAGGATACTTATTTACAAAAAGAATCCATAAGGTTAAGTCCATATTATATCTAATAAAAATAAGAATATATTATATCTAATAAAAATAATATTAGTGAATCAGACCCTTCATTTGATTGACCCTTCATTTGATTGGGTCTGATTCACTAAAGCGGTACCCCGACGCGACATTACAGCGCCATTTTAATGAGCAAACCCTATCGTGCCATCCATCGATTTCGATAATTAAAATATATATAGGTATTTCTGAAATGAATTTGATGGCTCAACGAAAGGTATTATTTTTTACTTTTTAAATGTCCGCTTTACTTTTTTGCGTGGGGGGTTTTTTAAATTTTTAATTTAATTTTTATTTCAAAATTTTTAACTTATTTCAAGGATGTGCTAGTGTTCTGGATATCCTGGCCGCAGCATCAGCTCACCGTGTTGCCACCATTGTATTGTATGCAGAATCAAATACTGAACAAAACGAGTCCAAACACGACATATCTGCTATTATTTTTTTAAGAGTGTGCTAGTGTTCTGGATATCCTGGCTGCAGCATCAGACCAAGAGTTCCATAATCCTGCATAGTTATTAAGGACTAGCTTTCCGCCTGCGGCTCCGCCCGCGTGGACTTTCACATTTTTTAAAATAAAAAGTATCCTATGTTACTTCTAGAGCCTCCGAGAAAATGTGTACAAAGTTTCATGATGATCGGTTGAGCAGTTTTTGCGTGAAAGCGTAACAAACATCCACGCTTTCACATTTATAATATTAGTAAGGATACATGAGTGTTTCAAGTTTTAGGTCACATGTATGTTTGAAAGTAAAGTTAATACACATTAAGAGTCTAAGAACCATACCGCAGCTAACAAAAGAGCTGATGACCTTGAAACGGCTGAACCGATTTTGATAAAACGTATCTAAGAACCATCGCCAAAAAACCTGCTTGTAAATAAAAAAAAACACATCCAAATCGGTTCACCCGTTTGAGAGCTACGGTGCCACAGACAGACACACAGACACACACACACATAGCGGTCAAACTTATAACACCCCTCTTTTTGCGTCGGGGGTTAAAAATAATAATAATATATTATATCTAATAAAAATAATATTTAATAATATGAATCACCGTATAAAAGGTTTCAATCTATTACGATGAATAACACGATGCTTTCTATGTATGATTGACTTTCCTAATGAATGACCATTATACGGATCCCGCTGGATAACATTCGAATTCTCAAAATAACTGGTCATAATGGTCCAGTGGTGTTCTTTTGTTGGGTAACAGAATTAATTTTCCTAACTTCGGATCTCTTTCTCGTGGTTTTTATCTTCTTAACGAGTCGAGATTTACGAATATCTGATGAAATATTAAATAGAAATTGGTTATTCGACAACTTACGTGAATCAACATTAGAATTATTCACATTAACATTTTTCTTTGACTGAACATGATTTATTACAACCTCTTTCTTTTTCTCCTTATAATAATAATAAGATAAATTACTATTATTTTTGTAATCTAAATTAGAAATATGATTCTTTGTAGATAGATAGATTCTTAAATATGGCCCCATATGTGTTGCCACAATTCCGCCAATATCACGTAGCGCAGAAAATACACGACGGGGATTTCATGTACGGTAACACAAAAAATTCAAAAAGCCAAAAAATATACAGAAGGTAGGTAAATATTGCAGTAATTTAAAATATATTAATAAACTTAATTACGAAAAACCAAAAGTCAAACATAATAAAAATACATGAATACACACATTTCAAACGTAAGAATAAAAATATATAAAGGAAATAAACAAATTAGCAACCACTACTAAACTAAAACTTATAACTTAATCCTATTATCACAAATAAATTTTGATATAGCATAAATTACTTTAGACGAGAAAAACTGAGCTAAAATAATTTTCATGCTAGTAGGGCGGGGAATGTGAGCAGGCAAAATATCAAATAAGGAGGCCGAGATGTTGGGACAGTTGAAAAAAATATGGTCCAAATCACCTTCATCAATTCCACACTCACACAGGGAATTGTCCCTCACCCTTATTTTAGCTAAGTGCACAGGGGTGCAGGAATGACCCAACCTAATGCGACAAAGAGTGGAAGTGCATGATCTACTTAGTTTCCGAAATTTAAAGAACCAGGGTTTCTGGGGAACTTCAACCTGAATATCACCATAGTACTTACCCTTTCGAGTTTTGGAAATAGACCATAAATTATTCCAGGATTTTATAAGCCGATGACTTGCAAAGAAACAGAGATCTTGAGAATAAATTTCCGGATGGGAATCAGAACCAATCCGACAAGCCGACTTAGCACACCAGTCCACTGCCTCATTTCCAACTATACCACAATGACTGGGAATCCATGAGAGCACTATAAATTGACCTTTTTGGTGGCAACGAAATAACAGTTCTTTTATTTGTAACACGAGAGCAAATCTGGATTTGGATCGAAAAGGATTAGAAGAAAGAGCTTGAAGAAGGCTTAAAGAGTCAGAAAGAATGAGAGCTTTTGTAACATTATGGGAATCTAAATACTTAACGGCTTCTAAAAGAGCAATAGCTTCTCCTGTAAAGGAAGAAACAGGGGGAGGACATTTAAAACTTAATATGATATTAAACTTGGGAATCCAAACTGCCGCACCCACATGGTCCACATCTGATACTTTAGAGGCATCCGTATAAACAACTAAAAAATCCCTATAATACTCTGATAGACTTTTATTCACCATGGCATTGGCACCTGAGTCATCCTTGGAAACGCCAAAGCTTCTCACAACTGGCTGAAAAGCGAGAGCCTTGTACATTGTAGAAAAAATCGGAAGACACCTTTGCTGAAAAATTGGATGAGGAAAATCTAAAAAGAAAGAGTAAGACATTAATTAATAAGGGATACCGATCCCTATTAGCCACTAAACTTCGTAAGACTTGTATTTTAGAAATATGATTCTTTGTAATTAATTCTGAATTAATATTGTCAATACGTCTGACATTACGTTTGGCAATCGAACTATCTGTCGATGGCCTTTTATCTATGTCTATGATCGACGGAGCTTGTATAAGTCCATCTGATAAACGAATGACTACTTTTTATTAGAATCTGTTCAGTAAGAAAACCGTCGTGAGAATTGACGGCGCCACTGTATTTATTTGCCGATTTTGTTATACAAATACAAATACAAATTTCTTTATTCCACACACAATATAAACACATACATATTATAGCAAGCTTTAGAAAGGCAGGGTGAAAAGGGTGTGGGCACAGCAAGCTGATTTTAAGCCCAACCTGAGTCACAAAGAGGGAAGTGAACTAAAAATTTGGATAAGTAAGAAATGACACAAATTAATAAATTTAAGTCCATACATAAATGACAACATACATTACATTTAATTTTATGCAACATTTAGAATTTAAAATTTGACTTGGAACCTATCTTTTTTGGGACAAACCAAATTTTTTTGAGTATTTAATAACAAAAGTTTCACACACCTTTTGAACCGGCGAAACGTCTCCACAGCACGGATGGGAGGAGGTATGTCGTTCCAGACTTTTGCGGCAGCAAAGCTGAAAGATTTTCGAGCAGCTGCTGTTATGTAGACAACACTGGTACGTCGATTTTCGAGCAGCTGCTGTTATGTAGACAACACTGGTACGTCATTATAGCGCGGACAAATCATCTTGATATTTTGGAACGATATTCGAAGAAAAAAAAGACGTCACACACTCAAAAGGCCTACAGCAAGGTTTTCCCTTGTGTCGTGGGTCCATTGGGACACACACAAATAGACGGACACAAACATCCACGTCCCGAGAACAAACACCGGCTTTTTACACAAATGTTTGCCCGGCTGAGTATCGAACCCAGGACCCGCCGAACAAGAAGCAAGTTAAAGTTTAACCGTATAAAGTTTATATTTTTAGTGGATAAATTACCATACCCCTAAATAATTGCTGATATAAATTGCAAACTATTCACAAACACTCCTTACTTTAAAGTGGTCAAATGCCAGTCGTACTGCAGCCGTTTTGCCATTTGGTAGTGTTACTTTGGCGATGTTTGTGCATGAGTTACCAATTCCCGTTCGCGTGGACATCGATCTCACTTATTTCCATTCCTTTATATTTATTTACCTAAATTATAACAAGCTTGGTTATGGAAAAATAACGTAAAAAAAAGGTGGCTTACGTTCATATGCCTACTAACATAGAGCTCAAACGTTACCTGCCGTAGTGAAATTTTATTGTTTTGAACATTTCCAAGACAATAGATTACTGCGCTCACGCTTAAACTCATCAAACCGTTTGGGAACAGTAGTAAGAGAATATTGTTTATAAATAAATGCCAATAGAAGTCTATCATAGCTTTGTTGGCGTGTTGCAAGGCTTTAAAATTGTTTCTAATTTAGAAAAAAAAATGACAAAAGAATGTGGTGTATCAGATTAGGCCAAAAAATATTTATTTGTTCGAGTTTTTTGATTTCAATCATTTAAATTTGTAAATACGATTTATTTATTTTATTTATTCTTCCTGATCAGAACAATGGTCAAACTCCGATTCTAAATATCCAACGCCAGACATAGTTGAATCACTTTTGGAATCGACAGACATATCCAAAGAATCATCTTCTTCGGAACTTGAACTGCTTGAATCGGTTACATGGATAATAAATTCTTTCTCGTTTTCAATTAAGCGGTCTTCATCCCAGCCAACTCTGACGAATTTGTCACGGAATTAGTTGACGAATTTGTCCCTGCCAGAGAGCCAGTGTAATATAATGTTATGTAATCTAAAGCAACTTATAAGTTCACGCATTTATTAACTTCGCAATTAATGCTTAATTCTTTTCACCGCAATTTAATGCAGGTCTCTTTATAATATTATCGTAATTAAATGCACAGTCTATCATACTGTCGCAATTTAATGCCACACTGTTATCATGATTGAGTGTGCGTATAACAGTAGCCCTTTTTTTACACCTTGTACGTGTTAAGATAAAACGGAACGCACCCTTTGACAGTGACAGTTTGTATTTTTGTGTCTGTTCTCGCTCTCTCTCTCTACGAAAATAAAATGGATTCCACCTAACCAACGTAGCTCTGCAGTTTTATTTACTAAAACAAGAAAATTAACACGCTTCCACTGCGCAATAGAACACAAACCAAGAGTGTTTCACCACAATTACATAAATAACAAAGATGGCTTGCAAGCAAGAATTGACAAAATTGTGTGACAGCGGGAACTTCGCCACGTGGAAATTTCGACTGAAATTGCTGCTTGAAGAAAAAGGCGTGTTGGAAATGTTAACTTTAAAAGTCGAAGAAAAAGGATTCGACAAAAAGTTGGACGCTCGAGCACGGTCAATAATATTGCAAAGTCTATCAGACAAGTTCGTGGATATCGTCAAAAAGTGCACAACTGCATCACACATGTTGCGGAGGTTAGAGGACATTTTCGAACGAAAGAGCATCTACAACAAGTTACAGTTAAAACGCAGATTGTTAACACTGAAGTGTGGTGAAAAAGAAAGCCTACAGGATTTTTACATCAATTTCGACTCATTAATCAGCGAATTACAAGAAATAGGTTGTGAAATTGAAGATATAGATCAGGTTTGTTATTTGTTGTCCGCCATGCCGCCAATGTACGAGAATGTTATAACCTCAATTGAAACAATGACATGTGAGAAAGAAATAGACATCGAATTCATAAAAGCACGTTTGCTAGATGCAGAAATAAAATGTTCACAGTTACAGGATGATAAACAGAAAGAACAGGCGTTCGTAATTTGCTATGGATGTAATAAACGGGGCCACGTAATCAGGGATTGTACTGAGAGAAATTCAGAAAAATCAAGACGACCAAGCAGAGGAAGATTTAGAGGCTATTCAAATCGCAGAGGCCGTGGAAGGAGCTCATCGACTCGGGGAGCAGCTTCACAGAGTAATTTAGCTCAAGAAGATGTTGTGTCGTTTACTGCATTTAGTGCCAAAGACCAGTGCGAATCTACTGACTTGGTGCATTTCATTGTGGACTCCGAGGCTACAGAACACTTAGTCACTAGTAAATATGAACAGTACATGGTTCAGCGATAAATTTACAATGGTGTTATCGCCGAAACACAACAAAAAATAAAGGAGACGAGATTTAAAATTGAAAGAAAGAATTTAATTAAACATAAATGATTACAAAAATTCGACGTTGACCAAGAAAAATTAATGAATATAAGAATTGCACAATTAATTTTTTAGGTGTAAACAGAAACTTAACAAACTGGAAATCCTAACATTTAAAGCAATTTTTAACGTACGGATATTTTGTTTGGAAATGAAGTGTAAGATAACTTTGAACAGTTACAATACCATACATAAATTTAAACACGTGGCCAAACTATAAAGTTTATCTTGGTCTAAATGTAGCACCAAATAAAGTGTTAAAATTATAACGAGCATTATATGGATTAAAAGAAGCACCTAAGTGTTGGAATTCAAGATTTCATCAATTTGTGACAGAAGCTGGATTTTCACAGTCTAAGTATGTCTCATGCCTTTACTGGAAAAGAAACACCTGGATTTTGCTTTATGTCGATGACATCTTGGTACTAGGAGAAGGAAAAGACATAATTTCTAAGTTACAGAAGGAATTCAGAGTGAAAAACCTAGGAGAAGTAAACAATTATCTCGGCCTGGAAATTAAAAGAAGTAAGAGTGAAATGAAAATAAAACAAACTGATATGATAAATAGACTTTTGGAAAAATTTGGAATGCAGAACTGTACTGGGCTGCTGACAGAACTGACCGGAAAAGCACCAGTGGGTGTGCTATTTTTCATGGTAAGAATTTAATTAACTGGTTTTCTAGAAAACAATCCTGTACAGCACTTTCAACAGCAGAAGCAGAATATATAGCAGAAGCTCATTCAATGAGTGAATTGGTTCATATTAAAGGTATTTTGTCAGAATTTTTGCCGGGTTTAAAAATTGATGCTTCAATGCTAATAGATAATCAGAGCACTGTTAAATTGATACAGAATCAAACAAATACAAAAGCTTTAAAACATATTGCTATTAAGTATCATTATATAAAAGATGTAGTAAACAAGAAAATTGTATCTATATCATACGTGTCAACTAATGAAAACGTGGCTGACATTTTCACCAAGTCCCTTCCAGTTGTTAAACACAAATATTTAACTGATAAGCTAAACTTAGTTTAGCTTAGTGCAAATTTGTTTTACTTTTGTTTGGTTTGTTAAATAAATAACAGTAGAGTAGAGTAAATAAGTAGTTCAGTTTCACAAGGACATGTAATTACACATGTATCCTAAAATGTATCTAGTAGTATTATACTGATCCCAAGATTGTCATCGTAGGGCTAGATCACATTATGTAAAAATCTTCTATAGTTATTTCATATCTAGTGGTACTTAGTTACTGATCCCAAGATTGTTATCGCAGGGCTAGATATGATGAGTTTATTTTTGTCTTTTTATTATGTATAATGAAGAGTACAGTTATCTATCCAGTGGCCAATGTGCTGATCCCAAGACTTGCTAATCGTAGGGCTGGATTAGGTCAGCAGTAGCATCTTAAATTAGTATATAGTACTTAGTTAGGTGGTATTTAATTTAAAAAAAAATGTTAAGGTAAATAACTTTATTTATTCCAAAGTAACAAATATTAAGTTTCAGCTTGTAATGTAACTTTCAATCTTTAATTCTATCTTAAATATTGTTAATGTTGTAGTACAAAGCCATTCGTAACTAAAGTAGTTTCTGTTTAGCAATTTATAATATTTTATTAATATTGTATAAATTGAGGGGCTGTGTTAAGATAAAACGGAACGCACCCTTTGACAGTGACAGTTTGTATTTTTGTGTCTGTGCTCGCTCTCTCTCACTACGAAAATAAAATGGATTCCACCTAACCAACGTAGCTCTGCAGTTTTATTTACTAAAACAAGAAAATTAACAGTACGAGTATTCCAATTTTAATAAAATAACTATCCAAATCGGGGCTACCTGTAACCAACCAGGAGTATTTGTAGGTACCAATCAGCGTTGCTGAACTACCTCTTACGAACCTTCATAGGTAGCAATCAGCTTTGCTGAACTACCTCTTATTTTATTTTTACAGGTACCAATCAGCTTTGCTGAACTACCTCTTATTTTATTTTTACAGGTACCAATCAGCTTTGCTGAACTACCTCTTATTTTATTTTTACAGGTACTAATCAGCTTTGCTGAACTACCTCTTATTTTATTTTTACAGGTACCAATCAGCTTTGCTGAACTACCTCTTATTTTATTTTTACAGGTACCAATCAGCTTTGCTGAACTACCTCTTATTTTATTTTTACAGGTACTAATCAGCTTTGCTGAACTACCTCTTATTTTATTTTTACAGGTACCAATCAGCTTTGCTAAACTACCTCTAATTTTTATTTTTACAGGTACCAATCAGCTTTGCTGAACCACCTCTAAAGTTTTTTTTCCAGTTACCAATCAGCTGTTGCTGAACTACCTCTATTACCACTTTTGTAGGTACCAATCAGCTGTTGCTGAACTACCTCTATTACCACTTTTGTAATTACCAATCGCTGTTTCCGAACTATCTCTGCCGACTTAAGCAATACCTCTTCAACATTGTAAAAACAATTATAGTGTTAAGTTATAAATAGTTTAGCATTAATATGCAATATGTAAGTACCAAGTAATAAATATCTACCTAATATCAACTCGAAATAATACTCGTACTATAAAATGATGATTTTTGTTATCTAAAAATAACGGTACTGTAATAAGATTTAACTAATAAATTATTTACGGTTCTGAAAACTAAATAGTACTTAAATAACAGTATGAAATTTGCAATGTATTACTCGTATCTTACGATCCAAGAGGATTGCTTGTAGTCGTACAAAAAGTTATAATATGTGGTAATATTTCTTAACTTTGTACCTACATTGTTTTATAGGTACCAATCGATAAACTGAGACTAATTTTATTACATCTGTATCAGGGTAAAATATATGCTATTAGTATGGGTCCCCTACTTGATTTCGAAACTTGATTATACGAATTTTTCTACATCGATGACCATTCACCGATACTTTGTAAATGCGATACATTGCTTCTTCGGTGACTTATTACTTCGGACCTTTATTTCATCGATGTAACTTTACTTCGAAAATGTTACTTCAACTATTGCTACTTCGGTGTCTCATGACGCCGGAGTTTTGTTTGTACGAAAAACGTTACTTCGATTACTATTTCTGCGACTTTTTGTTAAATCTTTGTCAGGGCAGTTAAATTGATCACAAAATTTCCGCCTTTTCATTCTTATCTATCTATCTATCTAACTACTGCGATCGCCGACCCGTCTGCCAAGCGAGTTGATTACCTATGGCAATTCCTCCCAAATACTGTATTTTTGTTTTACATTTGTGAGAAGCCCTTGCCCAGGACTGGGTATTAAATTGGCTATTTAAAAAAACAACGGGACAGCTGATTGCAGTGTACGAACATCCCTAGCGATATTTCATTTATATTGTTAAGTAGGATCTTTGGCAAGAACTCGGCGGTGGGCGGTTGCTGTTCCAATTTAATTTTAGTTTTCTATATGAAACAGTTGTTTTATGCATAATAGTGATAGGTATTATGTAGAAAATTAACTAAAATTCGTGTAGTGATAAAAGATTCAAGTAAAAACAGTTTTTCTGCTCGGTTTGGTTCCGATTAAAGATCCTCGCGGTTGTGCTTCTCGCCGCCAGTTTTCGTAAACATGAGGAGCTTAGGACTTAGGTTAAAAAGATGGAGAAAGAAGATTTTTCACTGTAGACATGGATGTAAGGACACAGTTTCCTTTGCCTTTCCCGAAGGGAATAAATTAAAAAAAAATGTACGTAGTCGTAGATTTTTTTAAATATATGCCAACGCGATTTGTTACCAGTCAATATACTGCAGGTTATATCGTACCCATCAGTGGAATAAAAAGTAGCCTACGTCCTTATCCGAGGTCTAATGTATCTCTGTACCAAATTTCATCAAAATCCGTTCAGTGGCTTAGTCATCACAGCCCGACAGACAAGTTACTTTCGCATTCATAATATTAGTAAGGATAAGGATTTCACTAGCTTTCCGTGCGGGACTTAGTTCCCATGGGAATTTGGATAAATTTTGTAGTCTGTTCTTCCACAAGGTTTAATCTATCTCTGTACCAAATTTCATCAAAATCGGTCCACTAGTTTTATGTTTAATCTTTACTGGTTTTTAGTATTTGTTGTTATAGCGGCAACAGAGGTACATCATCTGTGAAAATTTCAACTATCTAGCTACCACGGTTCATGAGATACAGGCTGGTGACAGATAGACGAACGGACAGACAGACAGATAGACGGACAGACAGCGAAGGCTTAGTAATAGGGTCCCGTTGACACCCTCGGGTATGACGGAACCCCGTGGGAAAACCGTATAAAAACTTTTCTAGGTAATATAACATAGAATAAAATTACATCGATATAAGAAACCACGAAGAAATATTACATAGGTCAAACAAACATCGACAGGACAAGCTGTCGAAGTAAGATTTTCGAAGTAACGTGACAGTGAACAAAAGATACACCGAAGAAGCAGTGTATCGCATTAACAAAGTATCGGTGAATGGTCATCGATGTAAAAATTTTCGTATAATCAAGTTTCGAAATCAAGTAGGGGACCCATTAGTATACGTGAAGTAAACATTCAAAACATTTTGAAGATAACCAACTTAGAAAATACTTTAAACGATGTGGTTACGATCACACAACTAATAACATCAAAATACGTTAGTAGCTTGCGAACTTAATGACGGTTCTTTCGATGCGAAGTAAACAATTATGACTCATCGCAAGACGTTGGACACTTTGGACAGGTTCCGCTCGCTTTCTCGCAATGTGTTATATTCGTTTTGAAAGTAATTTAACCATGAAACAAATATCTAACCGTATTGTGATACATTTTAAGAAACTTATCAATCTTTCTTTAAGACCTTAACGAACTATCTCAACCATCGATTTACCTCTTTTCAAAAAACTTTATTGTATGTTATTCTTTTCTTATAGTTTTGCACTTGCCTCCAGGTTTGTAGCCTCTTGCAGGGTCGCCAGATGTACTATAGTGGAGATCAAATAATACACAATAGAATTAACAACACACCACCGTTCTGGTATCGCGTACCCAGCGGAATGCCGGGGGCTCTAGTGTACGTCATATCAGTGACAGTGTTGCCATTTATTTACTAATATGCTACATGGTCGAGTCCCACTGCTCGGCCAATGTAGCTAGGAGACCGTTCGAGCTGGCTCGCCAGCGCGAGAGAAGCGAGGCGCTCCGCTTCCTGATGACTGCGTAAAAGTCATCAGTGTGCGCCTCAGCAAACATTGAAGACGCACTGCAAAACCGAGGCAGCCCCAACAGTATCTGGAGGGGCCGTGGAAAAGGAAATAGGAGTACCTTGTTGATTGCTTCTTGGATTCCGCTCTTGAGATTGACGCGTAGCATTGCAGTCCAATGGCGGTCCAGGCCAGGGCACATTCACCTTTCACCACTATTCACCAAGTTTGAGTTATAATTTTCTTTGTTTGAGGAGGATGAGATGGAGTTTACGCGGGACGCGTGCCGGCAATTGATTGTCACGAACGTATGCCTACCTAATTAGGCTGTATGTTATTTTGTATTCATTGCTTGTGTCTTATCTATTTAAAAAAACATCTTCAGCCATTACATGATATATCAAGCAAGAGCTCTTGTCTTTTATTTAATTAAATTATTAAATCATTAGCCAGCCGGCACACCCTTATGACAAATGAAATATGGTGTCAGAAGTGGGATAGAAGACTCGCCATTATAGAAACATTGAAAAGAAAGATTTGTCGTGGCAAGAGAAAATGGCGGAAGGCAAACCCAAAAGATCGCCAGCAGGCTTGCCGCCCAGCAACTTTTCCATTGATGTTAACGCGACAAATATGCCGGTCGCATGGAAGAACTTCAAAACGAGCCTAAACATCTACATGGTCGCAAATAATTTGGAGGATGAACCTGACCATCGCAAGGTAGCCATTTTGCTTCACACCATTGGGTCGGACGCACTACAGATATTTTATTCATTCAACGTCGAGATGAAAGACATAACTTTCAAGGAACTACTCACAAAATTCGAGGCATATTTCCTACCTAAAGTAAATATATCGCTTGAGCGCCACAAACTGTTCAGTCGAAAACAGGGTCCTGAGGAAGAAATTGAATCATACGCCACAGAATTGAAAAACATAGGTCTCCAATGCAACTTCGGATCCCTCACCGACGACATCATCAAGGACGTCTTCTCATGGAATCTTAACTCGTCAGGTGCTTACATAAGAGAAAAAATTTTACTAGAGAAACCTAAAACGTTCGACGAAGCAGTCACGCTAGCGAAAACACTAAGGAACACCAAAGCTGAAGCGAAGTCATTAGAAACTACAGAAGTAAACCGAGTCAAGTCCAGTCGTCAGTCTAACCAATCAAGCCTAAGTCGTCAGTCAAGTCAACAATCAAGTCACCAGTCAAGACAGAGCCGTCAGTCAAGTCAACAACCAAGAAGCCAGTCCAGAAACCAGTCAAGAAGTCATCATTCAAGTCACCAGCCAAGCAGAAGCCAAAATCGTCAAGGTCAAGAACAGTCAAGATGCACAAGATGTGGCCAGCATCACAGAATCAAATGTCCAGCCCTAGGAGCCACTTGTAATATATGTCAGAAGCTCAACCACTTTGCCAGGTGCTGTCGCAACAAGTCAGAAACTAATTTTGGTAATCAGGATACTTATTTTCTAAACAGCCTTTTTATGAACGAAATTTCTTCTCATGTCAAAAATTCTTACAATACTAAACTGTCCATAAATAATCATAATATTAATTTTCTCTTAGACACAGGAGCTGACACAAACATTCTTTCATTTGACACATACAAGAAACTTAACCTACCTCTAGCACACATAAAAAAGAGTAGCCACAAATTATCTACTTTCAGTGGAGAAGTCTTGCCCACTGTTGGACAATGTCAACTCTCGGTCATACATGACAACAAAAATTTTACTGCTAATTTTCATGTAGTGGATTTGCCCTGCAGAAACATACTTGGTCGTCATAGCTGTGAGAACTTAAAACTTATAAAAAGAGTCCAAAATGTCAGATTTGAAAAGCCAGTCGAGTCACAGTCAGTATTAACACAATATAAAGATCTTTTTACTGGTATAGGTTGTCTCAAAAATTATGAATGCCATTTAACATTGAAGCCTGATGCTACGCCTTCCATTGATGCATGTCGAAGAGTCCCCTTCAGTCTGTTAGAAGAATTAAATAAAGAGTTAAACATGTTGGAAAGTGACCAAGTAATTGTTAAAGTTGATGAGCCTACCGAATGGGTTAGCTCAATTGTCATTGCATCTAAGAAAAATGGTTCACTTAGATTATGCATAGATCCAGCCAAACTTAACAAAGCTATTATGCGTCCACATTACCAGTTTCCCACTATTGACGAGATCAAGTCTAGCCTCTCTGGTGCAGAATATTTCACTACTCTTGATGCCAATAAGGGTTTTTACATGTTGAGACTAGATGAAGCTTCTTCAAAGCTATGTACTTTTATAACTCCTCAAGGTCGTTATAGATTTTTAAGGTTGCCCTTTGGTATCAACGCTGCACCAGAACTGTTTCATTCAGAAATGACTAAAAGGTTCAACGATTTGCCTGGAGTTAAAATCATGATGGATGATTTTCTCATTTATGGTCGTACAAAAGAAGAACATGATTCCAGACTGAGTCAGGTCTTGGAAAGAGCTAAAAAAATAGGTCTAAAATTTAATAAAGACAAGTCAAACATATGCAAAACCCAAGTCAAGTACTTAGGGCATATTTTCAGTAAGGAAGGTGTTAGAGTCGACGAAAACAAAGTCAAGGCAATATGTCAAATGTCTCCACCCACCAATGTCACAGAATTGCAACGCTTCTTAGGAATGATCACATATTTAGGTTCATATATTGAAAATTTGTCAGAAAAAACATCTAACCTAAGAACTTTGTTATCAAAAGAAAATGAGTGGTGTTGGCAAGACAAACATAACATTGAATTTAATTTGCTAAAAGAATGCATTACTAAAGCCCCAGTTTTAACATATTATGATCAGAATAAACCTATCACATTGTCAGTCGATTCTTCTAAGGATGCCATGGGTGCAGTTATTTTTCATGATAAACAGCCAATAGCCTATGCCTCTGCTTCTCTAACTGCCTCCCAACAGTCTTATTCCCAAATTGAGAAAGAGCTGCTAGCTATTCTATTTGGATGTACAAAATTTCACCAATATGTCTATGGTCGTCATACACTTGTTGAAACTGATCACAAGCCTATTGTTTCTCTCATGAACAAGCCAATTTATAATATTCCACCCCGTCTTCAAAGAATAATGCTTAGATTACAGCCTTATGACTAAAATGTCACCTACAAGCCGGGTAAATACTTATATGTCGCTGATACATTGTCTAGAGCTGCTTTACCAGAACAGTCTCTTGTAGATCTTGATTCAGATCTAGACTTACATGTCAATTTAGTAGTCAGATCTCTGTCCATTAGTCCAAAGCGATTGCAAGCTATTCAAGAAAGAACTTCCCAAGACCAAGAGTTATTATTGCTAATTAAATATTGTACTACTGGTTGGCCAGAACACAAAAGATCACTGCCAGATAATATAAAGCCATACTTTCCTATAAAAAATGATTTACATGTAATCAAGGGAATAGTATTTAAAAATAATAGTGTCATAATACCCCAAACTATGAGAAACGAGATACTCAAACAAATTCATGAAGGTCACCAAGGGATTCATAGTTGTCAGAGATTAGCAAAGAACTTGGTATATTGGCCTAACATGTACACAGAAATTGATAGATATATTAGTAATTGTCACATCTGCCTTACTTACAGACGCAGTAACTCTAAAGAGCCGCTGTAACCCCATGAAATTAAGCTAATTCCATGGCATAAAGTGGGTGTAGATTTGTTTGATCTGAGTTCAGAGAAATATGTCATAGTTGTTGATTATTTTTCTAAATATGTAGAGCTTATAAAGCTGATCAGTGGATCTTCTAGTAAAATCCTTATCAGTCACTTGAAAGCTGTTTTTTCCAGACATGGAATTCCATCCATTTTAGTCTCCGACAATGGTCCCCCATTCAATTCAAAGGAGTTTCATGATTTTGCAGTGGATTGGCAAATTGAGCATGTCACTTCTAGCCCTTATTACAGTCAGTCGAATGGTCTTGTAGAAAGAACCATAGGTACCATAAAAAACATTCTAAAAAAATGTTCAGCTGATAATTCAGACCCCCATCTAGCTTTGCTACAATATAGAAACACACCTAAAGATATTATGTACTCACCAGCTCAATTACTCATGTCTAGGTCACTTAGAACTAAACTTCCAATCTTAGAACACAGCTTGAAACCTAAAATGCCTAACTATAATTTATTGAGGGATAAAATCAAAACAAAAAATACTAAGACAAACATTTATTATAATCAGCACACCAAACCTTTGTCAACACTAAAAACAGGTGATAATGTGTATTTTCAGAAACAACCGCAGAGCACTTGGACACCAGGTAGAATTTCGCAAATAGGTCCGCAGCCTAGGTCTTACACTATATCTTCTCCTGAAGGAACATTCCGTCGTAACCGTCATCACATCATGAAGCCTAAATGCTCCTCTCAAAGATCTCCTTCACGTAGTAGTCCTATTCAGGTTCCCTACTATTCCTTTAGTCCCAGTTGTCCGCAGTCCAACATTGAGTCTCCCAATGCACCTTCGTCTCCAAGGTCCAACCTCCAGTCATCCAGCAGTCCTATTGGATGGCTGGCTAAATCATTAGCCAGCCGGCACACCCTTATGACAAATGAAATATTGATTTTTGATGAGTTTTGATTATAGTTTTAGTTGCAATGAGCACGATAGCGGCGTTCAGTTCGGCTCACGGCGGACAATTGACAAATGACAGGTGGTAGCGGAAACTGATGAGATAGAATGGGAAGGATATAGGAAGAAGAATGAGTGTTTTGAATGTGTAGTGTTGCTAGTTTGTTTAATTAAGTGTAGATTTAGGGAAATTATTTTTATTGAAATTGAATAGATTAAATACTTAACATTTATTATAAAGCAGCGCGTACAGTATCCTAAACCCATTGTTGTACCTACTGGACGCGCAAGGCGCCGTATGCCCGCTGCGTATAATTAACCCATAGGCTGCACGTGTAAAACGACTGACAGTAAGCTTTGAAAAGCGTTAAAAGGATTTCGCTATTTTTCAGTATTTTACTATAGTGGAAAATAAGTAAATCAATTTCGTGATATCAAAACCTAAAAAAAATCTTACCTGCAAAAACTCCAAGGCTTTAGGAAAAACCTCTGAATCTGGCAACACTGCGCAGTCTGACATATGATTGACTCTTTTTTTTAATAAAGTGTTGGCACGAGTTTCGTTATTACTTCTTTGTGGGACGTCACAGGGGTCAAAAAAAGGTTATCACTGTGACGTTCAATGAAAGCCGAGTGTGGAGATTGACTGATTTATTGTAAGCACAAGTACCCACATATAAAAATGTAAAAACTTATACACATACCCTACACCTTTTCCCTTTTCGAAACGAGAATATAAACTTAAATTATAAGACACTATCAGCTAAAACTTTGTATCTGATACATATTTATTTATTTAATAATATTATGAGCTTAACCATTAATACTTAATAACTAAAATATCGCAAAGTATATAATTAATAAGTTTTACCTTATAGTAACACATACTATTATTTCTTAATGAGTGCGCGAGCGTACGCACGTAGTGCTCGAGCAGATGCATCGGGTGGTGGCGGGGGCGACGCGGCGCGCGGGCTCTCCCCGGGAGAATTGCTAGTTACAAAGGACGCAGCACTATTACTAGGTCCCGGCGAAGCCACCGCCGGTTCACCCGTTGCATCTTCGTAGGGCTCATCTACATCACTCCCTTCTTGTACTTCTTTATTTAATGTTGCTGTCGGAGACCCTATACTCGCACGCGATAGGGAGTATCTTGACTTGTCATTAACTGGTAATATTTGGTCCTGATGTCTTCGCCATTCGACACCATTACCCATATCCAGCTTGAATGAAACCGGACCTGTCTGTTTAACTACTGTCCCGATGGACCACCTGTCACCACGTACCGAGTAATCCCTGGCGAGTACAGAATCCCCGACCTTAAGGTCCCTTGGCGTGCCGCCGGCGCGCGCTACTTGCTGGGCCTGGGCCTGCTGGGCCACGATGGCCACGTTAGGCCGCAGGGCGTCAAGTCGGTTACGTAAGCGACGACCCAGGAGCAGCTCCGCCGGTGACACGCCCGTGGTGGCGTGCTCACAATTACGGTAACGAAATAGAAACTTACTCAAGGCTACATAAATATTTTCGCCTTCAATGACTGCTTTTTTAATAGCTTTTTTTACAGTTTTAACTGCGTTTTCCGCAGCTCCATTGCCTTGTGGTCTGTACGGAGCTGTAAAAATGTGTTTTATACAATTTTTCTTACAAAAATTCTTAAATTCATCGCCGAAGAATGGTGGGCCGTTGTCGGTCACGAGCTGTGCAGGTAGACCGAACCTACTAAAAACTGACATCAAGGCTGATACCGTCGCCTGAGTATCCGTCCGAGCCATAGGTAAGGCTTCTATCCATTTTGAATGGGCGTCTATAATAATCAGGTACTTCTTACCAGCATGTTCGGCAAAGTCCGCATGCAGGCGGTGCCAGGGGTGCAGCGGGAACTCCCAGGGGTGCAGCGGGGCGTGCGGGGGGGGCGTCGCGGACCGCGCGGCACGCACTGCATTCGCGGCAGATCACTTCTAAATCGTGATCTAAGTTCGGCCAGTAAACGTAGTTACGACTTAAGTTCTTCATTTTATTTATGCCCAGATGTCCTTGATGTATTTCTTCTAAAACGCGTTTTCTCAATGTAAATGGAATAATAATACGATATTTATTGATTAAACACCCTAAATCAACGGATATATCTTTTTTTCTCATGAAAAAAGGCTTTTCCTCATCACAGGACGGTACCGACGGCCAACCAAACTTTACATAACCGACAATCTTACTCAGTGTTACATCTTTAGAAGTTTCTTTTTTAACCTCCTGAAAATCCACTGGCATAACATCTTTCACTAAATACATATAACACTGCGGGTCAGTGGGGCGGCGATCGGTAGCCAACGGTAAACGAGACAGCGCATCGGCGGGGCCGTTTTGTTTAGACGTAACAAATGTGACCTTGAAATCGTAAGCAGCTAAGCGTACTGCCCAGCGCTGAAGGCGACTGGCAGCAGTTTGTGGTATTCCTACCTTTTCACCAAAAATGTGACTTAAAGGCTGATGGTCGGTGCGCAATTCAAACGCTCGACCGAACAAATATTGATGGTGCCTTGTAATTCCATAGAAAATAGCCAGCGCCTCCTTATCAATCTGGCTGTAATTTTTTTCTGCCTCATTGAGAGTACGAGAGACACAGCTGACCGGACGCTCGCTCCCGTCCGGGAAGCGATGCGCCAGCACCGCGCCCAGCCCGTACGCGCTGCTGTCCACCGACAGTACCAAAGGACGCCCCTCCTCGTAATGTGCTAGTACACAATCGCTTAACAATGAGTTTTTTGCGTCTTTAAACGCCTTATCACACTCCTTACTCCAGACCCAAGTTATACCTTTTTTAAGCAAACTGTGAAGTGGATGTAACATTATACTGAGATTGGGAATAAATTTTCCATAATAATTTAACATTCCTAAGAAGCTTTTTAATTGCGTAATATCTTTTGGTGGGGGCGCATCGACAATGGCACTCACTTTATTTTTTTCAGGATGTAAACCGTACTGATCAATTATAAAACCAAGGTATTTGACACTATTTTTGAGAAAACTACATTTGCTCAATTTAACAGTAAGTCCCATGTCGCGCAATCTTATTAACACTTGTTTTAAGTTATTTAAATGCTCTGTCCGGTTAGTACCCGTGACACAAATGTCATCTAAAAATACTACCGTGCCGGGCACTCCACGTAATGTTTCTTCCATCAACTTTTGGAACTTTTCCGGGATACAAGAAAGGCCAAAGGGCGTGCGACGATATACGAACGTGCCTATGTGTGTAGTTATGGCCGTACACGGTTGTGAATCATCTGTTAGTATTGTCTGTTGGAAAGCGTTAGTTAAATCAATTTTAGTAAATTCTTTTCCCCCGCTCAGAGTAGCAAATAATTCTTCAAGGCAAGGGATAAAAATCACGTTTTAATTTCCGATTGACAGTAATTTTGTAGTCACCGCATATTCGTATATCACCGTTTTCCTTAACAACGGGCACAATTGGCGTTCCGTAGTCGGAGTGTTCGACACGGCAGATGGTTCCCTCCGCCTCGAGCCGCTGTAGCTCGCGCTCGACGCGTGTGCGCAGCGCGAGCGGCACCGGTCGCGCGCGGACATAAATAGGCTCATAATCCGTTAATTGCAAACTAATTTTTTTTTTACATATGCCTAATTTATTTGTAAATACCTCCGGAAATTCTTTAGCTAATTGGTTGACACAGGGATCGTCGGAAATTTCATTAAAACTAATCTGTTTAATGTTGAGAGCGCGTATCCACTCACGTCCCAATATTGGGCGTGCCCCATTTTTAATGACATATAACGATAAATTATTTGCCACGGTGTTTCCTAATTTGACCTTTACAGAAATATAACCTAAAGATTCGATCCGTGTGCCTGAGTAACAACGCAACATTAAATTATCCTGACGGATTTGTTTATGTGAAAATTTTTGGTTATAGAAGTCCTGGCTAATCGCTGAAATACGACTCCCAGTGTCCATCTCACATTCTACTAAACTCCCGTCAATGTCTATATTAATAAAATAAGGCTTGTTACCTGTCGAGCTAAGTCCAATATTAAATATGTCCTCGCAATCGGATTCGTTCTCACTCACGTAATTTTGCCGGCCGGACTTGCTGTTATCATTACGTAATTTGCACATCACTTTCAAGTGGCCCCGTTGGCCGCACTCATCACAATTATAATTTGCAAATCTACACTTGTCGGGGCGATGCCCCTTCCCGCACCGCCAGCAGGGGTGCGCGGGCTCGGAGCGCGCGGGCCGCGGGCCTGCGCCGCCGCCGCCGCCTCCGCCGCGCCTCCTGCGCGCGCCCTGCACCTGATGCACCGCCTCGCTGGTGTCGCCGCCCGTGGAACTCGAGGTCGGGGCCGCTGTAGTCGTGGCGCTCACCTCCGCATGCTTCTCGGCGGCCTCTAATGCCAGAGCCAACTCCACCGCCTTCTTGTAATCGATATTCGACTCAGCAAATATTCTCGAACGCATAGCTAGGTTTGCCAACCCGGATACAAATTGGTCGCGAAGGTTTTCTTCGAGTTGAGAACCGAAGTTGCACGTTGTAGCGAGATGTTTCAGATCTTGTAGGTAAGCGGTTAATGACTCCCCGTCGCGTTGCCTGCGCAAGCGGAAAACATGGCGCTCGGCAATTTCTGACCGCTTAGGTTCCAAGTGGTTAGTCACTAAGCTCACTAATTCCTCAAATTTTTTACTTTCCGGGTTGTCAGGAGCACATAGATCGCACATTAACGAATAAGTTGTTTCTCCTACCACCGTAATAAGTAATGGCACCGTGAGTTCTTTTTTAATTTCATTCAGTAAAATGTATTGTTCTACGCGACGCACGTATGCTGGCCACTTTTGAGAGTTAATATCGAACGCCTCCAGTTTTCCAATAGGCATTTTAATGTAATGACACTAAATCACTGTGGAAAATAACCGCTAAAATACCGACTGCGCCAATGTGACGTTCAATGAAAGCCGAGTGTGGAGATTGACTGATTTATTGTAAGCACAAGTACCCACATATAAAAATGTAAAAACTTATACACATACCCTACAATCACATTTTATTTAAAATAAATACAATCCTTCACAGTTTTAAGTTGAAATTATGAAAATATCGTAGCAAATACATATATTTCCAAATGGTTTTGGATTTGTAAACCATTCCAAAAATTTTCCAACCCCAGTACCAGAAATGATTTCCTCGTCGTCGAATTATACGAAAACCATACCAAACGCAACCTGGTAACCAAAAATTTGTGGTAATGTTTTTTAAATTACGCCGGGCGGCGGCGCACCTCTTAAACCTGGTTCAGAGGATAAATTTTTGAGAGCTACTGATCTTTATCGGCTTATTTTAACCTAAGAAACAATCATACCAAGCGGCTTGTTTTAATCCAGTAAAAAAAGTACTTACTAACTCTACTATTAGAGAAAAAGTTAAATTTTACAAGAAACACAGGATTTACATAGGAGATAGAGAAAGCTGAAGTGTAAATACGCAAGATCCAAGGAAAAAAATTCACCTATTTTGGTAGCCGAAACAGTTTATAAGACTCTCTGTTATAACGCTTACCTCTTTTAATTAGCACAGCCGGTTTGTTTCTTATTTCAGCTATAGTAATGCCTCTTTCTCCACTTTGTACAGCAGCCATAATGCGTTTGTACAGAACGATGCGACGATTCTGTTCTTGTATTACGAACGATAATATTTCATCAGACAATACATTTACTTTCTTCTTTGCTTGAGCAATTATCTGATGAAGAAAAAAAACATCATTATATTTATACATTATGGGTCCGCAACGAGGCAAACGGTCAGTAACTGTTGCGACTGCGCTACTAAACAGTAAAAAAGTTTATTTGACAATTAAGATGGTTAGGCACAGGAACTAATTTACTAAGAGAGAAAACTAATTTACGTATTTCGTGTAGAAAGAAGCGGCAGTGGCGAAGCAAATGATTATTTTGAAACATACGTTAGGAAAAAGACGAAGAATGTATAAAACTGCCGGCAGAAGCAACAAATGTTTCTGTGTTTACAGTGAAATGGAATTAACAACAGTCTCAACCAGAAACAAAAAGATAAAATCAAAATTAATTACTACACTCTCTTCATCGAGGACGTTTAAGGTGTCACGTAGCACTGACTAAGCCCGGGCAGGGGTTCCGTACTTGATTTCGAAAGTTGTTTGTCCGATTTGTATTATATCGAACACGGTATGTCGGTAATTCTGTAGTAATGTCGTGATTCGTAAGTTGATATATTTTTGTGAATTTGGCGGGAGAAACTCGAACAGTCACGTTGAAGTGCGTCATTTTGAAGTAGGGAGAAATAAAGGAAGTAGGAGACTTGGCTGCCGTCCGGAACCGAACGGCAGTTAGTCGCGAGTCGTCGGGTTGAACAGTTATTTTTTGTAAGATTGTTCTATAGTGTTAATGTTAAAGTAAAACTGTGCTGTAACTAGTGGACTGATAGAAGAAATAAACCAAGTTTGTTCGAGTTATGATGGGTTTTACTCACTTCGTCACATTTCAGAATTGTAACGTGCTAAACGCCCACATCGCCGTAGATTTTACGAGGGTATGTCATACTTTTTTTTTATTTTAATACTTGACTGTTCAGACTACATATTTACTTATTTTTAGAAATGCCTTGCTGTGTTCCTTGATTTGTCAAAGCCTTTGACACCATCTCAATTCCAATACTACTGTCTAAGATGGAATTATGCGACATCAGAGGAACTGCATTAAACCTGGTAGCTGATTATCTATCTAACCGATCACAAGCTGTAGTAGTCAAAAAAATAATTAGTAACAGTGTTTCCAATTCAAATTATGACGTCCCACAGTGTAGTATCCTGGGTCCGACACTTTTTATATTATATGTAAACGACCTATGTAAAATGAAACTACCCTACTGCAACATCTTTACTTACGCTGATGACACTGCCATTTGTGTTGGTGGTTCGAACTGGATGGAAACTGAATTGCGAAATGAATCCGCACTAAACAAAGTCACATGTTGGTTGTCCCAAAATTAACTGACACTCAAAGTAAAGAAAACGAACTACCTGGCCTTCTCCCTACAAAAGTCTACACAACCAAACTCTTCGTTCCAAATCAAATGCTATTCCTGTCCGCTCCCTAACATTGATTGCAGCTGTCCTTCTCTGGAAAAAACACACCACGTCAGGTACCTCGGGATACTTATAGATGAAAGCTTAAGCTGGCATCGTCATATTGACTCGCTTACTGAAAGGGTACACTAACAAATTTTTATATTTAAAAAGCTACGCAATGTGACTGATAAACAAACCCTACAAACAGTCTACTTTGGATTGTGTCAGTCGATCCTAAGCTACTGTATTGTATAGTGGCTTGGGCCGGTGCCGGCAAAACAAAACTCCTACAACTAGAAAGAGCGCAGCGTGCCGTGCTAAAAGATTACTATAAGTTTTTAACTTGTTACATGATATTTATGATAAAATATTTTTTTTTTAAATAGAACCGCCTTCAAAAAGGATGAAATAATTTTATAAAGCTATAATCACAGTGGTTACAGGTAAAGCAGTAAGTATATTCATAGCGAAATGTGATAAATAGAGAGGAACAATATTTTTTGACGTCAGCGCCGTGCTAATAAAACTATCGCTACCCCAGAAAATAGGTAATGCGTACATTTATTTATTTATAACTGGGTATCTTAGGAGATTACAGTTGCAGAACTAATGATAATATTCTGAAACAAATGCAGAAGATTATGTGTTTTCAATACACATACAAGGCGTGTTTCATGTGTTTCAATTCCTATGTAGCGGATGCCACCGCTCCGTAAAATGGAGCGACCAAATTCTGTGGCTGCTATTGGCCAGCCTGCGAGCGCCAAATACGCGCCAATGTTTAAGCTTGCCAATGAACGACAAGTTTCTTACTTGGCCGTTCCTTTAAATAAGATGGAACTGTGTTATAGGAGACACAGTATGACATTGCGAACACGCAGCGCGGAACTAGAAGTTGTTACCTAGTTAATAGACACTTATGTACTTGTGAAAATACAGTAAAATAAACAGTTACTTATAAACTGAGGGATGTGTTAGATAATTTCCTAAACCTCCCCAAATTGGTGACCCGTTGCTAAGTAACCTTTCAAAGTTTTCGCGAGTGTCTGGTGTGACTAGTTAGTTCCTGTTTCTGTGCCCTGGGAACAATCCCTGCGCAGACATATCAACGGCAACTACCACCTGTGATCGTTGTCAAGCGCCCCGCAACAACCAAAGGCGGCTCCTTTGGTACCTACCATCAGCCGCGCCTTGTTGCTAAGGCCCCCGACAACCCCGGTGAAGACGCTGCATACAACGGGAAGTGGTTAAACATCTAGCCACTGCATTGCTGGACAGTACCTACTTACTTCCTATGCTGCGCCGCGCGACTCCGCCGGCCGCCAGCTCCGTCTAGTTGCCTGCTGCCTACGCCACCCGTAGCGACGCTGATAGCGCCGCGCCGCCCTGCCGGAGTTGACAGCTAAGCCCTATCCTGTTCTTTTTCTAACTTTTCTCAGTGTTCCCACCTACTTGTGTTGTTGTGTTGTGCGTGCAAGCCCGCGGACTTACGCGTGGGAAGTTACATTCCCATCAACCTAGACAAAAACCTAGACTTTTCTACGTACCTAACATTTAACACGTTTTTTTTACTTACCTGGAATTATACTATATCTAAGTACATGTAAAAATCTATTTTTTTCAACTTATTTCAATAATAACGTAACTACCTATTGTAAACTTAAAAAGTCTTCATAGCTTAAGATCTAGGTTACCTAAATACATACACATACCTATGTTTTTGTACCTACATCTGACCTAAATTCTTTCATTCTATGAGTCCCTAGAGACACAGCTATCTGAGATTGTTTATTTCAAACTTTTTGACTTTTGTTTACGTTACCCACGGTCATCGGACGCTTACCTCCGCGATTGTTATTGTTATAGATTTAGTTGCGGTTTAAGCTTTAGGTTTAAGATTATTATGTACCATATCATATCTCATGTGCTTTGTTTACATTTGTGTGTACCTGTGTATTAGTTAGCGGCAGAATTTGGTTGACGGTTACTACTACGTGTTCTCACTTTTTACTCACTCGAATTATTTTGTCGATATTTTTTTTTTCTTTTCATAATTTGTGTTTTTATTTTTAATACATTATGGCGGAAAAATTCCAGAAGCAGATTGAAGAACTTCAAAAACAAATCTCTGATTTAAAAGCAAACACTGCTGGATCAGTTAATGCAGTTTCCGTGAAATTGTCAGAGTTCTGGAAGGAGAAGCCAGTAATTTGGTTTGCTCAAGCAGAGGCACAATTCGAGGTGGCAGAAATTACACAGGATGCCACAAAATATGGCCATGTTTTATCGAAACTCGATGCTCGTTTAGCAGACGAGGTCGAGGATATAATAGCAAATCCGCCCGAAAAGGATAAGTACCTACACCTCAAAACTGAACTAATCAAGCGGTTTTCCAATACCAGAGAGCAAAGAGTCAGGCAGCTTCTCAGCGAAGAGCAACGAGGTGATCGCAAACCCTCAGCTTTTCTGAGACATTTGCGTTCCCTTGCCGACTCTCGTGCGGACGAAGGCATTTTAAGAGAACTTTGGATGCGCCGTTTGCCAGTAAAGGTACAAAGGATTTTGATGGCCCAGATGGACTTGCCACTTGAAAAAGTAGCAGAGATAGCTGACACTATTGTGGAAGCACTTCCTTCCGGTGCAGCAAACGTCAGCGAAACCAAATCAGCTGCCTCGCCCGATTTTGCAACACTAATGCGAAGCATTGAGGAGTTAAACAATAAAGTCAATGCCCTCAACAACGATCGCCAACGGGGTAGGTCACGATCGCGTTCGAAGCCTAGATCGAGGTCTGTTTCTCGCGCTGAGAAGACATGCTGGTATCACAAACGATTTGCCAATAAAGCAACAAAGTGTATTACCCCCTGTTCCTGGAAGTCTCAGGAAAACTCCAACAACAGTTAGACGAGGCGGCTACTAACTGTTTACCGTCTAGCCGCCGCCTGTTTGTGACTGATCTGAACTCCAGAAACCAATTTCTTATTGATACAGGATCAGATTTGTGCTGTTTCTCACGGCGACTAGTACAAGGTCAGTGTGCCATCACAGATTATGACCTCCGGGCCGCCAACGGCAGTCCAATTAGGACATATGGCACCATCTCACTGCGTTTGAACTTCGGATTACGCCGAGATTTTCATTGGAATTTTATAGTGGCTGACGTGGGTTCCCCCATCATTGGCTCAGACTTCCTGAGTCATTACAATTTATTACCGGATTGTCACAACAAACGGCTTATCGATGGGACAACCAACCTTTCCACAGCCGCTTCCATTGCCCAGTCCACTCAGTCCAGCATAAAAGCTCTTTGCGCTGAAACTTCAATTTTCACACAAGTTTTAGCTGAGTTTCCGGAGATCACACGCCCGCCCGGTCTGCATCGGATTATAAAGCACAATACCAAGCATCATATTAAAACAACAGAAGGCCCACCCGTTTCGTGCCGCGCTCGTCGTTTGGCTCCTCAAAAGTTATTGGCAGCCAAGAAAGAGTTTGAGGAGATGATACGGTGTGGTACAGCCCGACCTTCCAAGAGTGCCTGGTCATCACCCTTGCACATGACGCCAAAGAAAGATAATTCTTGGCGCCCATGTGGAGATTACCGCGCATTGAACGCTCGGACGGTGCCAGATCGGTACCCTGTCCGAAACATCAATGATTTCGCGCAAGGTTTACAAGGCGCTACTATATTCAGTACTCTAGATTTAATAAAAGCGTACCACCAAATTCCTGTCGCCGATGAGGATATATCGAAGACAGCCATCGTTACTCCGTTTGGCCTCTTCGAATTCCCTTACATGACATTTGGCTTAAGGAACGCTGGTCAAACCTTTCAGCGTTTCATCGATGAGGTCACGCGAGGTCTCGATTTCTGTTTTCCATATATCGATGATGTCCTCGTTTTCTCTCCTGACGAAGCCCACCACAAGGAACACCTGCGCATTCTCTTCAAGAGACTGCAGGATTATGGAGTTGTGATCAATCCCTCTAAATGTGTCCTTGGTGCTTCTGAAGTGACGTTTCTCGGGTATACGATAAATGCCGATGGCACTCGTCCCCCCCAAGAACGTGTCAAAAACCTCCTAGATTTTCCCCCTCCCGAGACAGTACAAGGCATGAGACGGTTTCTCGGGATGTTAAATTATTACCGTCGATTCATTCCCCATGCCGCACAGTTTCAGGCCCCATTAATAGACGCCTTAGTTTCCGTTAACGGTAAGGGTGCAAAGCCATTTCCATGGTCACCCGAACAACGCGAACATTTTGAAGCTTGTAAAAAGAGCTTATCTGACGCAACTCTGTTGCAGCATCCTGTAAATGACGCACCGCTTGGCCTGTTTACAGACGCCTCAAGCGTACATGTCGGATCTTGCCTGCAACAGAAAATCAATGGCGACTGGCGTCCCCTTGCATTTTTCAGTAAAAAACTTACACCAAAGCAATCGCAATGGCCTGCTTACTATAGGGAGCTTTTAGCGGTGTATGAGAGTGTACAGCATTTCCGTCACATACTTGAAGTTCAGCATGTAACTATCTTCACGGACCATAAACCTTTGCTGTATGCATTCATACAGCGCCGCGAGAGGTTGCCGCCCTCTCAACTAAATCAATTGTCTTTCATTAGTCAGTTCACAACTGACATTAAGTATATAAAAGACGAAGACAATGTGGTGGCGGACGCTATGTCCCGCATCGAAGCTATCCGCATTGAAGAAAGCTATGCGGAACTGGCTCAAGATCAAACCACGGACCCGGAGCTCCAAAAAGCTAAGTCCGAGTCGTCTTTGACCCTACAAAAGATCAACATACCTGGTACTGACATCGAACTGTTTTGCGACGTCTCCACCGGTAGACCCCGCCCATATATAACGCCGACCTTTCGTCGTGCGATATTTACAAAATTACATAATCTCAGCCACCCAGGTGCGCGAGCTACCGCGCGATTGGTGTCTGAGCGTTTTGTGTGGCCTGGCATGCAAAAAGACTGCCGTGAATGGAGTCGTTCCTGCATTCCTTGCCAGCGTAGCAAGGTAACCAGACTCACAAATACCCCACTTGGTCATTTCTCCAGCCCAACGAAACGTTTTCGCCACATTCATTTAGACATCATAGGTCCCCTTCCGCATAGCAAAGGTTTTCAGTATTGTTTAACCGCTGTTGACCGCTTTACGCGGTGGCCTGAAGCCTGGCCTATGGTAAGCATGACGGCGGACGAGGTTGCAGAAACCTTCTTCAGAGAGTGGATAGCCCGTTTTGGGGTACCCTCTTTGGTGACAACTGACCAAGGACGTCAGTTTGAGGCTACACTTTTTCAAGCCTTAATGAATCTCTGCTCTGCCAAACGAATTCGCACCACGAGCTATCATCCGTGTGCGAATGGCTTAGTGGAACGGATGCATCGGCAATTAAAAGCTGCCCTGATGTGTCATAACGAATCCTGGCATAAAGCTTTGCCTGTGGTGCTCCTTGGCATGCGTGCTGCTTTGAAAGAGGATTTGCAGACTTCCTCAGCCGAGTTGGTTTATGGGGAACCCCTTTGCCTGCCCGGTGAGCTAATTGTCTCTCCACCTCCCAGTAATAGCGTCGAGGATGCCACTAGCTTAGTCACTCAGTTACGACAGTACATGTCCCAACTGCGACCAGTGCCGGCATCTCGTCATAGTCAGCGCTCTACATTCGTATTTAAGGAGTTGGATACTTCTTCACACGTCTTCTTAAGAGAGGATTCCGTTCGAACGTCCTTAAAGCCGCCTTATACGGGGCCGCATAGGGTCGTCTCGAGACAGGACAAGACCATCACACTAAAAATTGGTGAAAGAACGGTTACGGTCAGTTTAGACCGTGTTAAACCGGCCTACATTACTGATGATGACTCATCAGTTACTAAAGCTTCACCTTCCACTCCATCTGAGCCTGTGAAACCCACTGTCCCAGTTGTGCCTCCTGCAACGAAGCCTGCTCCAGAGCCCTCTAAGAAACCTGAAATTACAACGCGTTCGGGAAGAAAAGTTCGATTTAAGACTCCTTTCAACCTTTGACCGCTCTTTTGTTCTTTTACTTGATGCATGTTTCTTCTTCCTCTGGTTTCATTTTCTTCGTGGGGGGGTGGTGTGGCGGATGCCACCGCTCCGTAAAATGGAGCGACCAAATTCTGTGGCTGCTATTGACCAGCCTGCGAACGCCAAATACGCGCCAATGTTTAAGCTTGCCAATGAACGACAAGTTTCTTACTTGGCCGTTCCTTTAAATAAGATGGAACTGTGTTATAGGAGACACAGTATGACATTGCGAACACGCAGCGCGGAACTAGAAGTTGTTACCTAGTTAATAGACACTTATGTACTTGTGAAAATACAGTAAAATAAACAGTTACTTATAAACTGAGGGATGTGTTAGATAATTTCCTAAACCTCCCCAAACCTACAAGGCTGATTTCACTTAAACCTTGCGACTTTTTTACAACAATGCAGAGGTCTATGATGATGAGTTTTGCAGTGCAATTTTCTATGAATATTAAGAGAATACCATAGTGTGTTGTATATAAGGAACGTTTATGCCAAGTTCATACGATTATACTTAGCCACTTCGGCTGTTGATTCATATATGAATTAGTCAATCAATCAGCCTATTTTTTTCTTTTATAAATCCTATTGAAATATCAATTGATAAATTAATTAATTATTCGGCGCCGACGTCAAAAAATATTGTTCCTCTCTATTTATCACATTTCGCTATGAATATACTTACTGCTTTACCTGTAACCACTGTGATTATAGCTTTATAAAATTATTTCATCCTTTTTGAAGGCGGGTCTATTTTTTTTTTAAATATTTTATTTTATTCTTTTTAAAGGTTATCATTTATCATTCATATAACTCCCTCGTAGATCCATACTAATATTATAAATGCGGAAGTTATGGGAATTAGGCTATGAGCAAAGGAAACGAAGTAGTCACATTTAAATCAATTAATATATTATTTGACACTGGGAAGCCATCACTGAAGTCGAAGAACAAGAGAATGAATGAACGAGTGAAATCTGATTAACCAGTCAACTCACTCATAGTTTAGTTCGTTCTCTTAATACATACTCCACAGTAAAGATAATTTTTGCTATCTGTAAATTCAACACGCCCCTTCAAAAATTAATCGGTACTTTATCTTTATACACAATAAATTATAATACTAATTACCTAATTAGGACATGCATAACTTCCGAGTGTGTGCTGGGAGTTAAATACATTATGACCCAACATTTGTTGTAAAAGGTAAGGAAAAACCCAGAAAAACCTTACCAGGCCACTTCAATTGTATCTCAACATATAACCAAACAAAACATTGCATTTGCATTTTAACATAACATGTAACCCACTCATTAAAAACAAAACAAAATCAATAATTCTTAAACATAATAAATTAATGAGTTACAAATGTAAACCCACTTTTTCTGAGAAATTTTTAAATGCGACAACTGGCAAGGGTTTCGTAAGCGCATCCGCCAACTGCATACCTGTAGGAACATACATTAACTTTATTATATTTTTCTCAATTTGTTCTCGAGAAAAATGATATTTTATGTCGATGTGTTTAGTTCTTTTATGATTTGTGGGATTATTCGCGATACTTATACAACCGTTGTTATCCTCATAAATGATTATCGGTTTTGATATTGCAACATGGATACTGGTCGCTAAAGACTTAAGCCACAAAGCTTCGCGAACAGCTTCGTACAATGCCATGTACTCGGCTTCCGTAGATGAGGTCGCCACCGAAGTTTGCCTCTTTGTACCCCATGTTATAGTACATTCATCAAACATTTGGAATAAATATCCAGTTGTACTTTTTCTGTCTCTTGTATCACTACCACCCCAATCAGAATCTACATACCCACACAATATATTTTGGTAATCACATCGTTTATAAGTTAATTTTAAATCCACGGTTCCTTTTAAAAATCTGAGCACCCTTTTTAAACATTGCCATAACTCTTTATTATTTTTGTTTGAGTATCTGCTCAAAATATTGACACTAGTACTTAAATCAGGACGAGTACATAACATTATATACATTAAACACCCTATTACATTTCTGCAAGGTGCACTGCATTTATCGTCCGAGTTTAACGCTTCATAGTTCAGTTTACTCTCCAAAGGAGTACTAACTGAATTACAATCGTGCATTTTAAATTTGTTCAAAACATTTTTTATGTATACACTTTGGTCTAGCGTTATTACGTCATCGTTTCGAGATATTTTAATACCAAGAAAATGTTTTATCTCTTTTAAATCTTTCATTTCGAATTTAGACATTAAATAGCTTTTAAAATTATTCATCGTGTGGATATCAGCGCATGCAATTACTAAATCATCAACATAAAGAACTAAGTAAATATTCTTAGTCACATCTCCTTTATCTAACACATAAATACACCTATCAACAGAAGAGTTCTGGAAACCTTTTTCTTTCAAACATTTTTCAAACGTTTCGAACCAACAGCGAGCTGCTTGTTTAAGTCCGTACAATGCCTTATTTAATTTACAAACGTTATCACCTTTATTTTTTACGCCCTCGGGTATCCTCATATAGATTTCTTCTTTTAAGTAACCATTTAGAAAGGCAGTTTTTACATCCATATGGTGAATTAATAAGTTAAACTGATTTGCAAAACAAATGATAAATCTAAAACTAGAAATCCTGGCGACTGGCGCAAAAGTTTCATTATAGTCAGTAAGATATTCTTGACTAAACCCTCTGGCAACTAAACGCGCCTTATATCGATAAGGTTTCCCAAACTCATCATGTTTTATCGTAAAAATCCATTTGCAATCTACGATATTTTGGTTATCAGGTTTTGGCACTATTGTCCATGTTTTATTTTGAGTTAAAGACATCAATTCGCTATTTATGGCTTCCTCCCATTTAGACCTATCAGCCCGATTTTTAATTTCTTCAAAAGAAGTCGGTATGTTACAAACTGAATCAACACACATCAGATAATCATCGGTCTCTCTATAAGAAATAGGATCACGACCTTTAATCCTGTCACTCCTTCTAAGCTCAAGACTGTTATCTGACTTTTCCGGATTTTTATTTGACTTCAAATCACCTATTTGTTCAGATTCGATTGCTTTGTCATGGTTTTTCTTACACAACTTTTCAGGATATTCTTGTTCATCAGTTTTATCACTCCGAGACTTTAACGACACTGATTTAGACCAACTGTCATTATCAGTTTTGTCACGAGAATTTCGCATATTCTCTTCAGGCTTAAACACAGGCCTGGATTCAATAAAATTAGTCTCTTCAATTATGACATCTCTAACAACAACAAATTTACTGATTTCTGGGTTCCAAACTTTGTAACCGTTTGGTTCATAGCCCACAAGAATACCTTTCCATGACTTATCATCGAATTTATTTTTACAGGTTTTATTATGTACATAAACAGTGGAACCGAAAACCTTTAAATATTTTAATTGAGGTTTTTTACCGTGCCACAGCTCGTATGGTGTTTTTGACGATCCTAAAGCCTTAGTGGGTGATATATTAATTAAATGAACAGCAGTCAATACTGCTTCACCCCAGAAAACTTTTTCTAACTTAGCACCGTTAAACATGGCACGAGCTTTTTCAGTTATCGTCCTATTCATTCTTTCAGAAACACCATTTAATTGCGGAGTTCTTGGAACTGTCAAATGATAAGTGATTCCTTTCTCAACACAAAACGTTTTCATTTCAGTGGATAAATACTCTCCACCGTTATCACAATACAACGTAACTAACTTTAAGTTAAATTTAGCTTCACTTTTTGCAACAAAATCTTTAAAGACATTAAATACATCCGATTTATACGTAATTAAATACGTTACACAATAATGCGTAAACTCATCAGTAAACGTCACAAAATAATTTTTGTAGTCAATAGTAGAAGGAGTGATAGGGCCACATACATCTGAATGAACAACATATAGAGGTCGATTAATATAGCTTTTATCTTTAGCTCGGTTAAACGGAAGTCGACACTGCTTCCCTTGTATGCATGGTTCACAAAGACTGTCATTTGGTATAACTAACTCAATTTGACTCAAATCCTCAACCATTTGTTTACTTTTTAATTCCAAAAATTTTTGTTTACTAATATGACCTAAACGTTGATGCCACAACTCATAACTTTTAGCACTACCATTGCTTATTTGGGAAACAGATCGACAAATATTTACAGACGCCACCAAATCAACACCAATTAAGTTATTTAAAGACGTACCTCGCATAATAGTTTTACCATCTTTACATATTTGGGCACCCTCTTGTCCGAAAATGATTGTGAATCCAGCACGCTGCATCTTGGAAACAGATAGGAGGTTATAAGGAACCTCACTGCAGAACAAAACATCCTCCAGTGTTCCTTTAATGCCCATATTACTGGTTACATATATGGAACCTTTCTTTGTGGCTGAAATAAATTCACCATTTTTAGCGACAGAAATTTTTAATGGTGTTGTTAAAGAAGTGAAATTACTAAAAAGATCTTCCCTGTTTACTATATGGTCGGAAGCACCCGAATCCAGCAAAAAAGTAATTTTGTTTTCGTGACCATTAAATTGGTAGTCACCGTCACTGGTCATAAAAGCAAATCCAGAAAAATCATTTGACGTTGACTGTTGGTTCGTCTCAACCGCCTGTAAAGTCCTGTCTGAATTTTTAAGAGACGTCAAAAATTTTCACATATTTTTACAACACATATTTTTTATATTATATTATATTCGAAAATCACACAGAGCATCCTGGGCCCATAACCTATGGGAATTAGGCTATGAGCAAAGGAAACGAAGTAGTCACATTTAAATCAATTAATATATTATTTGACACTGGGAAGCTAATACACGTCCATCACTGAAGTCGAAGAACAAGAGAATGAATGAACGAGTGAAATCTGATTAACCAGTCAACTCACTCATAGTTTAGTTCGTTCTCTTAATACATACTCCACAGTAAAGATAATTTTTGCTATCTGTAAATTCAACAGAAGTAACTCTGTCTGTCTGTCTGTCCGTCTTTCACGCCTAAACTACTGAACCGATTTTGATGAAATTTGGTACACATATAGATTAGGGTCTGGGAAAGGACATAGGCTACATTTTATCCCACAGTTGGGCACGATATAACCTATAGTCCACGCGGGCGGAGCACCGGGCGGAAAGCTAGTTTATTATAAAGCACTAAATCACTCGAGATTAAAGAACGATATAGTGATCAATTACTTTCTCTCCACGGAAAGATATGAGGTGGTGATATTCATAACCAGTCGCAAGATGGCAAGAAAGATACGGGGTAGTACAATTCTCAAGCCGATCGCCAGATGGCATGAAATATATGGGGTGGTGGGTGATATTATCAACCGATTACCAGACAGCAGGGAAGATGTGTGGTGGTAATATACGCTACCGGTCACTAAACGGTAGATCCCCACAATGGAGCCCCAACAAACAACTTAAAAGTCTCAGGGAACTACTTCGTTTTTGCTTCCTTTACATTGATGACCTACATATTATCATCCACATATATGACCGTAAATTTTAGTTTTTTTTATTTATGACCTAAACTACTAAAGCGATTTTGATAAAATTTTCATGGGACCAATCTGGAAGTAGATGCTTCCGAAATAAATAAAAAATTTGAAATCGGTTCACAAATGACGGAGTTTTGAGGTAACAAACATAAAAAAAAAAACAAATTCACCCGAATTGATAACCTCCTCCTTTTTTTGAAGTCGGTTAAAAATATTTGTTTTTCTTATCTTATGTTTAAATTGGAAGTCCTGATTCACTGATTCATCAACGTCCAGCCCAAACCCTTAGGCCTAAAAAGCTGAAATAGTAGAGTCATTAACACGTTCGCTGCGTTATGAGATCGAAAAGGCCGCAAGCGTGACTTCTCGCTGGTGCGGCAGTCAAAATCGCGCTCTTTCACTCTGTGCGGGGGGTGTCAATTTCAACATTTCTATGAGTAGAACAAAGACAAATATATATAATTGATTATTTTATGAAGCTTAGCCTAACGGCACAATAAATACGTTATGAGGTTGAATAGGTCTCAGACGCACTGAATAGAAATTATTTCTTTCTAGTGCGGAGTGAGGCCTAATCTGTCTCATGAATTGCAGGCCTCATAGCCGCACAGAGTGAAACGCGGGCGGCGCGGGCGCCGCGCGTCCTGGCTTAGTGTTGTGACACATTTTGATACGCAAACAGGTAGCCAGTCACTCGCGTTTTTTTTGCGATTGAGGAGTACTTAAAAATATTTTGTTTATTATGGATAAGGATCGATCTAGTCGCAAGCGTTCCAGAAAGAAGCTTAAATATTTAGATTCTGATTCTTCTAGTAGAGCGGATGAGGAGAAACAATTAAACTATAGAAAAATCTTACGAAGCATTATTCCGAGAAATTCTCGTACGAAAAAGGTAAACATTTTGAAAAATGTTCAAATTTGTCCCATTAGTCCAAGTACTGGTAAACAATATAGTTTCCTCGAAAATACAGAAGAACTAAATACGGAAGTTTCAAGCAACTCAATTTTGCTCAATTTGGCTTCTCAATTCTACGAGTATTTTGTCAAAGTCGATGTTAAAATCCCCAAATACTATAGTATTAAAAGGGAATGTATTAAAGAGTTTGTCGTTTCAGAAATGAGTGTGGTTTTGACCTAAATACAACAGAATCGAAGTATTTTTTTTAGCGACAGTATTATGTTAGGAATAATATAACAATATCGAGCTGCTGCTAAAGCAAGTCGCGCGGCGATCGTGTATAATTTTGATGTCATTTTCGTAATTATCACCCTCAAAAACAATGTCAATATGTTACAGCTTGGCTTTCAACCTTGTCTCACTTTTAGCGTGGAACTTTGTATGGCAGCCATTTTGGATTAGGGTACACTTCGTCGTAAATGCCACCTTGTTGAATTATTCGACATTTTTTTCATTATAAAAATTAATGTTTCCCAAACGGATTGCTGAATTGAAAAACGTTCCTAGTAAACCCCTTCTATCTTTTAAAAAGCTATCCTATGATAACCCACTCCATTACATCGGCGAGAAAAAAAATCCATCGCCCTTTCACACCAAAAAAAATAAAAAAATTTACGCCATTTTATTTTTTAGATCTATCAATGCAATCAATATGTATGACCATGACAAATTTCAGCTCAGTAGTACCAATGATCTAATATTAGTAAATATATTCTAATTAATCCCAACAACGTTTGGCACTTGGTCGACTATTACTTGCAAGCTTGAAGGGTCAACTTATGTGTGATAGTTTTATATTTTAATTTCGTTGTATATTCTATCACCGTGAATGTTTTCACATTTTTAGAAACAACCGTTTACCTGGTAGAGGGGGACGACACTTGTTTTTAACAAAAATATTCACTTTAAAAATGTATGTTTCGCAAACGGAGTGCTGAATCGAAAAACGTTCTTAGTAAACCCCTTCTATCTTTTAAAAAGCTGTCCTATGACCCCATTTGATGAATTGGCGAGAAAAAAAAATTCATCGCCCTTTCAAGTCTATGGGAGACACCCGAAAAAAAAATTTATTTTAGTCTACGGTTCTGTCGGCGTAATTTATATGTATGACCATGACCATGACCATGCTAAATTTCAGCTTTGTAGTAATTTTCTTAGGAAACCCGCGGACAGACGGACAGACGGACATGGCGAAACTATAAGGGTTCATTGACAAATCTTTTTGTTTGGTCTATTTTAATGAAAAACATTTTGTTTAATCTTTTAAGCTGCTAAAAAAACTAAAAAATTATTACTTTTCGTGTCAAGTATGACAAATCTTTTTGTTAAGTCTGTTTTAATGAAAAACATCTTCTTTAATCTTATAATCAACAAAATACCACTTTTTGTGTCTAGTTCCACAATTCTATTGATTTAGTCTGTTTTAAGAAAAAAAACATTTTGTTTACTCTTTTTGAATATTTTTTTTTATCGACACCACAATTCTCTTTTATTCCCATCCCTAGTCGAGACACAAATCGAACTTTCTTTCAGTGCGATCTGAGGCAGAACAGATGTCATATATATTTTGTTCAATTATTCAATAACGAAATGTCGAATCTGCGGACGAAGCCAGATTCAAGTTTAGCAACTATTTAAGTTTATTATGGTAGAGTTTCAAGTAGTTATTGTAAAAATTGGGCTATATATACGTGTTTTTTACAAACGATATTTTGTGAGGCCCAAGAGGTCTCAAACGCACTGAAAAAAAGTTCAAGTTTGCCTCGAAATGGCCTCATACGCACTGGCTGAAAGTCCATGAGAAATGGCGCCGCAGTTAACGTGTTAAGCAGATTCACATTTTTCTACTGAATTAAAGCAAACCACTTGGTGTGATTGTTCCTTAGGTTAAAATAAGCCGATAAAGATCGGTAGCCCTCGAAAATATCCCCTCTGAACCGGGAGGGAGAGGGTCAAAGAGGTGCTCCGCCCGGCGTTACTTCAAAAAATATTACCACTCATTTGTAGCTACCAGGTTGAGTTTGGTATGGTTTTCGTATAAATCAATAACGAGGAATTCATTTCTGGTATTTATTGTATGCATATGTGCAATGGTTTTTTAAATAATCGCAAAAATATAAAATTGTAATCACAAAAAAAAAACCTTTCGCAGCCTATATTTTTTTTATTTAAGAGAAATACGTTTAAAAAATACTCAAATGTAGCCTGTTTAATGTCAATTTATAAAAACATAACTTAAGTAGAGGTTTTCATATATAATTATGACACGAAAAAATGTAGAACCCGACGCGGCGGACGGATTATTTGAAAGAAGGAAACTTTTTTTATTTGAATCATATAATAATTTTATGATCTGGTCCTTTTTATGATACTGAAGCGTTTATTTGCTTTTTAATATATTTTTTAATTTTATATTTTGTGTTTTTTTAATTTTTTTCAGTGGGTAAAAAAATACGATTTTTAAAGATTTCCACGCAAAATCAAAACTATTGAAGCTGTAAGTTTAAAATTTTGCATAGATGATCTTCAGATATTTTGAAAACTTACCTAAATGAGGTGACACAGAGTTCCCATGGGAAAGAATTATAGGGCGTCCATTTAATTTATATGTACATTTGGTATTTCAGTCGCAGCCCTCTATCTTTCAAACTATTATTGACAGCGTGTCCAAATTTTCAGGAAATACGTATTTTGATAGTAACTATCGTAAAATATAATAAATAAAATTAAAAACTTAAACTACAGTGGGGTTCCCATACGACAAACGCCCAAAATATCGTATTTTTGAAAAAATAATTGTAACTGATCTATTTCAAAAACCATACAATGTATATCCTTCAAAATTAGTACACATTGAAAACATACCTTACATTTTTAAAAATATATATTAAAACTGGCCAGATATGAGCCAAACTCAAGCAATAAAATTTTAAAGTCAATGTAAATAAAAACAGTTTTTTTCACTGTTTTTGGTTATTTACTATGGAATTGGCGTTTATAGCATGATAAAAAGCAATAATGTTTAATAAAACGAAAACACATACTTTAAAGGCACGGATATTAAAGTTTCCGAGTCATAATATAAATAATAACAGTAATTCCATGAAAAATAACCAGGTAAATATCACAAATACAGTTCGAGTGAGAGTTTGTTTAAATATATTTAGCTTGAGTCCGATTCACTCTTGACTGTTATTCATATATTTTTTAACTAATGTAAAGTATGTTTTAAATGTGAACGAAGTTTAAGGTGTATGCATTACATCGTTTTTGAAATAGAGCAGTAACAAAAGTTGTAAAGGAAATGAGAAATTTTGGACGTTTGTCGTATGGGAACTCCATTGTGATTTAGGTTTTTAATGTTATTTATTATATTTTACGACAGTTACTATCAAAATAAGCATTTCCTGAAAATTTGGACATGCTGTCTATAATAGTTTGAAAGATAGAGGTCGGCGACTGAAACACCAAACGTATTTATTTATTTAACAGTTTATTGTACACAGGAAAAATAACAAATATTACAGACAAATAGAAAAACGAACACAAAAGGCACAGCTTATTTCTTTAAGAAATTTCTTCCAGCAGACCTGGGACAGTGAGAGGCGTAAAATAAATAAAGACAGACGTGCACAATTAACCACTGAAATATAAATACTAATATAAATTACATAAAAATACAAATACACATACATATAATATATAAATAATTTATATAAATACACAGACATATATTTTATACATACATAAACAATACATATAATATTATGTTGATTATACTGAAGGGAAAGCATCAGATACATAATGTTCCTTTAATTTCTTTCTAAAAATCGGAAGTGTCTCAGAATTACGGATGGGATACATATCAACTAACGGACGCCCTACAATTCGTTCCCATGGAAACTCCGTGTAACCTCATTTAAGTGAGTTTTCACAACATATGAACATCATTTATGCAAAATTTCAAACTTACAGCATCAATAGTTTTGATTTTGTATGGAAATCTTTGAAAATCGGATTTTTTTACCTACCGAAAAAATCTTCTTTTGTATGAGAATTCCTCAATACCAGATAAAAATCAGATCGGCAAAATTTGAGGGTTAACTTTTTTATTTATACCTCCAACAATGTAATAAAAAATGTTTCACAAAAACCCTTTCAGTGGAACCGGGTTCCGAGGCTTTGACATTTTTTGGCCTTACGGCACTCCACTAATGGTCTTTGACATTGAAAAAACCCAAAAAAATAAAATTAATAAATAGATTAGAAAGCAAGTAAACGCTTCGATATCTTAAAAAGGACCAGATTATAAAATTATTATATGATTCAAACAAAAAAAGGTTACGTTTCTCTCAAATAATCCGTCCGCCGCGTCGGATTCTCCATTTTTTTGTGTCATAATTCTATATGAAAACCCCTACTTAAGTTATGTTTTTATAAATTGACATTAAACAGGCTACATTTGAGTATTTTTTAAACACTTATATGTCTCTTAAATAAAAAAAATTTAGGCTGCGAAAGGTTTTTTTTTTGTGATTACAATTTTATATTTTTGCGATTATTTAAAAAATCATTGCACATATGTGTAAAATAAATAACATAAATGAATTCCTCGTTATTGATTTATACGAAATCATACCAAACTCAACCTGTTAGCTACAAATGAGTGGTAATATTTTTTGAAGTAACGCCGGGCGGAGCACCTTTTTGACCCTCCCCCTCCCGGTTCAGAGGGGATATTTTCGAAGGCTACCGATCTTTATCGGCTTATTTTAACCTAAGGAACAATCATACCAAGTGGTTTGCTTTAATCCAATTTCCGAAACTCAACTCATTTTTTCCCGCTTACTGACTCTACTAATTTGCACGCCTACGAACGTATACAAGAACTTCTTCCGCGAGCTCACTACCATCAATTCATAATCATCAATAAATGGCGCAAGACCAGATCTTCAATCATTTCTAATCTTGACATCGAATACCATTTCAAACCTTTTAAATTGATATTCGACTTATCTTCTTCGAAATGACCGAATGAGAAAGTGTAGGGTGTAGGGTTACGAGTACAATTTATTGCGTAAACAAGTGGTTTGAATGTATGGGCATGTTTGATATCGTTGTTTTGTTTAAAGTACAGTCTAATTAGATAAAATAGAGCATTATATACGATTTAGAGGTTTTTTTTATAAGAAAAACCAAAATAGGGTAATTATCGTGAAGGGTAGTTTTATAAAACCCCATTGTTTAGCTATAATTTGAATATAATACAGAAAAAATGGATAAAACATATATAAAAGTTAGTTCTGTTTAATATTATTAGAATTCCAATTAGAATCAAAGAAATTCCAATTAGAATGAAGATTCCAATTAGAATCTTTAATGACATCACAGATCAGATGTTACTGAAATGTTATGGGTTAAAAGAGCTGGCTGTGCAATATAGCGCTCTCTGCGGGTATCCACGGAAGATCAGCGTTGTAGTCCCGAGACGGATCACAACATTGCTGAGTGGAGGCCTATTAAAGCCAACCCTTTTTTATATGTAGGTATATTTAAGTTTAGTTAAGTTTATTATGTTAAATAAGGGTCTTGCTTTAATAAACATTTTTTCTTTCTTTCTTTCTTTCAAAAACAATGTTGCCATTTGCAATATTAAAAAAATCAGGTAAATAAGTTAACTTAAATTAAACAAAGGACAACTGCGTTAATGTTTTTATAAACGCTGCAGGCCGAGTATGAAAGTGACAGCTCCGCGACAACACCGCAGTCCTATGTCAAAATGTCAACATTGACAACGCCATAGGGCGAGCAAGCCTTTGCGCGGGACCCTCGCGCAATCAAAGTGAAATTTCAGCGTGAGCCGAGCGCGAGTTTGTCGTTACCGTGCTAGAGCTGCTGATTATTTATTAAATCAGTAAAACACGATGGTGCATTGATGTTTAAGTTTAATATATGTATTATACCATGTTTTACACAGATAAATAGCATTGATTGATTAATTTTAGGGTACCACGGGTCTTAAGGATTGTATATGTTGAGTTTCCGACTTCTAATTCAAAAGTTCTTGTTTTAATAGTTTTTAACTCCCCGTGAAAATTTCGGAACTTTCTCCTCAAACGGTCAACGCTTAAAGATATTTTTTCATAACAAGATGCCGTAGCTGCGTTTTTAGATATATATATTTTTTTTTTCTTTAAGAATTTCAGAAAAATCAGTGTAAAAATTCTTCAAAAAAATGTACTTACCCTGTCCGCACGTTTATGGAATTTAATGAAAGTTCCATCCTGTAACGGATTAAATAAATGATTTCACACTTACGCCTATAACCGTGATTCAAAAGTTAACTGATTGGGCGTGGTAATCGCTGTCTGGGCAATCTTGATTTTACAAGATTTTGGCTTTAATTTTGATTTTGACAATCTTTTTTGAAGCAAAATGAAGTACCAACAGATCGTTTTATTATGTTTATTTAGTTTACACGACACAAAAAACGCATTGCAACGCAAGAAATATAATAACCAAAAGTGGAATTAAAAATTATTGTAATAATATTGTGGACGCTGGTGGGGTGTATTGTCGATGACTCCGCAGATGCACCAGTCCCAGCGCTGGACGGCCGCAGGGACGAGTAGGGGCGTAGAAACGGCTCGCAACAACTTTCATACAGAATGAGCCATGGTGCGTTTATGTAGCTACCCTACATTAACTTAACATAAGTATAAATAAACCTACATGGAAACAGTTGTGTAAAGACCATTTTATTAGTAACGTAAAAAATTTACTGCTTATCATTTTGTATGCTAAATTTGGCAGATTTTCTTTCCGTTTAGAAGAATATTTTCTCAATTAGCATATAGCATAATTTGTTAGCATATTAACATACTAGCATTCGGCTCGGGACTTTGTTCCCGTGGGAATTCGGGAAAATTATGTAGCTTTTGTCCATGGGGATAATGTAGCTTTCTAATTGTGAAATAATTTTTCAAATCGGTCCAGTAGTTTTGGAGCCTATTCAATGCAAACAAACAAACAATCAAATCTTTTCTCTTTATAATATGTACAGATAGTGTGACATATAAAATCAAAGTGTTTGGTATTTAACTTATTTTTTCTATGTCTATGGTTTCGTCACTTCAAATTATGGCGCGTTTTAGTATTTTGGTGTTACCCGTTGTAACGAATTTTCGTCGTGTTATTGTCGGCAGATTTATTTTTACAAATCTGTTCTAATTTCATACTGTTATGTATTGACGAATAATAACTCAAAGATTCACTTTAAAAGACACATTTTATTACAGAAGCACATATTGAATTACAGAGCAAATCAAAGAGAGACGGGACCAAAAACTATATAGAATGAAGTGTCATAGACACTAGACATAAAGGCCACAGTACACTACATTTTCTCCTCCTACTTAAAAATAATAATTATTATTAATCACAGGTCCAATCTATTTGGTGGTCTGATAGTCCGACCTGAACGAGAGAGTTTGGGTGTTCCAGCTTGAACCTTTGCTGAAGATTTACCATCTTCTGACTTTTCTGAAGTGGTGATCTCTGATTTAATTTTTACTGGTGAATTAACATCTCTGTTAGGTTCGGCAACTGGGGCCTCCATACTCTTTCTAGGCATTATACAAACATTAGGTAAAGTAGACTTATGAATAGATGTATCATTAACAGAAATTGGTATTCTATCCACAGGTTCATAATTAACAACCTTCCTCTCACTCTGTAAAGGCATACCAACACAGTCATCATATTCAGGACAAGTTCTTAAATCGTTATAATGAACAAATTTTACATTACTATCAATTTCCACCAGATAAGTAGAGAAACTAACAACCCTTACAATTTTTCCTTTTTGCCACAACTTCAAATTTTTATTTTTGACATAAACATGTTGATTCCGTCCCTATCAAAATTTATTTTGTATAAATTTGGTTTCAATAAATCAAATCGAGTCCTTGGTTTTAATTTCAAAATAGCTTCAGATGGAGAGATACCAGTAGATGTGGATGGTGTGTTTCTATGAGTAAATAAAAAATTATACAATCTAGTCTTCATAGATCATCGTTATTTGTATTCGGATTCGTATTCGTAAAAGTGGTATTCGTTGCATCACTAGTTGATAGCTCTGATCTAAAGGTTGCAAGTTTAATTCCCGACTCACAAACATATTTGAATATCGTTTTTTCAAATACACTACTCAACAAAGTCTAGGGAACACGCACGATTTTTCATACAACAGAGGCCTCTTTGAGAAGCTGTGAAAAGTATTTAAGACACGTATTTTTAATAAAATCTTTAGTGTGACCAAGTTCTATACCTGAATTTTCAATTCCTATAAATGAACTTTATTTAGCTTGAAATTTGTGGAAAAGAGGGAAAAATGAAAATGAAAACGCAGTTTTTCTTTGCTTTTAGTATGGAAATGGTGAAATTAAATTTTCATTTTCGTCTCTTTTTCACAAACTTCAAGCTTGATAAAGTTCATTTATAGGAATTTTAAATTCGGGTATAGAACTTGCTCACACTAAAGATTTTATTAAAAATACGTGTCTTAAATACTTTTCACAGCTTCTCAAAGAGGCCTCTGTTGTATGAAAAATCGTGCGTATTCCCTAGACTTTGTTGAGTAGTGTATATATTTGTGAGGGGTTTAGATATAAACCCACCTAGCATTCCATCTAGGACTTCAGTCCCATGGCAATTCGGGAAAGTTATGTAGTCTATGTTATCCAGGGATAACATACATAGTATACTTGGTGAAAGATTTTTTCAATTGTGTCCAGTAGTTTTGGAGTCTATCTATTTATTGCAAACAAACAATTAAATCTTTTCTCTTTATAATATTACTGTAGATGTAGATATTAATAATAAAAAAATGCTACACACTAAAATAATATTCCCTTGTGTTGTGGGTCCCTCAGAACATACACAAAGACAAATACAAATACCCGTGACCCGAAACATCTGCTTATTACATTAATGTTTGCTCCGACTGGGAATCGAACCTAGGACCCAATGATAAAGGCAGCCAAGAGGCAACGCCACATAAGCCAGCGCCACATACCAACCAACCAAATCGGCAATTGTAATGTATGTACTTACAAAAAAAAGTAATACATCATTACCAATCCTTGCTTAGTTTGAAATTATCTCATTACCCTCGACAAAAAAGAGGGATGTTATGAGTTTCACGTTTGTATCTGTTAGTCTTGTGTATCTGTGTGTCTTTGTCTGTGGCATCGTAGCTCCTATACAAATGGACCAATTTCGAAGGCAATTATTTTGTTTGAAAGCTAACGTAATCGAGATGATTTTTAACCAACTTTAAAAAAAAGAAGGTTCTCAGTTTGACCTGTATGTATGTATGTTTGTCCGCGATAATCTCGCGTTTGGTTGAACCGATTTTGATGTGGTTTTCAGAAAAAGTGTTTGTTACATTCAGGAGAAGGTTTTAGTATATTAACCGACTTCAAAAAAAGGGTGTTCTCTGTTTAATCAGTGTGTATGTAAAATAAATAATATATTATAATGATTCGCATAAGCTTTTGCAAAGCTTACACTTCGTTTTATTAACCGACTTTAAAAAAGGAAAAGTTTATAATTCGCACTAAAAATTTAAAAATAGAAACTTTTTATAAAAAAAATAGAACCAACTTCAAAAAAGCGAAAAATAATCCCTACTAATATTATAAATGCGAAAGTAACTCTGTCTGTCTGTCTGTCTGTCTGTTACCTTTTCACGCCTAAACCGCTGAACCGATTTTGATGAATTTTGGTACAGAGATAGATTAGAGCCTGGGAAAGGACATAGGCTACATTTTATCCCACAGTTGGGCACGATATAACCTGTAGTCCACGCGGGCGGAGCCGCGGGCGGAAAGCTAGTATAATATAATTTGATGTGTACTTATCTATCTACTGAATTGTGTACCTATCTACTGAATTTGTTTGAAGTCAATGCCAAGAAAGTTAATTTTGATAGGCCGCCTTTACACCGACTTCAAACAGATCAGTAGGTAGGTACTACATAGCACATCAAATGATATTGTATTTATTTTTTGCTTTTTGAAGTTGGTTAAATTTTTTATAAAGTTTTTATAGCTACATTTGATCAAAATTGGTTTAGCCGTTTAAGAGTAACCTATAAGCAATAAATGTAGGGAGTGACACAATTTTTTTAATTTATCCTTACTAATATTATAAATGCGAAAGTAACTCTGCCTGTCTGTCTGTCTGTCTTTCATTTCTAAACTACTGAACCGATTTTGATGAAGTTTAGTACAGAGATACATTAGAGCCTAGGAAAGGACAGGCTACATTTTATCCCACAGTTGCGCACGACATAACCTGTAGTCCACGCGGGCGGAGCCCCGGTCGGAAAGCTAATAAATGATAATAAGAAAAGATAAATGGTAAATTCCAAGATTAAGAGTTCAATGTAGAAGTCAAGAGGCCTACTTAATCATTTACATTCTACACTATAAGCCAGTATTTAAATAGTGCCCGTATTTGTAATAATTGTGATGTTTCTGGGTACTTTGTGAAAGATGAGTTACAATACAAGCCTTATGTTTAGACAAATATGATAGATTATAAGCATAGACTTAGGATTATATACCAAACTTATTAAATAGATTTGTAGATTTATTGAATAAATAATGAAAATAAAATTTACCTTACTTATACTATACCTAATCCCTAATTATTGTTGTTTGTTTACTGTGTTGAACATTTTTGATAGTTGGCTTTTATGTTATTGAATTTTCACGTGTTCTATGTTATAATTTAATTTAAAAAATTCTTGATTTATTATGTTAAATAAATTATTTTATTCAAACCCTCTGTATCCAGGATAAGTGTTGTAATAGCTTCTCAGTCAAAAATCCTGAGGGCTCAAGTCGTTATCGAACTGCTTAGGTTAATATACACCTAGGTACCTAATGTTCTTAACTTAAGTCAAATATTTCTCAATTTACCCAAAAATAGCAGAAAAAGCACTTCAATTGTACCTATTTACCCTTCTCAAGTAAATATTTGTGTGAAAGGGAATTTTCTGCTGTAGTTGCAATAAAACCAAAGTATATAAATAAAGACATTGGTAGTAGTGATTTACGTTATGTTGTGCAATTTCTATGGTTAAGCCAAGAATTGTAAACCTCGTCAAATCCATGCAAGCTCATCCATCACATGGGAATGTGATGTTCTACTACTTAGGTTCTACTTACCAAATACCTTTTGTATGATTTTTGTAAAACTTTTATTAGCAATAAAATACTTATTTTGTTATTAAATACTTTTTTATTTTGACCTAATAATCTAGACTGGAGCACGGGGGACGCGGAATTTGTTTTATGGTCGAAAGAGGGCGCGTCTCAAATAAGTTAGGGAACCCCTGTTCTTAAGAGTACTTAAACCGTTGTTGTCAGACATGAAATCCTTGTTAAAGCTATGCCAATACCCAGGTACCCACAAATAGTGAGGAAATTTTATATTATATTGACTAGTTTCAATGTCTTATCTAAAATATGTGAGTTTATTTGGTAGGAAATAACTACTAAACTGATTTAAAAGTTCTTTCACCAAAAATAGCTCTTTTATCGGCGGGTGACATAAGCTACATAATTTTCCCGAATCCCCATGGGAACGAAGTCTTGGGTGGAAAGCTAGTTATTAATAGTACTTCACTATGATCGTTACGTTGGAAAAGTTCCTCTTGAAGAACTTTTACTCTGAAAAAGTAATCGTTATTGAACGATTAAAACTATCCAATTTTTTCTTTCTTCTAGAGGTTTTTGGCCTGGCTACCAGACGTTTGGGGATAATTTTGCCACTTTGCTCTGTTTTTCGCGAGAAAATACGGATCTGTTTATTTGGTTAATAAAATAACCATTGGTTTGAATTTTTCACAGCAAAAAATAAATCCAAACGATTATAGATTACTATTTTCTCGTTTTTCATCTGTTCGTTACGGATGTGAAATAAAACCACGTGGTCACTTTTGTACTAAACTCATTTAATAAGAAAATTGTCACTGCCTATATAGTTACGCGCAAAAACTTTGATACCGCGTTTTAGAAAACATTGCGCGCCATCTAGCGGAATTTTTCGGCAACATTTACGCCATACAATTTTAAATGTAGTAGCAGTTTACCTATCGTTTTAGACATCCCGCCCACCAAAGGACACAGTCCTTTATGAAAGAATACATTTAAAAAAAAAGCTTATCATCTAATAGCTCAGTAACCTACAAATGCTAGGCTAAGAGAAGTGACAAAATACATTTCTGAAAACACTACTCTATTCTTATTCTAATTCTGAGTATAAACTTGGCAAAACCCAACTCAACAAAAATATTAACAAACGGTAATAAAACTCCTCTAGTTCTTTAAATATACTTTGGTAAAAATTCCTACTTATCACTAATTAGAATTATCCTTAATCTTAGGAAAGTAACATAATTTATTACATGGACGTTTACTCAATCCATTTTTAGTTTTAACAGTAACAACTCGCGTAATTTGATCTTTGCCTGGGTGTTTCGCAACTACTTTACCGAGAAGCCATTTTGCTGGCGGCAAATTAAAATCTTTGATAATAACAACATCATCAATTTCAGGCTCAGGTTTCTTAGATGTCCATTTATAATGCTGATTAAGTGTTACTAAATACTCATCTGACCACCTCTTCCAAAAGTCATTGACCATTTTTTGAGTTAACTTCCATCTTTGCTGACCAGTAACATTTTGATTATTAATATCTACATCAGGAATAACAATTAATGGCTCTCCAATAAGAAAATGCCCTGGCGTTAAAGGTAAGGGATCATCAGGATTGTCACTCAAATGATACAAAGGACGCGAATTGAGGCATGCTTCAATTTGTGTCAGCACAGTCGACAGCTCCTCGTAAGTAAGCGTGGAATCTCCCATAACCCGCTTCAAATGTGTTTTTGTGGAACGAACACCCGCCTCCCACAAACCACCGAAATTCGGTGCATGAGGGGGAATAAACTTCCACGTTGTGCCTTCATTTGCGAGCATGTGACTAATCTCATCCGGCAGCTGCGACATAGAACGATCAAACATCTTCCTTAACTATTTATCAGCGCCGATGAAATTTGTCCCATTGTCGCTGTACAAAATTTGGCAATGACCTCGCCTCGACACAAATCTACGGAAAGCCGCGATGAATCCTTGAGCAGTCAAATCTGTGACCGCTTCAAGATGTACAGCCTTCGTGGTCATGCAAACGAAAAGACTAATATACCCCTTGTAAGATTTAGATCCTCTTCCTGGTGAAAATTGTATGTATACGTGACCCGTAAAATCTACTCCCGATACTTGAAATGGCCGAGTTGGCTTCACACGGTCTTTGGGAAGCTGACCCATTAGTTGATTATTATTTTGTCGAGAGTACCTGACGCATTTTGCACAAGAACGATAGAACTTTTTCACTATGACTCTAGCCCGGATAATCCAATACTTTGACCGTATAAAATTAAGCATCAACTGTGGCCCTCCATGAAGCATTTTAAGATGAGCATCCGACACTATTAAGTTGGTAAGATGGCTCTCATCGGGCATAATAATGGGATGACGTTTCTCAAACTCAACTTCCGCTTTATGGATGCGACCGCCCACCCTGACAACTCCATTCTCATCAAGAAAGGGGTTCAAAGTGTGCAATCGACTCTTCTTGGGGACCGGCTGTTTATGTTTTAATTGCTTAATCTTCTCTGAAAAATGAAAATATTGAGTCTCCCGTATACAACTTAGTAAAGTCTTATTTATCTCCTCGGCTGTCACTGTGCTGGAAAAGGTTTGTCGCTCTCCCTTTTGTAATCTTACATTCATCCATCGTCTACAATAGGACAGTACTCACAACATTCGTAGTAATTGAGAAAATCTCTTCCAAACAAAATTTTCTATTGGCTTCACTGTCGTAGTTAACGTTTTTACAGGTTTCTGCTCTTCTACGGTTTCAAAATCTTGACAATGTTTCGTCTTATACTCATTTTCTTGCAACCATTTAGGACCGTGCCACCATAATTCATGATCAATAAGTTCTGCACTAGTAATACCCCTGGATGCACAATCAGCAGGATTATGGTTAGTACGCACATGTCTCCATTGATCTCGGTCCAGCATGGTAAGTATTTCTGATACTCTATTACTCACGAATGTCGTCCAGCGATTTGGTTCTCCAGCAATCCAAGCTAAAACAACTGTGCTGTCTGACCAGGCATGAAGATCATTTATAGGTATCTTCATTACGTGTGATACCTCATATATTAACTTCGACGCCAGCAGTGCACCACACAACTCCAGTCGTGGTATGGAAATCTCCTTTTGTGACGGGGCTACTTTAGTTTTCGATGTAATTAAATTAACTGTAACCTTCCCATTCTTGTCCGTAGTTTTCAGATACACCGCCGCTGCATACCCGACCTGAGACGCATCCGCAAATGCATGCAGTTCAACTTGATCGCCACTAACTGTCCGTAGCCACCTGGGTATAACAAGACTTGTTACATTGACTAAATCTTCTCTAAATTTATGCCATTCGTGTAAAAGATCCGGGGTCAAGATCTCATCCCATTCAAGACCTGATTTCCATAATTTCTGAATGAAAACCTTGCCAGTAAATATAACTGGTGCTATCCAACCCACAGGATCGTACAGTCTTGCAATGTCTGACAGTACTCTTCTCTTTGTTACCATCTCGCAAATTTCTGGCAGCTTGAGATTATACTCAAAATTATCTGTAGCTTTGTTCCAGGAGATACCTAGAACTTTTATCATGTCAGTAGATTTAAAGACAACAGAACCACCAGGTCTCAAGTTCTCCGTTTTATATAGTCAAGGAAGGCTTGACTATTACTGCACCATTTCTGGACCTCAAACCCTCCTGCTACCATAAGACCAGTCATCTGCTCATATATCTGTATTGCTTTATCGTACGTATTACAGCCTGATAGAAGGTCATCCATATAGTAATCTTCCAAAGTTATCTTGGAAGCTATAGGGTACTTCAAAGATTCATCTCGAGCCAGCGTTTGTATGGTCTTTACTGCCAAAAAAGGTGCACAATCTGTGCCAAAGGTTAATCTTTGCATCCGATAGCACTGAATAGGCTTACTTGGATCTGGTCTCCACAATATGCGTTGGAAGTCCGTATCTTGCTCCTGAACTCGTACTTGCCGGTACATTTGTTTCAAGTCCGCTACGATGCATATCGGATGACCTCTCCATCTCATCAAAATATGGCGCAGATCTTGCTGAATCTTTGGACCAATCAGTAACTCATCGTTTAGTGAGACTTGGTTTACTCCCTTGCATGAGGCATCGAAAACAACTCTCACCTTAGTTGTTTCCTTATCCTCTCTCACAACGGCATGATGAGGGAGATAAACTGCATGTGGATCTGCAATTTGGTCGCCATCCACGATTTTAGCCATATGATCTTGTGACAAATAGTCATCGATCGCCTTAATGTACTCTTCTCGTAGGTGCGCGTTCTTTGATAGTTTCATCTCTAACATGTGAAATCTCTTAAGCGCTATTTCCTTAGAACGACCATACATACACTCAGGATTGGCCGTTTTGAAAGGAAGTCTCACAGAATATCGTCCGTCCTCTCCTCTACCAGTAGTCTCATTGTAAATTTCTTCACACCTAGTCTCTTCCTTTGTCATTTTCTTCTCAATACCATCAGGTTCTCTTTCTATCTCCCAAAATTGTATTAGAAGATCATCTTCCTTGACTTTAAGATGAAAACTGGCCAAAGAGCAGCCGCCGTTTGAAATAGAGTTGTTTCCGACCCTGCCAGAAATAATCCATCCAAGTTGCGTATTTTGAGCAACCGGACCACTGGCTGTCGGGTGTTTTAAGAGACCTTCTTTCAAAATCTCACTATAGACATCAACTCCTAAAATGATGTCGATCTTTGCTGGCAGCCCATATTTTGGATCTGCTAAGGGCAGAAATTCAACCTCTGGCCAATCCAAAATCGCTGACTTCTGCGACGGAAGAAACGAGGTTAACTTTTTCATGACAAAAGCACTAACTGGAATAGAGAACGAATTATGAATAGATTCGAGATTAAAAGATACCATGCTCTTTGTTCTGGTCTGACTCTCACCCACCCCTGATACAAACCCATTGATATTCACTCGCTTAAGACCTAACGACTGTGCAATTGCTTCCGTGACAAAAGAAGCCTCAGACCCCTGATCTATTAACGCTCGAGCTAATTGTGAGTAGCCATTTACAGATACAATTTTAACCAAAGCGGTCGCTAGTAAAACTCTACTCTGATTGCAATGTCGCTTATTTGTTGCAAAATGTGCTACTACCTTAGGCTCTGATTCCTTACTCTGATGTTGACTCTGATTACTCACATGATTCTCGCCTCTAGATGCACTTGCAGCAGTTGCAGGTGAAGCTGGCACGTTCGGTTGCTCTTTCTCAAAATGAAGTGCAGTGTGATGTCTCCGCCCACACCGACGACAGCTCATTGGTTGGTGACAGCCTCTCACAGAATGTGAAGATGACAAGCAGTTAAAGCATAGCTTGTTCGCCTGAACGTACTCGGTCCGCTTCTCTGGGGATAGTGCTTCGAACTGCTTGCATTTGTACAGTGAATGTGATCCAGAACACATCGCGCAGGTATTCGAACTTTTCTCGTTATTATTGACAGTTGAGTGCATAGACTTAGCTTTATTTGTTTGTTTAGGATTAGTAGGATTGTTCTGTTTTTCTTTTGCAGGTTTTCCTCCATCTATCATTTCTAATGTTCGGAATCTAGTCTCTAGAAACTTAATCAGATGTTCCCACTCAGGTAGCTCGTTTGGTTTCAACAATTGGCTCACGTGAAGTTCCCACAGTTTGCGTGAGTCGGTATCAAGCTTTGATGCTGTTAAATAAACTATGATGGGGTCCCATGAGTCAATGTTGATCTCAAGGTTCTGATGCGATTTCAGACATGCCATTGTGTTGTCTAAAAGTTGTTTAATGGAACTCGCTGACTCCGAAGGGATAGATTTTTGGGCAAACAACCTCTTCAATACTTCGTTGGAGTTGTATCGCTTATTTGTGTATCGTTCAGTTAGTTTCTCCCATGCTCCCCTATAATTTGCTTCCGTTATAGGTAAATTTCTTAGTAAAAGCTCAGGTTCTCCAGTTAAACTGCTCTTCAAATAATGAAGTTTCTGGACATCTTTTAGGTTTGCATTATTGTGAATGAGGGACATAAACATGTCGTAATAGCCTTGCCACTCATCGTAGCTTCCAGAAAACTTTGGTAACTCTATTCTAGGCAACTTCACTTCTACCTTACCTTCGTTGTCTCTGGTTGTGTGTATAGTGGCTGCCGCCTGTAAGTCCTCCTTAAGCCTTGTTTTATACTCGAAATAAATTTGCTCGCATTGGTCATAAATGTCCTTAGTGAAGTACTCAACTTTCGACCGAGACGTTTTATCTATCACACTCACAAGCTCATAATGCGATGAATCAAATTGCTCCCAAGATTTTTCCAAACTCTCCAGCCTAGAAGATGACGTTAATCGATCTTTCGGCGACTTCTTATAGTTCCTCCATGCAGTGTGCATACGATCATATAATTCTTCTTGTTTACGTAATAATGCATTTGGATCCATTTTCTACACCACAATCATAAATACTCGTATTGGTGATAAGTTTCTTGAAGTGAAAAATCTTCCAAGTCTTTAGCAAAATCACAAAAATTTTACAAGTCCAAATCCAATCAAAATTTTTCTAAGTCCTGGGCACAACACGAAAATTTTACAAGTCTTTAAATCACATCAAATTTACTAAGTCTTTATCTTTGCACTGAACGAATTTTTCTAAGTCCACAAAATTCACTTTGAAATTTTTCTAAGTCCAAATTGCACTCACTGTCTAACCTCCCGGGTTTCGGCACCATATGTTCGTTACGGATGTGAAATAAAACCACGTGGTCACTTTTGTACTAAACTCATTTAATAAGAAAATTGTCACAGCCTATATAGTTACGCGCAAAAACTTTGATACCGCGTTTTAGAAAACATTGCGCGCCATCTAGCGGAATTTTTCGGCAACATTTACGCCATACAATTTTAAATGTAGTAGCAGTTTACCTATCGTTTTAGACACATCTTTGTCACACCCTGGTGACAAAAATGAATACGCAATTTTAAACCAAACGAACGATAATCGTTGTACAAAATACCGCGATTAGGGCCCAGGTGTAAAACTTTTTGCTATTATCACAGATAATCAAAACGAGAAAATGTAGACCGTAACACCAACTAAAAAAAATATGATAACAAACAGTGCAACTTTCGGCAATTTTTTTTAAATAAAATATAAAAATCTTTTATTAAAAAACATTAGGCAAACAGGGGTATGATTGGCCAGAACATATAGCCAATGAACCTAGACCTTGGCATTTGGCACACGCTCTTCCTAACCCCCTGTATATTTATTTGATACTAGTAATTTCTTTATTTATACTGGATTAAAAATGAATTGAGTAACAGTCAGGAAAGGTAAAATACTGTTTAGCGTAAAAAAACAACTGATTTTGGAGTTTCATCTATAGCTTTTGAGTTTCCTGTAAAAATAGTTTTCACATCGCATAAATTCATTCATGTAAGTCAGCGACACTGTTATTTTTGCAACAGACACTAAATGAACGGTAGTACAGCGCTATTTTATGACTTACAGAAAATCTTTCGTCATTTATTTGCAATCCTCAATTTGATATAGGACGACTTTAAATTAGTAAGCCAAAATTAATTATATAAATCAGCCCATGAAATCGACTAACTTTCTCCTCCAAGTATCATTAAACGAAGCACATAATTTATTAGAACTATTTCATCTGTTCCGACCTATTTCAAATTTGTAATTTCAGAGGATAACTTTAATTGGTTTACCACATTTAAAGGTCAAACTGTAATTTAGTTAGGAATAAACTGTTGTTATCCCAATTAATAAAAAAAAATTAAAAAAAAGAAATATGAAAAAAAAATTCACCCCTCCAAACAATTTGTGCGATCAGAAGATTTGCCTTTGTACGAGGAATCGAAAATACTTTTTGAAGAGAATTGTTTATTTTCATACCCTGTGGCGCTTGACCATGATCCAAAATTTTGCTCATAAAAGTTGTTTAGTCTTGTAGGGAGAACTACCCCCTAAAGTTTCGCTAACCAAAGTCACCCCAAATTATAAAATAGTAAATAAAATAAAAATCATTTATTTCGAAAAACAGGTTAATACACTATTTAATTTTTTTTATTAAGTTAAAAATTAAAAAATATATCAAACTTAGAATTAAAATTTTACAATAAAAATAAAATCAATATAAATTATTGTGAATGGTCATTGGTCACAAATAAAACTCAAGTCACTAAATAATAAAATGTCAGTAAATAATATTAAAATTTCTATAAACAAATAAAATGATGACGATAATTCAATAAATAATCCATTAATACATTATTTATTTTAATAAATTTGACCAATTATGGTTTATAGGACACTCACACTTGCCCCCCACTACTCTGAGGATGGTGTTGTGGTTGCCGTAGACTCTGTGTCTTAACGAAAAAACTTTTTTGCCCATGATTGCGTAGAAGTCATTAGTGTGTGCATCAGCAAACATACCTGATGCACTGCAGCGCTACGGCAGTCTCAACAACATCCTGAAAGTTATTGTATTGCTCACGTAGAGCGCTGTATGTCGGTTATCATATTGCTTCGGACCGCCAGCGCTCTGCGTTTGCGCTCAATGTCTAGGTCATCTTTCAGGTCAGCTGTAACGATGTGACCCAGGTACTTGAACTGCGTTACTCTGGCCAGTGCAGTGCCATATAGCTTAACGGGTGGACCGCTTAGTGGGGAGGCGCCGCCTGCGGTGAAGACCAGGAGCTGAGTCCATAACCACAGCTGGGCCACAATCGAAATTTTAATGTTTGACTATGCCAAGAGTATACGATTGGCAAAGATAACAGAATTACTCGGGGCCGCGTTTCAAAGTTATCGGGGGCTGTTTGGGGCCCAACTGCAGTGACGTCACTACAGCTGAGCCACATCTGTATCTCGAAGATGGAACCATGTAGCGGAGATCTGACTACGTAGATAATTTCTCGTGAATTTCTCGGGACAAACGCCAAAATAAGAAAACTATCCGGTCTCGCGTTCAAAAGATATAAGACATTCGTTGGGGCCCAGCTGCAGTGACGCGTCACAACAGCTGAGCCACCTGGATCTCGAAAACAGGATGACGTAGGGGAAATCTACTTACGTAGATAATTTCTCGAGAATTTGTCGAGTATAATCATCGAAAAATCTGAGTTTCTCTGTGTCCCGTTCTAGAGAAAAAAAACTTTCTTTAATTTTCATAGATAGGTACAGTCGCTTTTAAAAGTGAAATGAAGAAAATTTAAATCCAATAATTAATATATTAGTTGGTATCATTATCTCGAAGTATTAATGAAGAAAATTTAATTCCAATAATATGATGATAAATAAATACACTAAAGCAAACAGAGCCGTTTGTCATGGTTTACAACAAGTCTTCTTCCTTTAGTATCGTGTAGGTATAATAATACAATCAATGGTGAGCTCTAAACTATAATAATTTTATTAAATATTGTAAGCCCAAATGTTACTGTTCCCATAAGGGTATTTAATGTCAGTTATGATAGTCATTCCGAGAAGAGCATATCCCGGAATGATTGGTTTATCCTGGGTTTGACCAAAAAATTTCTACCTAACTTTTCAGCCAAACGTCGAAAGTAAAATAATCTGTTCCGGGCTTTGCCTAGTCGATCCTAGAAGCGACTTGCAGACTCGGTCAAACGTCGATCTGTACTGTACTAATAAGTAATATGTTTAATTATGTAAAATTCTAAAATGTCATAATGCCTCACCATGTGAGAATAATGACTTTTTTAATTGCAATTATGACAATTTAAAACAATACACATTAAAATTTAAAAAAAAATGTTAATAAATCAAACGTTTTTAAATTTCCTCGCCCTCGTCTTGTACGCAGTTTACTGTGTTCTGCGGCTTCGTATCGCTGCTAAAACGCATAACTCTTAATAAGCCAAACTCAATTTATGAACTACCTAAGGGTCAGCTCCCAACGCGACGCGACGCGACGCGACGTTGCGAATAGAGCTACTCAAAATTGAACTATATTATATTACATGAAAATATAAACATTTCATTGTGAGAACGCCGCGGCGCGTGGCAAAGCGCGGCACTGCGTGGTGTGACGTGTTCTAATTCTCACTTGTATTTACGTCGCGTCGCGTCGCGTCGCGGTGGAAGCTGACCCTAACCGTGATGGCATCTCCCGAGAGTGTGTTTCAACTTTCATTTTTTATGATTTTATTTTAATCTATGGTTTAATGTAATTTTTGTACTTCACTCATTAAAGTCGTACCATATTTCATAAAGAACTCATTAAAAGTGAATCAAGTGGTCTAACATAAACCACTGAACTTGGACTTGACTAAAAGGACTAGTATCCGTGCCATAAAAAAAATAACTCGTACTTTGAAAGACAGTTGTACGCGAGTGTACATTTTACTTCGGGTAGTCTGAGAGCTCGATGTCAAATATTGTACCTACATATAATACTGATCGAGTTAATCATTTCAGTAATATGAAAATGATACTAACATCATTGAAATTATCGACTTTTCTCTCACTAAATACAGTAAAACTATTAACGTTATACTCTGACCAAAGAAAATCACGCCAAATATTAAAAATAACAGTTCTGTGCGCACTTTGGCCTTCTAGCTCTTAGACTATTCACAATAAAAAAGTTTTTTTTTTCTCTAGAACGGGACACCGAGAAACTCAGATTTTTCGATGATTATACTCGAGAAATTCTCGAGAAATTATCTACGCAAGTAGATCTCCCCTACGTCATCCCGTTTTCGAGATCCAGGTGGCTCAGCTGTAGTGAAGCGTCACTGCAGCTGGGCCCCAACGAATATCTTTTGAACGCGAGACCGGATGGTTTTCATATTTTGGCGTTTGTCCCGAGAAATTCACGAGAAATTACCTACGTAGTCAGATCTCCGCTACATAGTTCCATCTTCGAGATACTGGTGTGGCTCAGCTGTAGTGACGTCACTGCAGCTGGGCCCCAAACAACCCCCGATAACTTTGAAATGCGGCCCCGAGAAATTCTGTTTTCTTTGCCAACCGTATACTCTTGGCATAGTCAAACATTGAAATTTCGATTGTGGCCCAGCTGTGGTTATGGACTCCCAGGAGCTCGCTCTTCTTGGTGTTGTATTTCAACCCATGAGCTTCAGCGTAGGTTTCACACACGTGCAGCAGCCTCCTGAGCCCACTGATCGACGGACTCAGCAGCACCATATCGTCCGCGTAACTGATGTTATTGACGTTGACGCCATCGATCGAACATCCCGCATGCATGCTGCTGAGCTCACGGATCAGCCCGTCCACGTACAAGTTGAACAGCCTGGGTGACGTCAATCCCCCCTGCCGTACCCCGCACTCCAACCTGTACTCCTCCGGACGCTCCTCCCCCCAGCGCACACAGTTCACCTGGTTCTCATACCAATACCTGTAGATGCCGGTGAGCTCAGACTGGAGATTCACCCCACGCAACTCATTCCCTAGCACAGGGTATGACACTAAATCAAAGGCCTTGGACAGGTCTAAGAAGCACGCATACACTGGCGTGCTCCTGTCCGTGTAGTATTTGACAGTGTGCTTTAGTGCTAGAATAGCACTCTCTGTGGACAAGCCCGCCCTAAACCCGAATTGGGCATCATAGAGACTAACAAATTTATCCAAATGATTGTCAAGCACACCATCAAGCACCTTCGCTGTTATAGTAGCCGATGAAATGGGTCTATAGTTGGTCTTGTCTGATGAGTCACCCGTCTTGTTTTTAATAATTGGTACAACGGCTGTTTTCATTAAATCAGTGGGCAAGTATGAGTGTCGTATACAAAGGTTGAACAACAACGCCAACACCCTAGGTAAGTGAGCCCCAGCGTGCTTGAGATGTTCTATACTTAGTCCGTCATGACCAGGACACTTTTTCCTGGACATGCGTGATATGACCTTCCCAACTTCCTTTGTGAAGATTAAAACCGACGGTACACAGGAATTCTCGCGCGCATTCCTATCAGCGTCAGCACTCGGAGGCTGTGTCTTCAGTGGCAGTTGTGCTGGTACTGTGAAGTACTCCTTAAACAAGCTGGCGATGGCTGCGGGCTCACTCACCCATACCGGCGCGTATGGGTGAGTGAGCCCGCATTATATACTCATACCGGCGCGTAGCTTGATGTTTTCGGATGACTGTCATTATCTCGAAGTACTAATCCACGAAAAATTAAATTGAGAACAATAATTAATATATTAGTTGGTATCTTAGTGTTTGCTTCATATTTATTACTTACCACTGCTTGTCTCCGCGCTATAGTAGCAAGGTAACGGCCGCGGTGATTTGCGGGAAGTATGACGGTGGCGGGTTGGATTTCTTCAGCGTGCTTTAAAAAAAAAGGAATTTTCATTACTCATACTCGGAAAGTAGGTTTGAAGTTGCCTACGGAGCGGCTTGAAAGTAATACTTTTCAAGCCTAGGGAGAATCGCTTTCAACTGACAGCTGTCAAATTAAGTATTAAAAAGACATGTTCCAACTTCCTATACAGCCACTCTATTACAGCGCGATGTAAAATTGAAATAACAAAAGTTAAGTGGGTATTCATCAAAGAATACTTTTTGATGACTTTATAATAATTTACTTTTAGCTATTTCTTTATAAATAAATAAATAAATTAAAAAAAAAATATTGGAACACCAACATTATTTCACAATAATTGACCATACTTATAGACTACATCTGGACCAATTACAGGTGCTCGCCAAAGAATACCGAGCTTACGTGTACATAATATAATAAGATAAGCAATGTGTCAATTAGACATGTAGAACGCCTACATTCGCTCATCCAGCCCTACGACTAACATCTTGGGATCACTCAAAGGTGAGAAAATGTTAACAACCTCGGCAGGTAATATACAACTAAGAGCAGCCATCATAACATCTATCCGACAGTTGCATTGACCAAAATACATAGAATATGGACGTATTGAAATCCATGCGTCAAGCCTAAAGTGCTCTTGTGTATTCACCAAAAAAATAAAGAGAGTTAATGGTTCCTATAAGTGACTACAAACTAACTATCAAAGGTACATTTTACTTGTTTTCTGTACTGTCCAGGGAAAAATAAAAAATATCCAGGTCGCTGTATTTTTTTCTATAAATGTATGTCGCTCTGTGAATGTACTCATTCCTGACATAATTTTTATTCTTATTATTAAGAAGAGTTGTTTATCCCTCAGATTAAACTTAGTTGGTTTGGTACCCTGTAATAAATGCTACTCGTAAGATGGTGACAATTAAACTATCCATTTACTATTTTATACAAAAATAACTGGTTCCTAGTTCACGTCTATTAACAAGAGAAGGTATGTCATGGAAGGTTTCAGCCTCAACATAACTATCAAACCTACTCCGGATACATAATTTAAAAACCGTAGGAATTTATTTTGAACCCTATTTCGCGAAATGTACAGTAAATATTGTGGATTCCATATTTGACTCCCGTTTTCGAACTGACACGAACGTATAAGTTATATACAATGTTTTCATAGCCTGAAAGCTACTAAAGTTTTACATCTTCTTATTATAAATCCCAATGTTTTCATGGACTTATTAACGATTTTATTGATAGGATGATCAAATAACAACTTACTGTCCAACAACATCCCCAAGTCTTTAGCCAGATCTCTTCTTTGTAAGACACTAGTATACAATTCATAAGGGAATCTTATAATTTGTTTGTTTCTATTAAATGTTACTACAAAACATTTAGCTATGTTTAAATGTAGTTATATTAATGAAAACGACGGAGATCGCTCTGCAATCTGTTATAATCCTCCAAACCTCTTTAAAATACTTAACATAGATTTTGGCAAAATATTTACCATTTTTTTCAATGATGAAAATGACAAATAATGGCTGAATAGCTAGCCAGCCACAGAAAAAAACATAATAGACGGGAATGTGGCATTCCGATCTTCATTTGTTTTTTCGAGTTGTAAAGTTTTGTAACTTTCGCATAGCAGCAATGAATTTAACTTATTCATGTTTTTATTTTTACGTTATTTCTTTGTATTTCTAATAAAAAGCACAGCGTTTACCTCGGGTGAAAGACTTATTAGTCCCTCGAACTATTAGCTCCCTTGCTACGGTCGGTCGCCAAACCCCGTCTCGGGACTTAAATAAGTTGCTTTCACCCCTAAAGTAACAAGTATTATTCCAAGTATTTTAATCTTTTACTTCATATTATCAAAATTAAGATCACTGTGAAATTTAACCGAAAGCAAAAATCCTTTCGTCTCAATGTCTATGGTGTTATTTAAATCAACTTGGTAAATATATAGCAGTTAGCGAAAAATTTAAGATTTTCTCTTTCGTAAAAAAATTAAAAAGGGCCCACACGACAGACACAAACGAAAACTTTTACGTGGGCCATTGAGTATGCAGCGTTTATTTTTAATATTCGTAAAAATTGCAGTGTGAATAATATCTAAAATATAATTAAATACTTACCAATACAAATTTATGATACCTCTAATAACTTGACGATTTAATAGAGTATACAAACTGTAAATCTGCAAGCTTGCCATATTCACTGAGGTCATTGTACTGCTTGTAAAGAACTTAAATAAATTATAAAATAAGATTGACAAAATTTCGAAATTTTAAGCTATTGCATAGCTTCTATCGCGGGCCTTGAGCGCGGGGACCGAATCCAGAAATTCCGTTACGAAAAAACCTAACGCTCCCCCCACTCCGACGGGCACGGAGGTGTGGCTTGAAGGCCGTGCATCGTCTAACGTCGTTTCAGTTCGGCAGTCTTCGACACGGTGTTTGTGTGCGTGCAACAATAATAATAATATTATAATAATATAATACTAATGGATTAATAATAATAATAATAAAATGAAGTTGCTCCGATCCGGACGAAAATCGGTATCTGGGGGGTTTGGGGGTCGATGATTCCGAATATCGGGTCACTTTTTCGATTCCACCATTTTCCAAGATGGCCGCCATACAAGGAGGGAGGTGGGGCGAGGCCGCAGGCCGAGCCGAGCCACGACGCTACGCTGTGAGGCGAGGCCGTAGGCCGAGGCGAGCTGCGTAAAAAGCGAGGCCGAAGGCCGAGCTCCGCGTAGGGCGTAGCGCGGAGCGTCCCACCCCCAAATCCAAGATGGCTGCCATACAAGTTTAGATTCTAAAGGTGAGGCGAGGTTGAAGACCGAGCCGAACGCGCGAGGCGAGACCGAAGGCCGAGTCGAGCCGCGTATAGGGTGAGGCCGAAGGTCGAACTCCGCGTAGGGCGAAGCCCGGAGCGTCCCCCCCTAATTAAAGATGGCCGCCATACAAATTTAGATTTTTAAGGTGAGGCAAGGTCGCAGACCGAGCCGAAGCCGTAGGCCGAGGCGAGCTGCGTATAGGGCGAGGCCGAAGGCCGAGCTCCGCGTAGGGCGAAGCCCGAAGCGTCACCAAGCATATTACCCGCCGACCGCCATCCGAAAATTTCATATCCGCCATCTTGGATTTTAGTTGGGGGAATCGTGATGCGAAGGGCAAAGCTCGGAGCGTCTCGATTCCCCCCACCAAAAATCCAAGATGGCGGATATGAAATTTTCGGGCATACCGACATGGGTGTCGTTTAATAGGTTTTCGGGGGTTCTGATTCCGAAAATGATATCCATTTTGAAATCCAAGATGGCGGACATGTATTTTTTGTAAAAAACCGTCATGGGTGTCGTTTAATAGGTTTTCGCGGGTGCTGATTGCGAAAATGACATCCATTTTAAAATCCAAGATGGCGGCCGTAAAAAACAAAAAAAATGGTAAACTTTTTTGAAATTTTTACATAGCATTTTGTATCAACTTATGCAAACTTATGCAGTAGCCCTCTACTTTTAATTATAATTGCATAAGTTGATACAAAATGGTATGCAATAGCTTTACCGCGGCAGTCCCCGAGTGCCACACGTCTATTTTTTTTAATTTTTTTTTTATTCAACGACAATTAATGCACACAGCACTAATCCATCGATACATTATCGATACTCATGCACATTCCTATTACATGGCCTGTACGGTTTGTCAACTGATCAATTTAACTTACACGAACTATTTGCTGTCAAATAAGAAAAAGTAAAAAACTTGACATTGGCACAAGTTTTGGCAGAAACGGTTGTTTGTTTTTTGCAAAAATTTTCATAAATGTATTGCTAATGGCAATAAATTACACCTAAGTTGAGTTGAACACGGATTTTTACCGGTCGTGCTTACGCCACGGGGCGATACGTAAAATTACCAAGAATAACACAATGGATCGGACGTGATGGCCCAGTTCCCTGGCCAGCGCGATCCCCGGACTTAACTTGTGTGTGAGTGAGGAGATGTGAAAACTTGAAAAGATTGGTGTACACGGAGGAAATTGAATGTATTGATGTGATACGAAACATAATTTTCAGTGAACCGTAAATGAATCGTAAGGAAAGTCATCAGAAAGTCATCATATTCACCAACTTAGACCAGCTTGATGAAGACTGGCTTACTTTGAGGCATTGACTCCTTAACTGTGTCTGCAATCCAAAAAGTGCCAGAATAGGTATTCGTTTTGGTTTGTTAAAAGAAGAATTTCCGTCTCTGCTAGATAGTGTTTAGTGCGAAATGATGGGTACTCTAAGATGACTATGACCGCAACTGCTAAATAGAACTTAGAATACTGGAATCCCATATAACTCTCAAATTAAAAATGTTGTATAACCCCTGACATTTATTGCGTATAACTTTTAAACGGCTAAACCGATTTTGATTAAATTAAGCTAAGAACCATCTTAACCACGGCAGCTTTCAAACAAAAAACCCGCATCGAAATCGGTTGATTCGTTTAGGAGCTACGATGCCACAAACAGACACTCAGACATACAGATACACAGAAACTTTTAACATACCTTTTTTTGTCAAGGTTAAAAAGTAAAAAGGAAAGTCTGCAATCATTTGTTTTGTTTATCATTTGATTTCAGATAAACGGACATTAGGTAAATTTCTATTGCTCCTAAAGTTAATATGGACAGGAAAAATATTTATGTAGTTTATTCCGGGCCACACTTTAAAAAAATGTTTTGTTTAATTTTAGTTTTTCATAAAGTATTCCATTTCGGAAGTTCTTGAATAAAGTAAGTTTTTTTTAATAAAGTTTTTTTTTTAGATAACTTTATTTGCTTAAAACATGGTATAACAGGTGTTACAATAAGGTACAGAACTCATGTTTTGCCATATATGAACAGCATGCAAAATGTTGAATTAAACTAATATTTTTGAATTAGTCAACAGAAGGCAAGTCAGAATTATATTAGTAACTAATTGTTATTTAACAATTCTGTAATGAATAAATGAATGAATGATCTTTATTGCAGTAAATGTGGTTTTACAGATGTCAACACATTTAGTCATAAAGGTAACATGCAAATAGAGCAAAATATTATTTAAATAAGTATGTACTACGATTTAGTTTTCATAAAAGTCACATCAATTTAAAGAGAGCAAATAATTACATTCAAATTTTAAAATTTCATTATGTTAACTTTAACATGCGCATAATCAATAAATTCCAATTAATTACATAATATTTTAATAATGTTTTCCAAAATATTCGTCTAAAGTATAAAAACAGTGATCCATTAACCAACATGGAGAATTTTAACTTAGAGGGAAAAAGTCCCTGAGTAAGCGACTCGTTTATCAAGTGACTTAAAATAGGCGCTATAACATTTGCATAAGATTTTAGTATATGGGTTGATATACCATCAAAACCTACCGACCTTGTGTTGTTTAATGATTTAATTACTTTTATAACTTCCTCTTCATCACAAAGGGCTCCAAAAATACTGTGTCTATTAACTGGGATATTGTCTTTATTGATTGAAACATTTCCATTTTCTGTTGTCTCATTTATAAAAAAGTTATTAAAAATTTCCGCTACCTTTTGTGGATCCTCAACTCTCTGGTTATTCGAATTCATAACCTGTAATTTTTCAGGAAAAAGGGATTGGCTGTCAGGTTTTTCCTTGATTATTGACCAGGTAGTTTTACATTTATTTTTTGAGGTAAGTAGAAGTTGATGATTCTTACAACGTTGTGATTTAGTGATACATTTTTTTAATATCGAACTATACTTTTTATAAATATCTTTGTTCTTAGTTGTTGTGTTGTCATAATATTTAAACCTTAATCTTCTCTTATTTCTGCAAGACACTTTTATACCTTTAGTGATCCATACAGGCCTTTTATTATTAGCATATATTTTTTTTCTTTCAGTAGGAAAGCACAGTTTATACAATAGACAAAAAAAGTCATGAAACAAATCAAAAGCCCTGTCTGCATTTAGTTCCTCCATAACATTCAACCAGGCTATTTCCGATAACCTTTGACGAAATTTGGAAATGTTTTCCGTACTATAGTTTCGCTTCTTTACGTACCAATATTCAATATTATGAGGTTTGTTTCCTTTGATCTTGAAATCTAGTAATTGGCAGGTATCATGATCCGACAAATACACCTTTAGAACCTCACCGTTTGCCCCAGGAATATTGCTGATGATATGATCCAGACAAGAGTTTAATCGCGTCGGAGTCCTAATATGTAGTGTAAGGTTGTAATTTAAAAGTAAGCGATTAAAATCTTTTGTTGATTTATCCACTACCAAAGTATTTATATTAAGATCTCCTGCTAAAATTATCTTTCTTTTATTATTCGACGTCAATTTATACAACAAAAGGTCCAAACAATTAAGAAATGAGACAATATTTGCTGGCTTAGGAACTCTGTACACGCATATGATAGAGCATTGTAGCTGTGGCAGTTCTATTCCACAGCATTCAAATATATGTTGTACCGCGATTTGACTGCAGTGCGATATAGCATATAGCTTTGTAGATAAGATTTTTTCGTGTTAATATACAAACTCCACCAGAACCCTGTTTCACCATTTTTCTACAGTAATGTGCTGCCAAATTAGGAAACATGATTTATTATCACGTCGGTGAATATGGCAAGCTTGCACATTTGCACCCTGTATATACACATCAATACGGTCTAGGGATATTGCACGATTTTTCATACAAAAGAGGTCTGTTTGAGAAGCTATAAAAGCATACTTGAGATACATGGAGGGCTATAATTTTCAGACAAGCAAGTGCTAAACCTGAATTTTTAATTCTAGTCAATAAATTGTTTTAGATACAGTTACAATGTCTAGTATAGAATGTGTAAAAAATAAAAACATCCGTTGTGTAGATGAGTTGAAAATATAGCTAGTTACGCCAGAAGAAGCCCATTTATTTTTTAAGTAGAAGTAAAAACGCAGGAAAAGAATTCAGTTTTTATGCAGTGCGTTTTATTGAAAAAACAAAAAAGAATTTAAAAAAATGTCTGCGTTCGATTTCGTATCAGATTTACTTTTTTAAATCATAAATGGCATAATCGAATGTTTACAACTTTTGAATAAACTTATACATCGTTTTTTAGCATTAGAAATTATGGAATCAAAGAAGCAGTGGTAGTAAAAATTTTTTACAAACAAAAAAATAATGATAAAAAGATGCTTAAAATGAAATTATTGAAAGGCCCAAACTGTGCCACAAATAATTTCTTTTTGTTTAACTATACGACAACGACTGTTAATAATTTTGAAAGTTATAACAATACCTTCATTTAGTGTTTTGTCATAACAACGGAACTTTTGCAGGGAATAACCTACAAACCATATTATGATAAACATATTTATTTGATTTTGATTTGTACATTTTGTTCCGTCCCCAGTGTTGCATAGGATTGCGACACATGTCATTTTAAAGGTCTCACTAATAATTATGATAGCTTAATTTCATTACATCACAACGAGACTCGTACACGGAATGAACTAAGATCTCATGTAAAATGGGCACAGGAAAAAATGGAAAATACATTAAGGAAGTGATAGAAAAAGAGCGGGAAATTTCGGTTTGCTCGGGTGTCTTTTTTTGGAAAATTTAATTTGTGGTATTAAATACGTGGTTCAGTTAAGGTTTCTATGTAAATATTTTATCTTTAGTGTATATAATATCGTATCTGTGTAAAATAATCGGTAAGTCTTTGTATATATTTGTAGTATAGAAGTCCAAGGCGAATCGCGGGTCGTATGAACGATCCGCCTATCTATGAGTTGGGGGACTTGGGCCATGGCCGTGGTTTAAGTCCCCCCTCTGTCTCTAATTATATTACGGTCGCGTCAGAAAGTGGCATGGATACTGATGGTGATGGGTCCATAGTCACAAGTGGTAGGGAAACTGATGGTGGGTTGTCGAAAGCTACGGCTTCCCGTAAGAGGCGTTCTCTCAAGCATGGTGATAAATCAAAGCGTAAAAGGGATGTTCTTCCTGAGGGAAATAAAAATGTAGAAGAAACCAAAATAATTGCAGATTTTCTATCAGTTCCAAAGTCCCAGCCTCTTGCTCCTAAAGTAAATCCAAATGAATTTGCTACATTTGTATCTTCAAATGAATCTGCTACTAAAATAAGCCAGCAAGTAGGTGTAGGCAGGAAGGAGTACCAGACCTCTGACACAGGACCTTATATTGTACATGTACAGCGCATGACTGACTCAGAAAATAGTGGCACTATTCTGCACCCGATTGCTTTCGGAAATTTTCTTAAAAAGAATAAATTTGAAAATATTGTTCCCGGCAGTGTGAAAAGAATTGGCAGAAACAAATGTGTAGTAGCCTTTACAAACCATTTTGATGCAAACTTTTTTATAAACAGTAATCTTTTATCATTAAACAAATTCAAAGCTTTTTTGCCAACCTTTAATGTGACTCGCATGGGTCTGGTCCGAGGTGTCCCGTCTGAATGGAGTGAGGATGAGATCAAGGAGAATATATCAGCTCCCATAGGGACTGGTGAAATTTTGAAGGTTAGACGTCTTAACTACAAAGTTCAAGTAAATGGAGCACCCACATGGAAACCATCACAAACAATTGTTATCACGTTTGATGGTCAAGCCCTTCCCAAAAGAATTTATATTTGCTATAATGCCCTTCCAGTCGAGACTTATGTATACCCAACAATTCAATGCTTCCGTTGCTGCCGTTATGGTCATACAAGAAATCAATGCCGATCATCGCTTCCTAGATGCTTTAAATGTGGTCAGAACCATTTAGGAGAATCATGTTCAGTTGAGGAGGACTCTGCTTCCTGCGTCAACTGTTCGGGTTTTCATTTCGCCACTGACAAAGCCTGTCCTGAGTTCAAACGACAAAAGGATATCAAACATACTATGGCCCATTCCTGCATCTCATATGCAGAGGCAAGTAAAGTACATCCTCCCGCTTCAAAATCGTATGCTGATGTTCTTCTTTCGGCTCCATCTTCATTCCATCCAAATAACTCTCACAACACGAGTCGTGTTCCATCTGTACCTTCCTCTTCTTCTTACAAAAAGACAGTTTTTCTTAAACCGCGTTCTCCTCCCAAGCCATCACAAGGCTATGATAGAGCAGCTCACAATGCCCTTATTCGGGAATTTCAACCCCCGTCTCCGGCTAATGGATGTGCTTTTAATAGATCTGAAATAACTCGAGAGCACAATGAAGATGAACAAGTAGTTGATGTCATTTTAAAACTTCTAAGAATATTATTAAATAAAAACATATCTTTAGAACCGAACGACGTTGAGCTTTTGAGTGCTATTTTATTAAACAAATCATCCAATAATGGACACAATAATACAGTGGAACTGTCGGTCAATAGTTCCTAAAAAAACTGATCTATTTTATCTCATAAATAAATATAAACCACGCATTGTAACATTATCGGAAACTTGGCTCTGCAATACAAAAATTTTTGGTATTCCAGGTTATGTTACCGTTCGTAAAGACAGAGGTGACGGATATGGTGGTGTTGCCATATTGATCCAAAATAATACCCCATTTTCACGCATTTCTTTTCACTCTTATACAGAAATTGATGTTATTGGTGTCATGATTGATGATGTCTCCTATGTTTCAATTTACATACCCACTGCTGACAATCAAGCTCTACAAGAACTGACTCATATGTTTTCGTCACTGCGTAGTCCTTTTTTGGTGATGGGGGACCTTAACTGTCACCATCAATGTTGGGGAAGTGGTGAAACTAAAAGAACGGGAATTCGTTTATTGGAAATTTTAGATGATCATAATTTATGTGTAATTAATACAGGTCAACCAACTCGCAGAACTAGGGTAGGTGAAAGTGCTAGCGCTGTAGATTTGACAATATGTTCTCCTAGCTTGGCTTCATCTTTATCTTGGTCTCGTTTCTCCTCGTCTACTTTCGGAAGTGATCATTTTCCACTAATTATAATGTCATCAATAAAGTATACTAGAATACCTAAAAGGCCCCCTAGATTAAAGTATAGACTAAATAATGCAGATTGGAATAAATTTAAAACTTTAGTTGATTGTAAAGTAGCTCGGCTTCCCCTTGTTATTCAGGGTGCAGAGAATGACTGCTCTAAGGAGTTAGCATTGTGTATGATAGAAGTGGCGGATCAAGTTTTTCCTTTTAAAAAATCTTCTGCCGATAGAATACCTATGCCCCCGTGGTGGGATTCCTCGTGTTCGGATGCGGTTATGAGGCGAAAGGAAGCTGAGAAAAAATATGCTGCGGATATGTCAGAAGAAAATTATAGTAACCTAAAAGACATTATTAATGATACAAGAATATTTCTTAGGGATAAAAAACTTGAGGGGTGGAGGGCATTTTGTATGTCATTGTCGCCAAGCACATGTCCGTCAGAAATTTGGCGCAGTATTAAGAGATTTAGAAAAGCTTTCAGTGATGCTACTTCATTACCACAGTTGCCTCCTTCACTTGTAGATAATTTTCTTGACGGATTGGCTCCGGCATTTGCTCCAGATTGTGATCAGCTTAATCCTAATCTGCCTCTATTAAATAACCACAGTGATTCCTCGTTGAACTCTCCCTTCACTATGTATAAATTGAAAGGAGTATTATCATGTTTAAAAGATTCGGCCCCAGGAGAAGACGGGATTCCGTATTCATTCATTTCCAACCTCAGTGCCAATTCATTATTATACTATCTAGAAATAATTAATTCAATTCTCTTAACTGGAAATATTCCCGAATCTTGGCGATCACAAGAAATTATTCCAATCCTTAAGCCTACTAAAGACCCAAATAGTGCGTTGTCATACCGACCCATTGCATTGTCATCGGTCCTGAGCAAAATTGCGGAACACTTAGTTAAAAATCGTTTAGAGTGGCATATTGAGAGTAAACAACTACTGGCAAACAGTCAGTTTGGTTTCCGAAAAGGAAAGAGTACTATGGATAGCTTAAGTATATTTGACACTGATCTTCGCATAGCCTTTTCTAAGAATGAATCCATTGTTGGTGCATTTTTGGACATAACAGGCGCGTATGATAATGTGCTTATTTCGATTCTGAAACGCAAGTTACTAAATTTAGATGTCCCCCGTTTGCTTGTAAATTTCATATTAAATCTTTTATCCATTCGGTTCATCTCTGTTTTTTCTGGTGACAGCAAAATAACAAGAACTGTGTATAAAGGCCTTCCTCAAGGCTCTGTTCTCTCTCCTTTGCTCTACAATGTATATTCTCATGATTTAGAGTCATCTTTGCAAGGTTCAGTTGATGTTCTGCAATATGCTGACGATCTTTTGATATATGCTACTCATAAAGATATTACTACTGGATGTGATGTATTGTCGGCTGCCCTGGGGTTCTTGAAGAATTGGTTACATGATAATGGATTGAATCTGTCTATTGATAAAAGTTCAGTTATGGTTTTCACAAGAAAGCGCAATGTTTCTCTCCCAATGGTTTACTATGATGGCACTACTCTCCCTGTTAATGATGAGGTAAAATTTTTGGGATTATTTTTTGATAAAAAACTCACTGGAAAACAACATTTCGAATTTGTGGTTAAGAAATGCGAACGTCAAATAAACATAATGCGGTGTCTCTCTGGAGTGTGGTGGGGGGCACACCCTGTCAGCCTTAAACTATTATATAATGCCATAATACGAAGTATTCTTGATTATGGAACCTTTCTTCTTGAAAATGGTGATAAAAAGGGTCTTAGAAAACTAGATAACATTCAATCTAAAGCTCTTAGAATTATATCAGGAGCTATGAAATCAAGTCCATTAAATGCTTTACAGGTAGAATGTGGGGAACCTCCACTTCACCTCAGGAGACAATTCTTATCTGATCGGTTTTTGTTTAAGTCTATGCAATTTTCTAACCATTTGCTCCATCCTAAATTAGAAGAATTGGATAATTTAGTACGAACTTCATCTTACTGGCGTCACAAAAAAGTTCCTTGCTTGGTTAAAAGTTTTCGGAAGTTTAACTCTTTATCAGCCCGCGTACATAACTCTCCTACTCTTTCTTTATTTGAGTCAAAATCCTTTGACCCTCTGCTTATTTCCCCGATAATTCACTACAATATAGACATACAAAAGAATGATATAGGTGCTAATGTGAAATTTAATGCTGCAGTAACAGAGAGATGGCCAGATTGGCATTGTATTTTTACAGATTCCTCTAAAATCTCTAATGTAAGTTGTGTGGGAGTTGGTATATTTCATTCACAGTATAAACTTATTGAGATGATAAAGCTTCCTCCTGAATCATCGGTCTTTACTGGGGAATGCTTTGGTCTGTTTAAGGCACTTGAATATGTTTTGATAGCGAAACTTAAAAAGGTACTTTTAATAAGCGATTCCAAAAGTGCATTACAAACCATTGAAAAGTTTGCATTTAAAATGAAACCCTATCCCATAGTCTTTGAAATAAGAAAACTGTTACATGAATGTAAGCTGAAAAACTACATTATACACTTTGTTTGGGTACCTAGTCATTCCGGCATCCAGGGAAACGAAAAAGCTGACCAACTAGCTAAAGAAGCAGTGCAGAATGGTGACTTATTTCCTTTTAAGAATTTCTGTCACGATCTTGTGAGCCTTCCTGGGGGCTATCTCTGGGAATCCTGGAATCTTCTCTGGCGGGAGAGCTCACGGGTAAAGGGCAAGATTTATGCTACATTACAACCTTCAATACCTATCAAACCGTGGTTTTCTAAATTGAATAATTGCTCAAAACCAGTCGTTAGCATGATCATTCGGATGCGGCTTGGTCATGTTTGTACTCCTTCTCACCTTGCAAAGTTGCGAATTGTGGATAGCCCTCTGTGTGAATGTGGAGATGATGTTGGTACTTTGGACCACATATTTTTCTCGTGTTCCCGTCACGACCGTTCATACTTTCTTCGCTGTCTTGTTTCCCATAAAGTTCCCCTACCTACTTCTGTTTCCTGTCTGGTAATGAATCCTATCGAATACTACGATATAATAAATGAATTTATTTTACAGAATAATTTGAAGATATAGGTTTATTTTTATTCCTGTATATTTAATGTAGCCAATCACCTATATTTATATAAATGCATATTGTAATATTTATTTAATTATGTTTATAATTTTTTTCCTTTTCCTGAACCATTCCTGAACCTTCCAAATTTCCGATCCATTCCACTCCGTTTTTCCACATAGGTCATAATTTCCCTACCTTTTACTACCTGAAATTGGCACAAAGTCTAAACTAGTGCCACACTACAAAAAAAAAAAAAAAAAAGGAAGTGATAGAAAAAGAATTTGAAAAACGGAAAAGCACCTGAGCCAAATATGATATCATCAGAAATTCTCAAAATTATTGTTAAAAATCATCCAACTAGCCTAATGGCAGTTGTAAATAAAGGTCTAGCCAAAGGAGTGTTCCCAAAAGCCTGGAAGAGAGCACGACTTGTTCTTTTACCCAAACAAGGAAAACCAGAAGGCGAACTCAGTTCTTACAGACCTATTTGTCTTTTGGACACCATGGGCAAGTTAATGGAACAAGTTATAAAAAGTAGACTGACGGAAGAGCTGCAGCAAAACAGCGACTTATCCGAAAACCAGTTCGGATTCAGAGAAGGAAGATCTTCTCTGGACGCCATACAAAAAGTTAGAAATTTAGCAGACAAAGAAAAGTGAAAGTCTCTGAAAACAAAACAGTTCTGTGCACCTATCACTAGTGATATTAAAAACGCCTTTAATACGGCATCGTGGCACTTAAAAATGCAGCAACTGGAGAAAAGAGAAATATCTGCCTATATTAGAATAATCATATCCAGCTACTTCACCGATAGATGTTTGCTAGAAGAATATGGACAAACCACAGAAGTGCAGCGCGCCGCAAGGGTCAGTCTTAGGGCCACTTTTATGGAACGTCATGTATGATGGTATTCTGCGGATTTAAATGCCCGAAGAAGTAGAACTAGTGGCGTATGCGGATGACCTCGCGATCATAGTGACGGGATAAACAGAAGCAAGCCTGATAAATGAAGGAAACCGAGCTCTAGACAAGCTGGCAAACTGGATAAGAGATAACGAACTGGAACTAGCTAGCCAAAAGACCGAAACAGTACTACTATCAGGTAGCAAAAAAGTAAAAACAGAGATAAAGTTCTGTATCGAAGGAGTTACTAAAAATAAAAGAAGAATTCTTGTTTTAGCTGCAAATAATATAATGCTGTATGCCATGCATGCGTGGACCAGAGGCTTGACATACACAAATACAAAAATCTATTAATGGCAATGCAAAGGAGGCTGTCTATTAGAGTTTGCAGAGGATACAGTACAATTTCGGAAGCTAAAAGCATGGTACTAGCCCGTACTATTCCCATAAAATTATTGTCAAAGGAAATAATTGGGTGACCCATCAAAATAAATAATGTAAACAAATTTTGAATGTTATCTTTCTATATTTTCCGTTAAAAATAAAAAATTCTCGTGAAAGAATTATTTCGATACGTCAATTAGTTTCCAAGATATAGAATTTTAAAGTAAGCGCGCGACGACCGGCCCGCGTTCATGCGCGTGACGTCACGTTCCCGCTCTTCCGTACCGCTCGCTGCCTTGCGTTATCAGGTATTCTGTACTTGCGTTTCACTATAAATTGTAAATATTTAAAGAAATGTCCACTATCAAAGCGCTGGAAAAGTTTTTTTTTCTCGTTCCAAAGGATGTCAAAACGCGAAAGAAGTGGTTTTACAAACTATGAAGAGATGAGATTAGATCCCTTTGGAGATCGAAGCAAAGTTTATTGTTGTAAAGATCATTTTGACATACTTAAGTGTATATAGTTTTAAGTACATATTATCATGTTATACTTTTGTAGTTTGCATTTATTTGGTAGATAAAAACATAAAATCAGGTCAGAGGTGCAAAACCTTTGGTGTCGAAACTTGGTTTCATTATGCTTACATATTCTCACATAACTTGTAATAACTCGAGCTATGTAGCCTTAGGTACCCTTGGTTTGTATGTATTTCATGTAATCTTGACTTGTTTTAAGTGGCATCCTGAATGTCCTATAAAATAAAGATTTTTTCTATTCTATTGTATTCTATTCTATTTGTTTTCTGTAAGATTTAGTGTATACTAGTCTTTACTTGCAGCTCTGCTCGCGTAGAAATCTGGCTAATAAGGTTCATTCTTGTTTTAGATTGAGAACGACATAGAGAACTATCATTACATATGCTGATTGGGGGAAGAATTAAACTTAAAAATAAACTTTTTATTAGTAAAAAAAGTATAAACCGACTTCAAAAAATGCAAAAATAAAGACGTAGCATTTAATGTGCTACGTACCAACTAGTCTATTGGAAGTCGGTGCGAAGGCGAATGTACGTATAGCCTATTAAACTTATTTGGGTTGGCACCGACTTCAAACAGATCGGCAGGTGCGTAGCACATTAAATGCAAAATAGAAAAATAAATATTTTTTTACTACATTTTTAAACGACTAAAAAAGGAGAAGGTTCTATTTAGTGTTAACACGGAGTTTTATTGGTCCATGGTGTTAATAATAGCAAGTGCGTGAGAAACAATGTAAGTGCCTATTAAATTCGAGGGTTTCCCTTTAATTTCCTGGGATTCCCTTATCAGGTCCTGACTTAGTGACAATAAGACCACCTCTGGAGTATACTCTTTCAAACAAAACAAGAATTTTGAAAATCGGTCCATATATGGCGTAGAAATCGGTTAACATACTATAAAAAAAAGATACATACAGTCAAACATAGAACCTTCTCCTTTTTTGAAGTCGGTTAAAAAAGGTTTAGTACATATTTTCAACTCACTCTATTTGGAAAGATACCTACAGATAAAACCTCATTTGTTTTAGACTAATCTTTAAAGTTTTATTAGTTTTCGATTATAAGACCTAGAACCTAAAACTAGTTTTATTAGTTTGATACCTACTTCTAGCTAGTTGCATTGTGATATGCATAAAATCAGTTGGGTATTTTAGGTGACGCCAACAAAACATCTATTTTCGAGAGTTAGGTACCTATATTATAAGAAGGTAGACATTCCTTGGCATTTTCACGCCTCAGGTTCGCATTTCGACCGCAAAGAAATCACTATTTGTCGCTAAATAAACGAGCAACCATAAGTCCATCTACTTTAGGTAGATTAACTGATTGTACTTTTGCATCCTCCATCCATGTTTAATTGAATTCATACAACTTGAAGCGAGAAACAAGACAAAACACCGCGCGAGTAAACTACCTATTGCCACTACAGTCGGAACATGACGTCACACGCAGTCACGTGACTGTTAGCGGGACGCGATATTTTTGTGAACTTTGAATGCATGTAAAATCATAACTACTAGGTATTTTTAAATAAAACAAAAACCAGTTTATCTAGTTATATAAAAGCTTTACTGTAACAAAGTTTGAAGTGCTTTTACATACATAGTAACATTCCTACTCGACAAATTTTTATATGAAAAGCAACGGAAGACCAATTTTCATTTGACAACTCAACATTTCATACTGCAGCATTTCTGCTTGCGATCTTTTTTATGTTCTCTTATTCTTTCCGGTCTAGTTTTCTTTTTAATTCAATAGATTTCAAAATTTTAGAACTTGCTCCATTTTTGCATTTTGTTTGGGATCGAAGTTGTCATTTTCATTCGACAAAATTTTTTTGAATGAATATGACCGATTATTGTGTGTAAAAGACCACTTTAAAGTAATTAAGTGAATTATATATTAATAACGACGTCCAACAATTATTGCGAAAAAGGAGATAAATTATTTTTCGGTTTAAAAAGTGGAAATCAATTTGTTTATCAAAATGTAAGTTTTTCACTTTTTTTTTTGTTCTCACACGCCTACTCTACCTTACCTACGCTATACAGTACACTTTTACAGCATCTACTTCACGCTCAGACAAATACTCTATCAGGCTGTTCTTGCAACAGTTACGAGAATCCTGGGTCTTATGGTTTAAATCAAATCTGGTTATCATTTGACCTGGGGGGATTACTTCACGACCTGCAAGGGGAGAATATCCTTCTTGTATAGGTTACTACACTAGCTTGACATCCTTACTATTCTAAAATACTCATATATTTTAATTTTTCTTCCTTTTGGTGCACTTTCGGGTATAGTGGCCTTTTAGGTATCCTAGTCCAATTTTGAATTTTTGTAGTTTCAGTGTTTAAGATATGACCTAATGAAAGACTGGGCAGCAGTACTTCACTGAGAGGACTGTAAGACGAATACCCTGTTTACATGCACCCCAAACCACCAGTTCCAGCCACAATTTCATAGCAGATATACCAGCGGCCCCAAGAAGACCTATAGCTAAGTCCATTAGTACCATTTCCAAAATTTATCTATTTTTAACAAATAGCCAATCGTGACAGCAATAGATTTATCTGTCAAGTAGGTGGGAAATTTTATTCGTTAACGAATTTAATATTATCTTCCTATTTGCTTCAGATAACAATTTATTATAGTTAGGCCACATGTTTCAATTTTATGTATGATTTTGTTACTGTTCTAAATTAACCAGCACTTCTTTCCCAAACAAAATTTCCATACGTTAATAGCGGTTTAAAAAGTTAGGCCTACCCGTCTGTTAAGTTATAGTTTTCTTTTTAAATTTTGGTCTGTGTCGAATTTTTGTATCTGTTTGTGTTTGATTAAATCCCTTTTTCATTTTAAATCTCGTCTACTTTATTTATTTTGTGTTTCGGCGATACCACCACCGTAAATTTATCCCTGAAGATCTGGCGCCCGCGTTTAAAAAACCCTGGATTTGAGGTAAGTAATTATCCATTTACTATTCCGTGGCATTGATTAATTTTTTTCTTTTTTTTTCTTGCTTATACGGTGGGCACGTTCCGTGCCGCTGTCGCTTTCATAATTGTTTTTTTTTTTTTGTTTCAGATTTTGTTTCAGATCATGTTTCAGACCTATCAACCACTGAAGCTCTGTCTACCCCATTGGGAATGTTGGACTTTTTAACCCCTACAACGTTCTTGTGTGACTTCGTGCCTTATTTTAATTGATTTTTTGTCATGTGTTATTTAATGTAAAAAGAATTTTACTTAGTATAAAACTCGTTCTTATTTATTAAAATAAAGAAATATTTTACCCTTTCCCCTTTCCCGTAGTTAGTTGCTTAACCCAGTAAACAACGCGTTTAACATGTTTTTTCCCCCTATTAGGTTTGTTTTCCCCTATTAGGTATGTTTTCCCCTAATCAGGTATTATTTTTATTATTTTTTTCTCTTAGGGAATTTTCTGGTATTACGACTTGAAATTAACGATCTGTTCACTTCACGGTATCGTTTTCTTTGCTTTATTTCTAACATCAGACTCCACTTTGTTTAAAAATGTCGCTGAATCAAGACACAGTCATTGATATTGAACCGGAAGAGGCCGCTTACGAGCAAGATATTGGAGAGACACCTTATCGTGCTAGTCCTATTTTGCAGAGAATGAATCAACAGTCTGTTTCTGCTCATGAAGCTACGCGACTCAAACAGCTTTTCACCCGTGACGTTAGTTTGTCAAAATGGAATATTTGCTTTGACGGTCAAAGTTGCGTGAAGGATTTCTTTCAGCTCATCGAAGAACGGATGTTCGCTTCTGACATTCCATCCTCGTATATTGTGCGTCGGTTCCACGAACTTGTTTCTGGTTCGGCTCTTTTATATTTCAGGACAATTAGAGTACCTTCTTTGACGTACGATGAGTTAAAGTCCTATTATTATAAAACTTATTTGAAAACCGACTACGACTATCACCTAGAACAGCGTCTCCGTGGTTTAAAACAAACGGCATCGCAATCTGCCCAAGATTTTATTATTATCATTCAAGACTTAAATTTGAAGCTTACTAACCCAATCCCTGATTTTGCGCTTTTACCCATTATAAAACATAACCTTCATTCGAGGTACAGGCCTTGTTTGTCTACAAACAGGATAGATAGCATTGACGCCTTGTTAGATGTAGTCTCAAACTTTGAGAGTTACGAGCCGCCTCAGCAAGCTTCGGATAACGCTCAGTCTCGTAAAGTTGTTGCGCCGATAGTTGATTCGACACGTTTTATTTGCATTAAGTGCAATAAATCAGGCCACGATTTCCGGGTTTGTCCTTCTATTATTATTATTATTAATTGATACACTAGCAGCTCCAAGAGATGATGCGTGTTTATCACTGCACTTGTGTTCTTTCATTTTTTTTTAAATATTTATCAAGTCTATTTTTAAAACAGTTCACAGTTGGGGCACTTATTACGGTTTCCGGGAGAAAGTTCCACAAGTTCATCACTCGAAATGACAAGAAGTGTGTTCTAGGGTTGCTAGCACATGGAGGTTTGGTTATTTGTTTCATTTGCAGGTGTCCCGGTTTTACTACCCAGAAATGCCCCACATGTAATGCCCGCGTCGCCGCGCAACCTTCAACTTCAAAAAACTAGTTACTTCTTGGGGTTTTCGTCATCATTCGATTTCTTCGGTTATTTTTTCAGATTTTATTGATAATAGGCCATTTGTTGAAGTGTTTATTTTTAATAGAGCTTTATACACATTACTCGACACAGGTGCTCAAGCGTCTTTGATTCACACTTCGTTGCTTGCTTCGCTGAATGTTGCGTACCAACCTGATCCCGGTCATAGTGTCGTATCTGCAGACAATTCTCCGATGTCTATACTTGGTTCCGTTTCCTTACCCGTTCGTTTTAATAATATTACACAGCAACACCGTTTTCTTGTTACATCACGTGTTACTACGTAATTGATTTTGGGTATTGAATTCTGGAATAACTTTGGCCTAACGTCTGTCCTTTGCGGAGCTTTTAATTCCGGTATTTCTGGGAAGATGTTCTTACAGGACCCAGTCCAAAAGTTGGATCAAGCTGTTATTGGAGAGAATAAGTTTGTCCAGTCTCGTTCTTCCTTATCTTCTGATCAAGAAGCACGATTAGAAGAAGTAATCAAAGTCTTTGATGAGATTTCTTCTGAAAAAAAGGGTATCGGTAAGACTACCTGGCTTAGTCATAAAATTGTTACTACAGGATCTTCTATCAGGCAGCGATGTTATCCACTTTCACCCGCCAAGCTTAAGGTCCTGAATGAAGAAATCGATAAAATGCTTAATGATGGGATTTTACGTCCGTCGCGTTCTCCTTGGGCGAGTCCTGTTGTTATGATTACAAAGAAGGATGGTTCTATCCGTTTTTGTGTTGACAGTAGGAAGTTGAATAGCGTTACGATTCGTGATTCTTATCCTTTGCCTAGGGTCCAGGATATTTTAGATAACCTACGAGGTGCGAGATACATGACTACGCTTGATTTCCGCAGCGCGTTTTGGCAAATCCCCCTTTCTGATAAGGATAGCTGTGAGAAAACCGCGTTTATCGTTCCACAGCGTGGTCTATTCGAGTTTGTTAGAATGCCCTTCGGACTATCCAACGCTGCATCTAAGATGCAGAGGCTTACGGACATGATAGTTAATTTTGAGTTCACTGCTGATGGCAATAACTGTGTTTTTGGTTATGTTGACGACCTCGTCCTGATCTCTCGCGATTTTGAGGGTCATCTTGAGCTTATTCGTAAGGTGGCCGCGCGTCTTAAAGAAGCAGGTTTGACGGTTAATCTCAAGAAATGCGAGTTTTGCATGAGTCAGCTTAAGTATCTTGGGTATCTCGTAAATGAAAATGGTCTTCAGACTGATCCTGCGAAACTAAGTTCCATCCGTGAGTTTCCGGTGCCAGTGAATGCCAAGTCTTTGCGTGGTTTCATTGGTCTTTGTTCTTATTACCGTAGGTTTGTGAAAGATTTTTCCACGATAATTGCTCCTCTCACAGTCTTGATTGGTAAGAAAAAGGGAAATGATAAAATTGAATGGCCAGATTCTGCACGAGCAGCTTTTGAAAAATTAAAGAATGCGTTGGTTGATACTCCAGTTGTGTCTTGCCCTGATTTCTCAAAGCCGTTTATTTTACAATGTGATGCATCCTCTGTTGGTTTAGGTTCAGTACTTTCTCAGGAGTGAGATGGTGTAGAGCATCCAATTGCATATCATTCGCGTTTGTTTTCGAAGGCTGAGAGAAACTACAGCACAACTGAGCGAGAACTCCTTGCAGTTCTGGATTCTATTAATCACTTTCGTGGTTACATTGATGGGATGCGTTTTTCTGTTATCACCGATCATATTGCTTTAAAATGGTTATTAACACTTGACAACCCTTCTGGTCGTCTAGCACGCTGAGCGACCTTTATTTCTCAGTATACCTTTGACATAATTCATAGAAAAGGTATTCATAACGTTGTTCCTGATGCACTGTCACGTAACCCCATAAATGTGGGCATTATTTCTTATAATGGAGGAATTCTTAACACTTCTGATCCCCGGTATAAAAAGATTTATGATGGTGTTTATAACAATCCTCAGATGTTTCCAGCGTATGTTATTAATGACGGTATACTTCTCCGTAGGATGTCTTCTGATTTTCCGTTGTCTGAAGACCCATGGCGGATAGTATTGCCTTCAGAACAGTATCAAAACGCAATATCTGAGGTACGTAACGAGTTACCTTCTATTCACCCAGGTGTTAATAAAACTTATTATAAGTTAAAGTCCCATTATTATTGGCCAAACATGTTTCATATTGTCTCAGAAGCGCTTAGAGCTTGTGAGACTTGTAAAGCTTTTAAGATCTCAAATATTCAACCCCGAGGCCACATGTTATTTCCTAAAGAGGTTACGGCACCGATGCAATCGATCTCTCTCGACATTATTGGTCCGCTACCGCTGGCGTATTATGGTTATCGCTATATTTTAACTATAGTTGATGTATTCACTAAATACGTCTGGCTAAATCCTTTAAAAAGGGTTAATAGTCAAGCGATCGCTACCATTGAGAGGGATATCTTTTTGTGCTATGGTGTTCCGCCTACGTTGTTATGTGATAATGCAACAGTTTTTCATAGTAATCAATTTCGTTCATTTTTGGCTTCCTATGGTATTCCTTCACCTTATTATACCCCTTATTATTCCCCACAGGCAAACCCTGTGGAACGCTATAACCAGTCAGTGGTCACTTGTCTTAGTATTTTATTTGAAAATGACCAGCGAAGTTGGGCCAAGGTATTTCCCAAAGTGAAACTATATTTGAACTCATGTATAAATATGGCAACTGGATTTACCCCCATTTTCTGATGTTTGGAAGGGAAGTACATTTAGATGTCAGCTGAGAGTCGCGTTGAACGTGCGGCTGCGCTCTCTTCCCTTGATCAGGTTTTTGCTAAGGTTTCAGATAGTCTTTCGTTGGCGTTTTTACGGAATGCGAGTTATTATAATAAAAGTCGTAACCCCCTCATTTTAAATGTCGGTGATATTGTGTGGCGTAGAAACTTCTCACGTTCGTCAGGCGCTGACTATTTTTCGAGTAAATTTGCACCTAGATTCACTAAGTGTCGTGTAGTTCTAAGAATTTCCCGCCAAGTCTATGAGTTACAGGATGTCAATTCTCCTTATTATTATTATTATTATTATTATTATTTATTATTCCTTTTTGGTCGTCTTTGAGTCTATTTCTTTTTACCCTTAGACAGAGATTTTTTTCATTGGTCGGGTGGGCTGTACAGCCATTGTTGCCTGTCAAGTTTGATTTGTTCGATTTTTGTCTTTGAGGTCAGTGTTCTTTTCCAAAGACTTATTACCTTTTTTTTGCTTGGGCAATTTTTTTTTTGCTTTGTGGTCTTTCATTTGTGCACGTCATAGTTGAACTATATTTATGGTATGGTTTTGCATAGCCATTATGGTGGCAACATAGACATAGAAAAAATAATTTGGTGGCAACCATTATTTTTGACTGACAAGTCCGAGTTTACTGACAGTTCATTATTTTCTTTGAAGTCTAGGTCTGTGGTATTTGTTATTTGTCGACAGTTGTTGTCATTTTGAAAGTTTTAGGAAACTTTAACGTAAATTATTACGTATTAGGTAATTAATTATTGTTGTTTCAATTGTTGATAGCTTTTAGTGTTAGTTATTTAGGGCTAGTTTTGAATGTTGAGTCGTTTCGTTTGAGATTCCCGGCTGAGTTTATTTCTCTTGTAACTTCTAGGTATTGCTCGCGTGTTGTTCTTAGTTGGTACTTGAAAAATAGCTTTGGATGTTGTTCCCAGTTACTCTCCTTTTAGGTTAATTAGTTCGTTGTGATGTTTTGTGACATTGCACTTTTTGTGAATTTCGTGATTTTCAATTCGAGTTAGTAAACTTTGTTGTCATCGCGTATAAGTAGTTTTAATTAATGTTCTTGTTCTACTTATGTTAATGCGCGATTATTTGTTGTTGGTATTATTTAAGTCTCCTTATGTAATATCAACCTTTTCTCTTTTAACAGGGTTTAATTAAACTTAAACTTTAAATTAACTTCAACTTAAACTTAACTTAACTTAAACTAAATTTATTTTTTCCGTATAGGGTTGGCAAATTTTTTTTTTTTTGGGTATACAGGGTGTTCAAATTTTTTTTTTGTAGAAAGGGGGTGTTGCAGCATTTCTGCTTGCGATCTTTTTTATGTTCTCTTATTCTTTCCGGTCTAGTTTTCTTTTTAATTCAATAGATTTCAAAATTTTAGAACTTGCTCCATTTTTGCATTTTGTTTGGGATCGAAGTTGTCATTTTCATTTGACAAAAAAATTTTGAGTAAATATGACCGATTATTGTGTGTAAAAGACTTCTTTAAAGTAATTAAGTGAATTATATATTAATAACGACGTCCAACAATTATTGCGAAAAAGGAGATAAATTATTTTTCGGTTTAAAAAGTGGAAATCAATTTGTTTATCAAAATGTAAGTTTTTCACTTTTTTTTTTGTTCTCACACGCCTACTCTACCTTACCTACGCTATACAGTACACTTTTACAGCATCTACTTCACGCTCAGACAAATACTCTATCAGGCTGTTCTTGCAACAGTTGCGAGAATCCTGGGTCTTATGGTTTAAATCAAATCTGGTTATCATTTGACCTGGGGGGATTACTTCACGACCTGCAAGGGGAGAATATCCTTCTTGTATAGGTTACTACACTAGCTTGACATCCTTACTATTCTAAAATACTCATATATTTTAATTTTTCTTCCTTTTGGTGCACTTTCGGGTATAGTGGCCTTTTAGGTATCCTAGTCCAATTTTGAATTTTTGTAGTTTCAGTGTTTAAGATATGACCTAATGAAAGACTGGGCAGCAGTACTTCACTGAGAGGACTGTAAGACGAATACCCTGTTTACATGCACCCCAAACCACCAGTTCCAGCCACAATTTCATAGCAGATATACCAGCGGCCCCAAGAAGACCTATAGCTAAGTCCATTAGTACCATTTCCAAAATTTATCTATTTTTAACAAATAGCCAATCGTGACAGCAATAGATTTATCTGTCAAGTAGGTGGGAAATTTTATTCGTTAACGAATTTAATATTATCTTCCTATTTGCTTCAGATAACAATTTATTATAGTTAGGCCACATGTTTCAATTTTATGTATGATTTTGTTACTGTTCTAAATTAACCAGCACTTCTTTCCCAAACAAAATTTCCATACGTTAATGGCGTTTTAAATAGTTAGGCCTACTCATCTGTTAAGTTATAGTTTTCTTTTTAAATTTTAATTTGTGCAATTTTCTTTTATAAATTTTGGTCTGTGTCGAATTTTTGTATCTGTTTGTGTTTGATTAAATCTCTTTTTCAGTTTAAATCTCGTTTACTTTATTTATTTTGTGTTTCGGCGATACCACCACCGTAAATTTATCGCTGAAATACATGAATGTTTTACAAACTCTGCATCTCGCAAAGTGATAATTTTGTATACTTTCATTTTGCAACAGAACATTAGGTAACATTTCAGATTAATACAAATCTGTTGATCAATGTTTCTTTTAACATTTTTGTAACTTGGCCCAAATATTTGTTATTCTTATGGTAGTACCTACACAGTACATGTGGTGTAGCGTAGGGAAGGGATCCCATTGCTGGGCAAGTCACCATTAGTACCTCACACTTCCAGTAAAAGTTTTCATTACTACTGTTAATTTTTAACGCCCAACGCAAAAAGAGAGGGGTGTTATAAGTTTAACGTGTCTGTCTGTGTATCTGACTGTGGTATCGTAGCTCCCAAGCGGATGAACCTATTTTTGTTTAGTTTTTTTTTTGTCACAGATAATGTTATCCCGAGTGTTCTTAGCCTGTTTCATGAAAATCTGTTAAGCCGTTTAAAAGTTATAAGCAATCGAATGTCGGGGGTGATTCAAAATGTTTAATTTTGGTGTTATGTTATAAGTGTAGCCCTTGATATATAATTTCGTCCCACCTCTGTTTGATGTAAATACTTCCACTAACACTTCACTCTCACTATCACCCATAATAATTAAACATATTCTCAGACACAAAACAAGTTACGAGTCACGACACGCAAAATATGAGAACATGAAGAAAAATTCTAAGTGGGTGGGTAAAAGTGATTCATTGTCACTGTCTGCCTATCTACCTTCAGTCTGTCAACTCTACATTTGCGATTAGTTTAGATTTTTCTTCTTTTTTATGATTGATTGTATTTTAGTCTAATAAATTATTTGGATAACAACATTTTACTTAGAAAAAAATATGCAAATGAAAGTGTGTTATTTAAAACAAAAACAAACAATAAATTTTTTAAATGAGTTGATCTGAATCAAATATGTGTGTTTTGATGGCTTTGTTAAAGCAATAGTTGTCAAATGATATTTGTCAAATAAATTGTATGCCAAATATACAGGATGTCCCAGAAAATAGTGTCAAGCGGAAGTCCTGAGATAGAACACCCCTTGGCGCATCCGAAACACCCCCATATATGTTCCGCGATTTTTTATAGTTTTCGAGTTATGATTTTTTTACTGAAATTTTGAGAATAATTGACCTATACAACTTAAAAAATTATAAAAAAAAGTATAAGACATTTTTGAGACATTTTTTTTGCAACTCAATTTTAATGAATTGTACTTTAATGCTTAAAACATTCGTATTCGTATCTTAGATGGAGTTTTAAAAATGTTGGTACAAAGTGAAAAAATACGCTTAGTGAATTATGTCTTAAATTTTCAACTTTAAATTTAAAATCTTAATAGGTAGTTTCATGGCTCCTAAGTTAATCTAAAAACTGCGCCAGACTCTAAGCTTCCATAATAATTTAAAAAAAGTTGTACTTAACGATCTACTTTTGCTAAAATCTGACTTCAAAGACAGAGTGGTGGAAAACTTGAAAATTTGCCATCTGGTAACGAAGTTTTTTTTGGGCATTTTATCATTCCTAGAATTATTTAGATTGTTAAGTAACCGAAAATAATTACAAAAAAGTTAGGATTGCCATTTGAAAGATTATTTTTAAAAATCTTTGAACTATTGTGTGATACTTAAAAATTTCATTAAATTACAAAAACACAGTAAAAGAGGAAGCTTAAATAAAACGAAAAATAACTGTTATTAATTGTTTATTACAAAAAGTTTTCAAAATGTCTCCCTTCCTGCTCAATGCAAATCCTGCACCTTCTGAAAAAGTTCTCTTTTAATCGAATAAACGCTATTCTGTTGTTTTTTATTGTTTCTTCTGCGTTTCGCAATTTTGTTCGTAATTCTTGTACGTTTCTTATTTCTTTAGCGTAGACTAATTCTTTGTAATGCCCCAGACAAAGAAATCAATAGGGTTTAAGTCTGGGGACCGTGGGGCCCACGCAATGGGCCCTCCTCGCCCGATCCACTTGTCTCCAAACCTTTCATTTAAATGTTGTCTCACAATGCTCGCGTAATGACATGGAGCGCCATCGTTTTGAAAAAACATGTTCCTCCGCGTTAATAGGTCTACATCTTCCAGTAAGTTGTGGAGTTCTTCTGTTAAAAATTCCAAATAGGACTCGCCGTTCAATCGGCTAGGTAGCTCGAACGGACCAATTAGCTGTCCGTTTATTATGCCCGACCACAAATTCACACTGAATTGTTCTTGGAAATTTGAGTCACGAGTCACGTGTGAATTTTCTATGTTCCAAGAGTGATAATTGTGAATGTTAAAAATACCACACCTTTTGAAGTGAGATTCATCGGTCCACAAGATACTTTTGAAAAAATCTTCATTTTCAGCTTGACGACGCAACATTTCTTGACAAAATGCCACTCTTCTTGGGTAATCTTCGGGCTTGAGCTGGTGCACTCTTTGAATATGGTATGGGTGAAAACCCTCTTTCTGGAGTATTCGATGTGCCTGTGACTTAGGGATTCCAGTTCGGTGTTCTATGGTCCTCACACTAATTGACGGATCTCTAACCACTTCTTCGAGCACGGATTCGACGGTATCAGGGTCGTGCATTTCACGTGGACGTCCGGGTCTTGTGCCTGGTTGACTCCCTTCCATGTAAGAATTATGGACTCTTAAAATCATGTGTGATCAGGTCAAGTCTCAGGCTGAGGTCCACCTCCATTTTGTACATACTCTTTGAACAGCCTGGCTGCTTCAGAAGCGTTCCCTCTTGCATAGCCATAATAATAATGCCTAAGAGCATAATCTCGTGACGAAAAAGACATAGCTGAACTAATGAGCTCAAAAAGTCCGTTGAGAAAGATAAAGTCGTCGGATTCCGTATAACAAAACCAAATCGTAATCGCACTCAAAGTTCGTTGTAAAAGCCAAAGTAGTCGAAGTCCGTGTCACAAAACCAAATCGTAATCGCACTCGAAGTCCGTAAAGAAAGCAAAGTTCATCAAGAGATCACAAAAAAGGAGCTTATCGTACACAATATCGTAACGCGCAAAGGCAGGCGAAGGACTGGACGAACGCAGGCACTATCACACTTTTCAAATTAACACTTTGAAAAAGGAATGGTTTTGTTTTTGAAGTTTTCTTTCAGCCAATTCTTAAAAGAAGGTTACCGACTATAAAGTTTTTATGTACAAAATTAAATTCTCTTTGGAGTTCTTTTTCGTTACCAGATAGCAAATTTTCAAGTTTTCCACCACTCTGTCTTTGAAGTCAGATTTTAGCAAAAGTAGACTGTTAAGTACAACTTTTTTTAAATTATTATGGAAGCTTAGAGTCTGGCGCAGTTTTTAGATTAACTTAGGAGCCATGAAACTACTTATTAAGATTTTAAATTTAAAGTTGAAAATTTAAGACATAATTCACTAAGCGTATTTTTTCACTTTGTACCAACATTTTTAAAACTTCCATCTAAGATACGAATACGAATGTTTTAAGCATTAAAGTACAATTCATTAAAATTGAGTTGCAAAAAAAATGTCTCAAAAATGTCTTATACTTTTTTTTATAATTTTTTAAGTTGTATAGGTCAATTATTCTCAAAATTTCAGTAAAAAAATCATAACTCGAAAACTATAAAAAATCGCGGAACATATATGGGGGTGTTTCGGATGCGCCAAGGGGTGTTCTATCTCAGGACTTCCGCTTGACACTATTTTCTGGGACACCCTGTATAGTAACCAAATAATTGAAATGACAGACAAAACACCAAAGGAGAAGATAAAAATAAGAAAAGAAACCATCGACATTTGGCAACAAGAGTGGGAAAAAAGTGATGGAGATGAATGGATGAAAACCCTAATGCCGGACATCAGACGCTGGGTAACTCGTCCTTTTGGAATAGTGTCCTATCACTTGACGCAGCTATTGACGGGGCACGGATGTTTTTTTTTTTATTAAGAATGGGTTCGCTCTTGACCACAATCTAGCTCAGGGCAAAGATGCGGTCGAGGATGTAGCGAGCTCACCCAGAAGAAGCCTATTCACTCGTACTTTAAAGATATTCGGGTTGTATGAAATCGGAAATACAGACACCGGCAGAGAATTCCACTCCTTGGCAGTGCGCAATACAAAAGATGAAGAAAAGCGCTCAGTACGTATCCGAGGGATCTCGACAGCTCATGCAGCTCCTGAGCACACTCCCCGAAGTACATCTTATAAAAAACACATAGGCAAGCTACTTTGCGTCTATGAGCTAGGCTTTGGAGCTTATCCTTAACCAGATTTTTATCACCTATGAGCCTCCTGGCTCTGCGATCCACCGAGTCCAGTGCGGCTAGTTGGAATTTGGCCGAACCATCCCAAAGGTGGCTACAATACTCCATGCACGATCGAACCTGCACCTTATAAAGGGTAAGAAGTTGATCCGGCGTGAAGTATCGCTTAAGGATACCCAGCTTTTTGGCCGCAGTTTGAGTTTCAAGCATACCTATACAGATTTAAAAGAGCTGAGACAGACAAATGCGTGTACTGCGAAGAAAAGGACACTGCTAGGCAATGTTTGACTGTACAAGGTGGGAAGAATAAAGACTGATGACGGAAATAAAACTAGGAATAAAGATGTGTCCAGAAACATTGACCGAATTTATGCTTAGAAATGAAGACAATTGGAATATGATGCAAAATGCAATTACTAGTATTATGAAGCAAAAATAAATAGAAGAAAAGCGAAGACAAAGAAAAGAAAAAGACCAGAGAACATAAGACATCGGCTGTGGTGAAGCAATGCCGAAAGGTGGTCCCGCCGCAGCAGGAGAAGAAACAATAAGAAAAAAAAATAATGGGGTAAAAATTTAGACTTCAAGGCCACCTCTAGTGACTGTGTCACACTGTGGAAGCTACAGTCAGAGCTACTGGCCGAGGAAAATGCTGAAAAAAAGTCGTCATTAGAGTCACTATCATCTCCATCATACAACATATGCAAGTTTTCAATATGTAATTATAAAAAATAAAAAATATAAGGAAAGAAATATAGAAAATAATAATATATAGGGTGTCCAGGAAATGAAGGATAACCCTTCACCAGCTAGATAGGTGAAATCATGTCCTATTATATGTTAAAATTTCATTTTAGTAAAAGTTCCACCACTTACAAGATAATATCAATAAATTTAATATGTTTTTAAAAAAAATATCTTCATTTAGTTAATTTCATGTCATTTCAAGAAATGAAGTTATTTTTAAGACCTCTTTTTTTAAATAACCATAGATATGTTGGCTACCTCAAACAATGTTCATTTGTTCTTAAAATGCTAAGAGACCCTCGTAAAACATTGTGTAATGCAAAATTTTCGTACAAACTAATTCACCAGGACTGACTTTGACAGCCTGTGGTATAATAGTACATTAAGATCCAAGTGTGCTAAGTTGGGTATTACATTAGAGGCGAGTTTAGAGCCCGAGCCGAAGGCGATGGCTCAACGGAGCCGAGAAAGTAATATCCAATGCGCACGCGTGTCATAAGACGTTTTTAAACACATTTGCGAGGAAAGAAAGAAATATAAACTTTCCTTTGATATTGGCGGCAACAAACTATCACTTGCATGTTGCGTTTCGGAAAGTATTTCTGGCACTGTACCCACGTAGGTTTCCTGTTCTGCGCTTGAAGAAGACATTTTTAACCCCCGACGCAAAAAGAGGGGTGTTATAAGTTTGACCGCTATGTGTGTGTCTGTGTGTCTGTGTGTCTGTGTGTCTGTGTGTCTGTCTGTGGCACCGTAGCTCTCAAACGGGTGAACCGATTTGGATGCGGGTTTTTTTATTTACAAGCAGGGTTTTTGGCGATGGTTCTTAGATACGTTTTATCAAAATCGGTTCAGCCGTTTCAAGGTCATCAGCTCTTTTGTTAGCTGCGGTAGGGTTCTTAGACTCTTAATGTGTATTTACTTTACTTTCAAACATACATGTGACCTAAAACTTGAAATACTCATGTATGCTTAATAACTATGCAGGGTTATGGAACTCTTGGTCTGATGCTGCAGCCAGGATATCCAGAACACTAGCACACTCTTAAAAAAATAATAGCAGATATGTCGTGTTTGGACTCGTTTTGTTCAGTATTTGATTCTGCATACAATGCAATGGTGGCAACACGGTGAGCTGATGCTGCGGCCAGGATATCCAGAACACTAGCACATCCTTGAAAAAATAATAGCAGATATGTCGTGTTTGGACTCGTTTTGATCAGTATTTGATTCTGCATACAATGCAATGGTGGCAACACCGTGAGCTGATGCTGCGGCCAGGATATCCAGCACACTAGTACACTCTTAATTATTTTGAAAATAAGTTAAAAATTTTGAAATAAAAATTAAATTAAAAATTTAAAAAACCCCCCCCCGCAAAAAAGTAAAGCGGACATTTAAAAAGTAAAAAATAATACCTTTCGTTGAACCATCAAATTCATTTCAGAAATACCTATATATATATATATTTTAATACCGCTTTAGTGAATCAGACCCTTCATTTGATTGACTATTCACTGATTCACTAAAGCGGTACCCCGACGCGACATTATAGCGCCATTTTAATGAGCAAACCCTATCGTGCCATCCATCGATTTCGATAATTAAAATATATATATAGGTATTTCTGAAATGAATTTGATGGTTCAACGAAAGGTATTATTTTTTACTTTTTAAATGTCCGCTTTACTTTTTTGGGGGGGTTTTTTTAATTTGTGTTGTATTTCTGACAATAATCACAATCTGATGAATAAAATTCCGTTTGTGAAAACTAAGTGTAAAAACATCTGAAAAGAGGCGCGATCATTTTTTCTTTTTTCGCTTGCAAAATGAGATTCACATTGACAAGTATGCCATACAGCCAAATAATAAAAAATACTGAACCATATATTTTCACCGTTTTAGCATAAATAAATGATAATTTTCTGTTAAAATTAAATAACTTAGTGGAATTATGTTTTTATTTACAAATAGTTTACTATTTACACATAATTTTAAATAAGAAATAAGATATGATCCCTTTGCTGTAATTTAGAAAAAAAAAACATTACGTACTAGTGTCTTATTTTTATTACTCACGGGCTGGGTAAAACATATCATTATGAACCTTAAAACAATCACATAAGACCCACTTAATGAGCAAATGTGTTAAAAAAAATTAACTAAGGGGATTTCGTAAATTACTTACAATTATTCAGTTACTGTCGATTTTAAAATGGTGCAATTGTTTAATATTCCTTTCTGTAATAAATTTATAATTTGAACTAAATCTAGTAAAGTGAAGGTTTTTCATATTATACAATTATTTAAAAAAAAAAAATTTGTATGTTATGGATACAAATAATACACAGAATGAAAGAAGTGATGGTTTATTATTCAAATAAATAAAATCAAATGTTCAAAATGCCCGCCGTTTGCCCTAATGCATGCTCCATGCATCTTTTGATGAAAGACCGTTTTTAACAGACGGGCGAAGCCTTCGCGTGAAATCTTTTAAGCGGTTGACTGTATGTTTGACCTCAGCTCTGTGTGATTAATGTCACTTCCATTCCGTAAATTGAATCTTGAAGACAGCCCTAATAAAAAAAATCCAATGAATCGATAAGAAGAAGAAGAAGGTCAAAAATTCAGTCAGCCGCTGAACAGATTTCACTGGTCCGGCGATCTTGGTGGCCATAAAATTGGGCCAACACGCCCGATCTACCTTTGCTATATCTGGTTTAGAAGTCTTCGGACCCCCCGGGCGTAGGCTAGGGTGGTATTGCACTCTGCAGTATTACTGCATGAAAAAATCTCTTCAATCTCTTCAATCTTTCAATTTTCAATTTCGAATTCCCTTTTCGGCTTTGTTTGTTTATCGAAATGACATTATTTCATTCTCTGAAAATTTTGGTTTTGATGATACAAAAGGACTTTTGAAAATACATGTAAATATACATGTAATATAATATCAAGTATAGAAACTGTAGTCCTTTTTTCGTGACATATCATTCAAAAGAAGATTAAAAGTATTACTTATAATGTGGAATACTTTTAATCTTCTACATTTCTGTGGTTCTTCGATTACCCTAAGAAATTCTAACCCAGCTGCTCTAGACGTAGATCCCAGGGCCGCCAGACCTTACTTATTTTCTCATAAACCAAATGTGTGGGAAATAGTAGTGCTAGTACGTACTAGTAATGTATGAATACCAGCTAACCTGGGCCGACGGCCAATTTTCAGCTATCAGGTTCTGAAGGTACTTCTAAAAATTACTCACTTGTCTTGAAGTCTGACTGCTGATATCTTATAGAATATAATTAATTAAATATAAAAATTTATGTTCAACACCGCCAGACACTCTCCGCCGGCTGTAATTTCTGCCAGACGCTTTACATTTCCCAAGTAAATTATGCGATTATACCTACAATCTGAGCCGTGATTTTTGTATATGATGTTCAGGGAACTATAACAATACTATTTATAGTACCCAGACTTAAAGACAAGTGAGAAATTTCTGGAAGTACCTTCAGAACCTGGTAGCTGAAAATTGGCCGTCGGCCCAGGTTAGCTGGTATTCATACATTACCAGTACGTACTAGCACTACTATAAAAGTTTCGAAATCAAGTAGGGGACCCGACGGCCAATTTTCCACACATTTACATTTCCACACATTTGGTTTATGAGAAAATAAGTAAGGTCTGGCGGCCCTGGGATCTTGGTCTACTCGTGATCTTATTACTGACACCATCTGATCACGATACAAGGAATCCCATCGACAGTCATCAGTCATCTTTAATTATTTTTACCAGAAATAGGTGTTGATCTGTCTGTAAACCAGCAGTCGGCACGTACATGCATGTAGGTAGTCCTACTGTCTGAGTCTAAATTAAACATAATATTTTTCTGTCCTTTACATCTCATCACTCTAACTCAAATTCCTTTCATGCAATTTGGATTTCGTTCTTTTTTTTTTTTGGTATAATTCAGATAATGTTTTTAGTGGTGTTATTTTGGTGATTTATTATTTGAAACCTTTTTTTATTTATCTCTAAATTTCTGTATTACTTTTTTTAACGTTATTACATTTGCTATACCTTACGGTTGTTCCTTTTATTTATGTGGCGGGCCAAGCCCCCACTTGTCCCTCGACAAGCGGAGGTTCTATCACTCTAAAGCTCACATTGTCCAACCAAACATTAAATGGATATCAGCATATTCGCTTGGTATATACACGTACCTAGGCATGATAACATAAACCAAATCCGAAAGCAAAATGTCCGTTGAAACGCCATATCGCCGAGAACGGGTCCCCTACTTGATTTCGAAACTTGATTATACGAAAATTTTTACATCGATGACCATTCACCGATACTTTGTTAATACGATACACTGCTTCTTCGGTGTATCTTTTGTTCACTGTCACGTTACTTCGGAAATCTTACTTCGACAGCTTGTTCTGTCGATGTTTGTTTGACCTATGTAATATTTCTTCGTGGTTTCTTATATCGATGTAATTTTATTCTATGTTATATTACCTAGAAAAGTTTTTATACGGTTTTCTCACGGGGTTCCGTCATACCCGAGGGTGTCAACGGGACCCTATTACTAAGCCTCCGCTGTCTGTCCGTTCGTCTGTCTGTCACCAGCCTGTATCTCATGAACCGTGATAGCTAGATAGTTGAAATTTTATCAGATGATGTACCTCTGTTGCCGCTATAACAACAAATACTAAAAACCAGTAAAGAATAAACATAAAAACTAGTGGACCGATTTTGATGAAATTTGGTACAGAGATAGATTAAACCTTGGGGAAGAACAAACTACACAATTTTCCCAAATTCCCATGGGAACGAAGTGCCCCGCGGAAAGCTAGTGAAATCCTTATCCTTACTAATATTATGAATGCGAAAGTAACTTGTCTGTCGGGCTGTGACGACTAAGCCACTGAACGGATTTTGATGAAATTTGGTACAGAGATACATTAGACCTCGGATAAGGACGTTGGTTACTTTTTATTCCACTGATGGGTACGATATAACCTGTAGTATATTGACTGGTATAAAAAAAAAATCTACGACTACCTACATTTTTTTTTTATTTATCCCTTTCGGGAAAGGCAAAGGAAACTGTGTCCTTACATCCATGTCTACAGTGAAAAATCTTCTTTCTCCATCTTTTTAACCTAAGTCTTAAGCTCCTCATGTTCACGAAAACTAAAGGCGAGAAGCACAACCGCGAGGATCTTTATCGGAACCAAACGGAGCAGAAAAACTGTTTTTACTTGAATCTTTTATTACTACACGAATTTTAGTGAATTTACTACATAATACCTATCACTATTATGCATAAAACAACTCTTTCACATAGAAAACTAAAATTAAATTGGAACAGCAACCGCCCACCGCTGAGTTCTTGCCAAAGATCCTACATTGAACAATATAAATGAAATATCGCTAGGGATGTTCGTAAACTGCAATCAGCTGTCCCGTTGTTTTTTTAAATAGCCAACTTAATACCCAGTCCTGGGCAAGGGCTTCTCACAAATGCAAAAAAAAAATACAGTATTTGGGAGGAATTGCCATAGGTCATCAACTCGCTTGGCAGACGGGTCGGCGATCGCAGTAGATAGATAGATAGATAAGAAATTTATTTCCATCACAGTGTACACTTACAAAGAGTCAGTACAGAAAGAGACAAACACAAAAGCAACGATAGAGTTTTACAATACAACAAACAAGGAAATAAGGAACAAATAAACAATAAATAGCAAAGAAAGTAGATTAGATAAGCACATAGACATAGAGCGTAATAACATAGAGAAATAGAACACACATAATAATAACAATAATTAAAACAAAAAAAAACAAAGCAAAGTAAGTGTGTGCTGCAGGAAACTAGGTTGCAGCTCAGTATAAAGTTTTACCGTAAGTGGAAAAACACAGATTTTCAGCTGCCGCCTACGAGGTAGTAACGGCGCGAGTGTAGCAATACGATTGCAAACCAGAAGTGTGAATGTGTATGAGAGTGATGTAGGTGTGAGAGTGTGAAATATAATGATCATAATAATGTATAAACTGAATAAATAAATGAAACCACAGCAAACAAAAAAGGAATATCAAAGAACATCGAACCTCTGTGGCATGCCTAAAGTTGCAAGTACATACAAGTACATAAAAAATCGCGTTTTTAATGTACACGTGCGAAACATATGCCAATCGAAAGATAAAATAATTACAAACAACAAATACTGATTAAAAAAATGTCGTAAGTGATATACTTTCTGAGTCATTTCAGTTTGAAAATGTAAAATACAATTAAAAGAAAATCATCATTTAAACTGATTTAAAAGTCCATTGTCATCATTTTAAAGCATCCCGTGCCAAGTCTAGCATTAAATTGGATTCCTGTTATACTAAAATAATAGGAAATGCAAAAAAAAATTTAAAATATGTTTTTGGTTAAATCCACATGAATCAAAATCCAAAATCTACTCATTGATTACAAGCCTGGGTCATCCATCAAGAAAAATACCGCGTTAATGCGGCGCGAAGGGTGCAGGGTGAAAGAAAGGGACCAACCACAGGGTTGTTCTTTACCAGTCATTTTATCACTCACTGTCATCGTGATCTTTATCAATAAAAAAAGCAACTCATACTCATTGGTGTGTTCTTGACTACAATCTTGCCCTAGACCTTCTACGGTCGGATGAGCTTACAATAAAATAAAAATAAGGTTGAAAGTCACTACGTTAACTTAAATACAGAGATATTGCTCGACTGGAACCGCCTCCCGTAGACCGCTTCCCGCACCGCTGGTGCGCCGCTTCTCGCGCCACTGGTACGCCGCTTCTCGCGCCGCTCGTACGCCATTTCCCACGCCGCCGCGCGCGGTCATCGAGAAGGTTCCGGGATCCGAACAAACATCACTTTATGATTTTGAGACTTTCCTCAGTTTGGTGAGGATAGGACACTGACTTTTGATTTTGACTTCGTATCAATGCCATATAAAAAGTGGCTAGTACTTCAACATAATGAGTGGAGAAATAAGTACTGATAAGTCCTCTTGTCCCCCTGATCCACTACAGGATATCAAGACTAAATAATCCTTGTGGCCCCACTGGTGAAGGTAATCGGTGGGGATACCAGGCCGCAAGGGAATCACCTGATTGTCTGAAAGGAAAATAATTATATGCTACGGAAGGCGTCGGCTTTAAAAGCCTAAGTACTCGTATCTGCGATAGTAGTCGGTACATGAGCCACTGCGAAGGTCTTTAGCAATAACTTCGACACCAAGGTTTATGAGGTTTACCGCGAAATATATGGTTGGCATACTCTTGGACATAAGGGTGATGGTTTAGATATCCCTCAGAAAGCTCATAACATCATATTTGTGATCGCGGTTGGCGTACGATAGGGCGAGCAGTACTAGTTCCGCAGAAGAAACACTGCGACCTTGACGGGCCTAAGTATCTTGACATCGCGTAAATGTCAATAATAATAGATAAAACAGCTAATGTTAACAGTCAAGAAATAACAAAAATATCAACAACAAAAACTTCACAAAAGATAACAACTTAGACTTCTACAGCAACGAGAACGCTTGTGCACGGTACAAGTCACGGTGACAAACTGACTGACTTGACCTGCCCGTCTAACATAAAAGTGGTGACAAAGCTTCTCTACGCATGCTGTCTTATTAATTCTTTATTAAAAGGAGCGTGACAGCATGCGTACAGAAGCTTAAAAAACGTGACAACATCCAAAGCTTCTCTCATGCTACCCTCCTGGCGCGGTAAACAGCCCTGTGGTTCATAGACAGTGGTGAAAAGGGGGACGGGAAGAGATGCGGCTCGTGACACTTATCACGAGCCGCATCTCTTCGCACCGCATTAATTCTATGGTATTTTTTAAGTACTGATGGATGACTTGGGCTTGCAAAGGATTTCGTTTGATATTGATTTCACCAAAACCATAATTTACATATTTTTTTGCATTTTATCCTATTATAAGAGAATCCTGTTTTGCATTTAGTATTACGAGAATCCAATTTAATGCTAGTTGTGGCGCGGGCTGCTTTAAAATGATGATAATGGACTTTTAAATCAGTTTAAACGATTATTTTATTTTAATTATATTTTACATTTTCAAACTGAAATTACTCAGAAAGTATATCACTTACGACATTTTGGCAATCAGTATTTGTTGTTTGTAATTATTTTATCTGTCGATTGGCATATGTTTTATACGTGTACATTAAAAACGCGACTTTTTATGTACTTTTATGTACTTGCAACTTTAGGCAAGCCAGGCTTCATACAAAAATGTTCGAACCCCTTTCTGCCATACATTTCCCTCATCTAGACAACGAAGCGCTTAGTAACCCCTACTTCTTGCTTTTTAAGTAAGTGTAGTTTAAGGTGTTTTTGGAAAGTGGATTTTGTGTTTATCGTCCTAAAGTGGAGGGGGGATATCGTTCCAGCACTTTGTTGCCATAAAGCGGAAACTCCCCTCAAATGCCACAGTTTTGTGCTTGTAACTGGCCAATGAGCGCTTAACTGATCTATAGTATCTCTCACTGGAAAATTTAAGCTTTTTATATAGGTATTCAGGTTTTTTGAATTTAATTACGTCAAATACTAAACTTGCCAGATGCAACTGCCGATGATGATCCATGTTTAGCATAGATGCGCTGTTTAAAAAAGGTGTGACAGGACTCCGATAAGGCACATTCTGCACACGTTGCACTAGCCGCTGCACTCTGGAAAGTATACGAGGGCCATATACTGAGTCCCCATAGTTGAGCTTGGAGAGAACCAGACTTTCTACTAGTTTGACACGCGTGGGCAAACTAAGAAGGTTACGTATTTTGTACAATATTATAATTCTATAGAAACAAGCTCTCACAAGACCCAGCACATACGTCTCAAAACGCAGCAAGCTGTCAAAAGTAAGTCCTAGGTTTGTCGCTTCATTCACGCGCTCTATCACTTTTCCCGATATAGCAATCACAGGTGACTGACCTACGATCTTATCAACCTGCGCCTTAGTCCCAAGCACCATAAACTTGGATTTACCAGAGTTTAAGAGAAGGGCGTTATCTACTGAAGGTGAGGTAGTACTATTCATGGCCAGTAAGGTGAGGTAGTACTATTCATGGCCGGCACCACACAGCTATCCCATATAGTCCCATTGATTAAATCAGCTAAATAAAAGGTGGATATTATGTGATCAATTTAACTGTCGTGACAAAGATTTAACAAAAAGTCGCAGAAATAGTAATCAAAGTAACGTTTTTCGTACAAACAAAACTTCGGCGTCATGAGACACCGAAATAGAAATAGTTGAAGTAACATTTTCGAAGTAAAGTTACATCGATGAAATAAAGGTCCGAAGTAATAAGTCACCGAAGAAGCAATGTATCGCATTTACAAAGTATCGGTGAATGGTCATCGATGTAGAAAAATTCGTATAATCAAGTTTCGAAATCAAGTAGGGGACCCCCGAGAACACCAATAACAAAGTCCAAATCATAAAGCCAAACAAGTCCAAATTCACAACACAAAACGTTAGAAGTAACCGATAAAAACACGTCACAGCCGAGTCAAGTCAAGTAGGACACTGATATTTCTAGAGATCTGTTAAACATACACAGCTGGTTGCGCTCAAATTGTTGCTTATTTTATCTTATTTAAAAGTCTCATAGATTACTTTGCTGTAAAATGCATATTTTAGATTTTGTAAGTGAAAAACTGAAAAAAATAGGTAAAAAAACTTTTTAAGTTAAACGGTTTTATGTTAAACATACATTGCAATGTTTAAGATAAATGTACTAAAAACCAAAAAATAATAAAATAGATACAGTCGTGGGAATTATAAACATATGCATAGACTAGACTAAAATAAAACCGTGGGGCACGTCAATTGTCTACAAATTATCGACTTAATGTGCCCCACGGTTTTATTTTAGTCTAGTCTATGCATATGTTTATAATTCCCACGACTGTATCTATTTTATTATTTTTTGGTTTTTAGTACATTTATCTTAAACATTGCAATGTATGTTTAACATAAAACCGTTTAACTTAAAAAGTTTTTTTACCTATTTTTATTTTCTAGTTTTTAGTTTTTATTAAAAACATACATTTGGTAGCGGCGGCCATCTTTTATTTCAATTTTTTATAGTATATTGTATTCTGCTTGTTGAGGCCTTTCATTTGATACCCATATTGATGGGATTGATAAAACCTACGTTATCCGCCATTTTGTAGCGGCCTCCATCTTGGATTTCAATTTTTTATAGTATATTGTATTCTGCTTGTTGAGCCCTTTCATTTGATACCCATATTGATGGGATTAATAAAACATAAATTATCCGCCATTTTGTAGCGGCGGCCATCTTGAATTTATAATGATAATGAATAAACATAATTGTATTGTCACCAAAATCCAAAGTGTATACAAAATTTCAGATTAATCGGTTGATAGGAAGAGGGTGAAATTTGAATTACTAAATTTGACCCAAGAATAAAACAAACGGGGTGAGCTAAATAAAACCGTTTAATTAAAAAGGCCGAAAATTCCGAGGTTTTTCGAGCACCACACAGTTAGCACAGGTCTTTCGAGGTTGCAAATTTGGTTAATAGGACGTGGCTATTTTTTGCGGCCTAACGCGATTTATAATATGTCTACCGTGATTGGCGTACTACTTGTTTGAAAGTCACTATACTCGTTTATCGACCGTTAAGTCCAAAGGTCAATTATAAATATTTCACATCACTTTTATAGTTTATTTATTTATTGAAAATAAAGTGTCACTTAGCACTGTCGTTCAATGTTTGAAATTTCTAGTTTAATAATGCTGTTTATTTGTCTATTAAACACTGTAAACACATATAGGTCAATAAATAGGCTTAGAATTGAAATCGGATTTAGTCATATTTGGCAACAAATGAAGCTATTAAAACAATAAAACCTTTTGTAGGAATTAAATCCAATTTGATTTTTTTTGGTTTTATTTTATTGAGCTAATATTATTTCACATATTTTATCATTACATATTTTGCACATTTAGTTTGCTACTTATTACTGTTTTTTCCGATAAAATAACGTTTACACCAGTTTATCACATAACAATGAATAAGTACTTTTATTATAATTGTTTTGGAAGAATTATGTACTTACATTTATTAAATTAAAACTCGTAGCTATTATAAAGCAAGCCACTTCATAATGATTGTTCCTTAGGTTAAAATAAGCCGATAAATATCGGTAGCCCTTCCGCTTTTTATCACTGCCACTTACTCGCTTTCTCAATTTATTACTGGTACCAATTAAAACTTACCGGAAGATAAGGACATGACACGGTAAAAAACGAATTTGTCATAAGCAACAAAAATATATGGCAATCCATGATTCCACCAAGGTTTGGCTAAGACTGAATAAAAAATCAATTCGACGTTATCAAATTAATAGTATACCTATTGTTAGGCTGTCGGAAAGTATTTTGACTGTTGTAAACTGTTATTTTTACAATCAAATATTTTTATTGACGCAGCGGAACATGTGTTGTGTGGTCGCATAAAATTTTCTTTTTATTTCACTAACAAACGTTTGTAGAATGCTCAAACTCCATAGAAAAAAAACCCAGCTCCAACAGAAAAGATATGTATCTCAAACGATTAATAATAATAAGTAATAAAATAATAATCGGTTCTTATCGTGATCCTTACTTGCAAACATATAAAAATTGCTTGTTTTATTATTCAAAAATATGATTTTAAAATTCTTGGTGCTTGACTCGTTTAACATTTTTACAATGCAATACTAAATAAATACTAAAATAACTCAAATAAAAAAAATAAAAAATACTAAAATAAGTACTTTATATTATATCCATTGTAACAGAAAGTTACACCATTTTGAGTTTTGGTAGTAAAGGTGAAATCAAACTAGACTGTAGGTATTTTATAACATTTTTTATTGACTATTAATGAAGATTAATCAAAACACTGTCTAAGAAGTCAACAGGATATCTAAATAACTCTTCGAGTCTGGCCCTATTGGGTTAGAGGGGTAAAATAAAATATACATTTACGGAACTCAAATCAAACTGTCTATATTTCCGTATCTTATAAGCAGAGGTGTGCCTAGGTGAGTAACTTGTAATTAACAATAGTAAGGAGTACGTTACACTTCCTACAGAGCACTTTCTCTAATGAGTTTCAATGTCAACTGCATACGGCATACTAACTGTTCGCTACTGAAAAACTTCTTTATAAATATTGGGTCAAACATTCCTTCAAGTGCGACAGGGATACATTCCCAATCCATAAGTTAGAGTAGGATAGATTTAGTTTTACTATTCCAACACGCCGTGTTTTTATGATTGTAAATTAAGTTTTGATTTTAGGGACAGTTAATATTAAAATAGATTTATTTTTGAGTGGGCGCGCCCCCTCTCCTTTGTCTGGGGTACATAAATTATGGTCCGATTTTTATTGCACAGGATTAGGGAAACCCAGGAAAACCTAATCAGACCAATCTGTCTTAGGTATTAACTTATTCTAGCTTAAAATTACAGCTTACCAAACTTATAACTCAAACTTTTATTTTTGTATATGTACAGAGGCCAGCGCATGAGGCTACTCCAATATCATTGCAAAACCGCTCTTATCACAACAGCATAGAGTGTACACGTGTGGTAACCTGAGTTGCGGCCGTCCGTACATTTTATTCACATAACACACAATTCGTGTTTTTATTACACATTGTGTACAAGATACACATGATACATACAATCATGTCTGTTAACGTGATACTAACTGTAATGGTACACAGTTTTACATGAACAGTTTAATTAATATTGTTTTCATTACTAATACTCTGAAAGTAGGTCTAAAGTTGGGGCTTGAAAATAAGATTTTTCAGGCCTAGGGAGAATCGCTTTCAACTGACAGCTGTCAAATTAAAAAAAGATGTTCCGACTTTCTGTACAGCCACTCTATTACAGCGCGATTTATAATAATTTACTTTTTAGTATTTCTTTAAAATAACATAGATTTTGGCAAAATATTTACCTTTTTTTTTTCAATGATGAAAATAAAAAATAATGGCTGAATAGCTGGCCCGTCACAGAAAAAAAACGTAATAGGCGGGAAATTGACATTCCGATCTTCATTTGTTTTTTCGAGTTGTAAAGTTTTGTTCATACTTCTGGATAGCAAAGATTCGTAATATTAAAATGAGTTCTTCTGATTCCGACATGGATTTGACGCCTGATTTTGTAAGAGAAGAGGCTAAAGCAGTGGTAAAAAACCTTTTACCACCCAAATCTAAACAAAGGTACCTGAAATCGTACGACGATTTTATGAAATGGCGCGCTGTGAAAAAAGATAAATCGATATCAGAAAACGTTTTGTTGATATATTTCAATGAATTGTCAAAGAATTACAAACCTTCAACACTATGGAGCATATATTCAATGTTAAAGGCAACTTTAAATACCAAACATAATGTTCATTTGAAGGATTTTGAGAGACTGACATCGTTTATCAAAAGGCAATCCGATAGATTTCAATCAAAAAAATCTAAAGTTTTTACTTCGCAACAGGTAGAAGACTTTTTGAACCAAGCGCCTGATTATATATACCTAGTAATGAAGATAAGCAAATCTTTTTATTGTTATTCACCTGTAAGAAATTTGTATCAAATTGTAACTTTCTATAGTAAATACACCAACAATTAAAGAGATAAATTTACTTTTCAGGTAGTGTTGATATTGGCAATAAGTGGCGCTTGCAGAATTATCGAACTATTAAATATGGAGGTTGATGACATTGAAAAACAAGGCGATATAATGCTGAAAAACTTCGTAGCTATTAGGCGACAGTTGGGCTCGAACCCGCGCCTTGCTACAGCAGGCAGACGGTGTTACCGCTGCGCCACCAAGGCTTATACTTTGGCTCGTGAAATTATGCTTGTTATCAGAGCAACAAGCGTAGTGGGGTATGCGGTATACGTCATTTGTGTCCATGTGTGAGTACACGAGCAGCTGCAAGCGACTTGTTTTCTGCGTTTTGTATTGACTATGCCTCCATATATGAACGTGATAGTACCTGAAAAGCTTAAGATACTGCTGGCACTTGTAAAGAACACCGACCATACAGTTAAAGAAGTAATAAGCGATAATTGAGGTGAATTCGATAATCGTCAAGTAAGATAAATTCTTGAAAAAGAAGGAGTAAAACAAAGACTCGTATGCCCATACACACCCGAACAAAATGGTTGCGCGGAACGAGAAAACAGAACAGTTGTCGAGACAGCACGAGCTATGATGCACGCCCATAAGCAGTTACCTGAAGATCTGTGGGGTGAACTCGTAACTACAGCTGTTTACATTCTCAACCGAACCGGCCCAACTCCTATTTTAAACACCCTATGAACTTTGGCTTGGGAATAAAGCAAGCATTAAGCATTTAAGAATTATCGGCAGCACGTGCTATGCCCATGTCCCTAAGCAAAAACGTAGAAAACTGCACAAAAAAGCCGTGAAAGGCATTTTAATTGGTTATTCTGATGACGGATACCGCATCTGAATCAAAGAAGGCAACAAGAATAGCGTGATACTATCTCGAGACGTTCTATTTGACGAAAAATCTGTTTCTTCAGTCGAGAGTGAAACGGAAGTGGAAGCGCAAGACACAATTATAAACGAGTACATAGTGCAACTTGATCGCATACCTGTCGTTCCTACGGAAACCGATGAACCGCGACAAATAAACGAAACTCAACCTATCGAGACAGAGGGATAACACGACGTAGAACCGCCTAACATAGAATCTGTCGAATTAGAGGGAGATGATGCAGATGAAGATTGCTTACATGAAGCAGTTGAAGATTACTTGATTCCACGACAAGAAGCACTAAATGATTCCTCAAAAATCTTTTTAGATGCAGTGGAGGAAAGTGAACCGAGGTACAACTTACGTGACAGATCGAAACTTCATCTACCAGCGAAATTCGATGATTATGTTAAGTAATAGACTGGGAGGGAGGGATGCTTATCTCTTCGGACGAAGCCTTCGTATAATTATGATTGAACTTCACGTACAGGTAAGTTCGTTTAATCATTAATTATACTCAGCTTCGTCCTCTAGATTAGCATAAACACATGTAGACTTTTAGAGCCCAAGATTGTTGTGAAATATTTAAGGAATGCTATCTGGTAATTATCTTGAATCAAAAGACGTAAGTACTTTGTATAACAAATCACTATATATTTTAAACAAAAAAATAAACAGCTCATAATTTATCAATCTTTGTTTAAATCTTTGTTTACAACCTTTTACAATCTTTGTTTACACCATGTGGTGATCCGTTGAGAATAACACCACCCCATTTCTTTCCGTGGGTGTCGTAAGAGGCGACTAAGGAAACACAAATGAGACCTGCCTCCTAGTAATCCATCCCAGGCAACGACACTTCATTTTTTTCCTGAATCTGAGGTGTCGTCCTATGGTCTCATGCGGTGTGCTAGGCTCTGTAAAGGGGCCGTCTGGTTCGCGAGCACCCTCCTACCGAAGTCCGACGCCAAGCATCTTGCTGTGTTCCGTCGGTGCGTGGAAGTACCAGTGCTTTTATAGGCATTTTCTGGGTTAACTCGCTACATCGTCGACCTCATCTTTAACCATATGTTCAAGATTGAGGTCAAGAGTTAACCCATCTTAAAAAAAAAAATATTTAAAACAGCATTAGCTAAAGAAATGTTATCTGCATTATGATTAACTAAAGGTCTATTATAGAACCTGAAAAAGATACTAGAACTACCGCTCCAGCCAGCAGTTTTCTTAATGGATTCAAGACTGACAGCCAGCCGATGAGCCGCTGAGGTGGCAGCGTGTCGTGTGCTATGCGCACCGAACATACGTCAATGCCTCTCTCCTTAAGAGTGCATCGTACCCATCGACTGAGAGTCTGAGTTGAAACCGCTACATAGGGTTGACGAAGGCTTATAAATAAGTTTTTAACATTTCCACGCAATGCGGCAGTTCTAGACAAGTAGGATCTTAATGTTCTTCCGGGACCGATTCCCGGTTTTTCATTAAAAAGGGTAATTCTAGTAATGGCTGACAAGCTCCAATTCTAGAAGTTTTGAAAAGATCTGCGATTTTAATTTGAATTTTATTTTCAGAAATCAAAATGTTATCTATTTTAATTTTTGCCATAGTTTTTGCATTCGATGAGCAGTTACAAGTGCCAAAAGAGTAATTAATTTTTTGGAAATAACTTTTAGACTCAAATCTTCATTAGGAAACATTTTCTCTAAATAAGATCCCACCAAAAACATAAATGTGAAAATGGGAGCCAAGTTCAACTGTTGACTTTGCCGAAAAAATACTTGTGATCTAAATGTGTGCCAAGTTCTGTAGGCAGTCCAGAAATTTATTTACAAAGACATGAAATTCTTAGATGGATTTCAAACTTAATCATTATTTTTCCCTTATAGAATAATACTTATTTCAAAATATGACTTTTTCATTTTGTTTAATATTTATTTTGTTATAATTTGTAAGATTTTATTGTCCTAAATATTTGATTTAGAAACTGGTAAATTGATTTAGAAACTGGACCTAGTGTCGCTGCTGTATAGACGCAGCCCGTCGCCCGCCGCGCGCCGCGCCGCTCCGTGCGCCGAGCTCCGCAGCCGGCGCGCGCCCACTCCCCCCCCCCCCCCGCCGCTGCCGCCGCCCCACCTGCCGTTGCTTCGCTGCCCGCGCCGGCCGCTATGGCCCCGCCCTATCTACTGCGCCCGCGCCCGTAACGTCGACTAGCGCCGCACAGCCCGCGCTGAATGTATCCGCTGAACCTGAGACTAATGCGGTAACACGATATAATACGACGACGATATAATAGAAACATTCGGTATTGATCCGACCAAAACTAACGATTTCGGACCGGAAATTCATAAAGAGGTCGCGGTTCGCTTTGAACATTGTGCAACGTCAGGGCTCACTAAAGAAGATCGAAAAAATCTATTGGAAAAATATTTAATACTGAACAACTGCAAATTAATAGATGTGCCGTCTCTTAACCCGGAAATGAAAGCGGCTTTAGCGGAAGCTATTATTAAGCGTGACAAAACCATTGAAACAAAGCAAAAACTTTCTGGCTTCGGCAATATCTTCGCTCGGAGAAGCGATCACGCGCGTGTTATCATTAAGTGAAAAACAACCAGATTTGTTGCGCCTTTTGATAAATACTGGTCGCATTAAGTGTGACTGCCAGCATAGTGACTCACAAACCAGACGTAATTACGTTCTTTCTTCACTTAAACATGAAATAAAGGAACAAATGAAGGCGACAAAAATTGATAACCTTTTATTTGGACAGAACTTCCAGGATACGCTTAAAACAGTAAAAGCAATCAACAGATCCGGCACGGATCTGAAAGCAACAAGCTCGTCAAATAGGTCAAAAGTCAACAATACCAAGCATACTGCTGGTCAGTTAGAAAACTGGAGGGACTTCACGCAGAATCGGAAACAGACGGCGGCTCCGAGGACCAAGACGACGACGGCGACACCTTCCGCGACGAAGAATCCGCGCGCCGGCTCATCGAGGACGTCGCAGCAGCAGCGCTCCAGCCGCCGTTAGAGCTGGTAAGCCACGCCGCAGGCAGGCTTGCCGCTTTTTACTCGCAGTGGACTCATATCACTGATGACCCTGTTATTCTTTCTTATATCGAAGGATATAAAATACCCTTCGCTCGGCCTGTACACCAAGTGTGCGCCCCTCCCCCGCGCACACATAACGATCCAGTTCATCATCACTTTCGTGAAGCAATAGATGAATTACTTCATCTAGGCGCGATATCTAAATGTGCGTGACCAATTTATTTCGAGTATTTTCCTAGTGCAAAGCCAAATGGAAAGAAGAGATTTATCCTGAAAAAGTTAAATAAATTTTTAAATACTGTCCATTTTAAAATTGAAGATTTGCGTACTGCTTTGAAGTTAGGCTACGAAGGATTGTTTTATGGGAAAATTAGACCTTAAAGACGCTTATTTTTTGATAAAAATTGATAAAGAATTTAGAAAGTATTTACGGTTCCAATGGGGTCAAGACTTATACACGAATTTAATGTCTTACCATTTGGCCTTAGCACAGCACCATATGTTTTCACCAAAGTGATGAAATCTATTGCTCGTCTACTTCGCTCTGCGGGCTATTCTTCAACTGTATATTTAGATGACTGGTTACTCCTAGGTCAGTCCTATAATGAATGTACAGATAATATTACTAAAACTCAATCTTTGCTGTCAGCTCTTGGTTTCATTATTAATACAGAAAAGAGTTGTGAAACACCAAGAATCACATCTCATTCTAACATTGAATTTGCAGCAGACAAGGTCTCTAGATCTCTTTCCTCCCTGAATGAATGGCTTTCTGAGAATGATCTCACTCTTTCACCTTCTAAGAGTTGTATAGTCCCTTTCACAAGAAAAAGAAGGGTTCCCTCCATTTGTGTAGATATCAATGGTTCTCCAGTCCCTGTTCAGTCTCATTACAAGTTTTTAGGTGTGATTCTGGATACAAAATTAAACGGAAATTTGCATTTTGACTATGTAATTACTAAATGTGAAAAGTGTCTTAACATGCTTAGGTGTTTATCGGGCGTGTGGTGGGGTGCTCATCACATGTCCCTCAGACTTCTTTACAATGCGACTGTCCGGAGTAAATTAGACTATGGCACTTTTCTTCTTGTCCCAGGCAATAAGGCTGGCCTTATTCTTGGTGTTTCACAACTCTTTTCTGTATTAATAATGAAACAAAGAGCTGACAGCAAAGATTGAGTTTATATAGTCGTCTAATGTTACCGCATTAGTCTCAGGTTCAGCGGATACATTCAGCGCGGGCTGTGCGGCGCTAGTCGACGCTACGGGCGCGGGCGCAGTAGATAGGGCGGGGCCATGGCGGCCGGCGCGAGCAGCAAAGCAACGGCAGGTGGGGCGGTGGCAGCGGCGCGGCGGCGGGGGGGGGTGGGCGCGCGCCGGCTGCGGAGCTCGGCGCACGGGAGTCCATAACCACAGCTGAGCCACAATCGAAATTTTAATGTTTGACTATGCCAAGAATTTCTCGAAATTTGTCGTATACGATTGGCAAAGAAACTAGAATTTCTCGGGGCCGCGTTTAAAAGTTATCAGGGTTTGTTTGGGGCCCAGCTGCAGTGACGTCACTATAGCTGAGCCACACCTGTATCTCGAAGATGGAACCATGTAGCGGAGATCTGACTACGTAGATAATTTCTCGTGAATTTCTCGGGACAAACGCCAAAATAAGAAAACTATCCGGTCTAGCGTTCAAAAGATATAAGACATTTGTTGGGGCCCAGCTGCAGTGATGCGTCACTATAGCTGAGCCACCTGGATCTCGAAAACGGGATGACGTAGGGGAAATCTGCTTGCGTAGATAATTTCTCGAGAATTTCTCGAGTATAATCATCGAAAAATCTGAGTTTCTCGGTGTCCCGTTATAGATAAAAAAGACTTTATTTATTTTCATAGAAACGTACAGTCGCGATTAGAAGTGAAATGAAGAAAATTTAATTCCAGTAATATGATAATAAATAAATACACTAAAGCAAACAGAGCCGTCTGTCATGGTTTACAACAAGTCTTCTTCCTTTAGTATCGTGAGCTCTAAACTATAATAATTTTATTAAATATTGTAAGCCCAAATTTTACCGTTCCCATAAGGGTATTTAATGTCAGTTATCATAGTCATTCCGAGAAGAGCATATCCCGGAATGACTGGTTTATCCTGGGTTTGACCAAAAAATTTCTACCTAACTTTTCAGTCAAACGTCGAAAGTAGAATAATCTGTTTCGGGCTTTGCCTAGTCGATCCTAGAAGCGGCTTGCAGACTCGGTCAAACGTCGATCTGTACTGTACTAATAAGTAATATGTTTAATTATGTACAAAACTAAAATGTCATAATGCCTCACCATGTGAGAATAATGACATTTTTTATTGTAATATGACAATATTATAACAATACAAATTAAAATTAAAAAATGTCGTTTTATTCTACAACTTTTTTATTTTAATTAAGGCAATATTTAAAAAATAAACATTTGTTTTAAAATGACGTTTTATTAAATACAACTAATATAATATAACAAAAAAATACATTCTAATACTTATTTGAAGTTTGACTGAAATTGAATTTCGATGTTTGCCTGACCAAATTAGTCTCTCCTTTTTAAACTATTATTTTATAAGTGTTAAGTAATAAGTCAAAAAATAAATATATAGCGCCTATTTTGTTAAAAAACAAACTGGTGACTTTGGTGCGTAGGCAAGATGCACGATTAATTTAGGTATTGTAAATAATTAAATATATTTGACCTCAAAAAATACTTTATCATGGAAAGAAAAAATAAATTATGTTAATAAATAAAACGTTTTTAACTTTCCTCGCCCTCGTCTTGTATGCAGTTTACTGATTTCTGCGGCTTCGTATCGCTTCTAAAATGCATAACTCTTAATAAGCCAAACTCAATTTATGAACTACCTAAGGGTCAGCTCCCACCGCGACGCGACGCGACTCGACGATTATATTTCATGAAAAGATAAACATTTCATTGTGAGAACGCCGCGGCGCGCGTATTCTCAGTTGTAATAAATAAAGTTCAATTTTGAGTAGCTCTATTCGCAACGTCGCGTCGCGTTTGGCATCTCCCGAGAGTGTGTTTCAACTTTCATTTATTTTATTTTAATCTATACTTTAATTTAATTTTTGTACTTCACTCATTAAAGTCGTACCATATTTCATAAAGTACTCATTAAAAAGTGTGAAAGTGAATCAAGTGGTCTAACATAAACCACTGAACTTGGACTTGACTAAAAGGACTAGTATCCATGCCATAAAAATAAATAATAACTCGTACTTTGAAAGACAGTTGTACGCGAGTGTACATTTTACTTCGGGTAGTCTAAGAGCTCGATGTCAAAATATTGTACATATAATACTGATCGAGTTAATCATTTAAGTAATATGAAAATGATACCAACATCATTGAAATTATTGACTTTTCTCTCCCTAAATACTGTAAAACTATTAACGTTATACTCTGACAAAAGAAAATCACGCCAAATATTAAAAAAAACGGTCCTGAGCGCACTTTGGCCGTCTGGCTCCTAGACTATTCACGATAAAAAAGAATTACTACATCATGAACATTTGTTTTTTGTTTAATGTTATGTTTTATGTTTTTTTTTTGTTTATGTGCAATAAAGAGTATTGTATTGTATTGTATTGTAATTTTTTTTCTCTAGAACGGGACACCGAGAAACTCAGATTTTTCGATGATTATACTCGAGAGATTCTCGAGAAATTATCTACGCAAGCAGATTTCCCCTACGTCATCCCGTTTTCGAGATCCAGGTGGTTCAGCTGTAGTGACGCGTCACTGCAGCTGGGCCCCAACGAATGTCTTATATCTTTTGAACGCGAGACCGGATAGTTTTCTTATTTTGGCGTTTGTCCCGAGAAATTATCTACGTAGTCAGATCTCCGCTACATGGTTCCATCTTCGAGATACAGGTGTGGCTCAGCTGTAGTGATGTCACTGCAGCTGGGCCCCAAACAAACCCCGAGAAATTCTAGTTTCTTTGCCAATCGTATACGACAAATTTTGAGAAATTCTTGGCATAGTCAAACATTAAAATTTCGATTGTGGCCCAGCTGTGGTTATGGACTCGGCGCACGGAGCAGCGCGGCGCGCGGCGGGCGACGGGCTGCGTCTATACAGCAGCGACACTAGGTCCTCCTCTAGCTCACCCACTCGGGAGGCGGACGTCGTCGCCGAGAACTCTCGTTGGCGGTCTGCAACCATAGTTGCCCCTTCATGATTTGACATCAGACCATCAAAGGTTTTTATCGCGAGAGTACGCTATATACATATAGGTAGCTCAATATGTACAGTGAGTATTCGATAAATAAGTAGCCCCTAGAACTACCCATATTATCTACTGGTCAGTTTAAAACAGCCCCTAGAACTGCCCATTAAAACTGCCATCACATGAAAGTCATTCTGATAAGAAAATTGTTGTAGTTTGCTTGTTTGAATAAGTAGCACAAAATGCTCTATTAAGAATTTTATTTCCGAATTACAAAGAAAAATGCGTTTTTACATGGTCTTGACACAAGATCTGATAATACAATGAGAAACAAGAAAAAGACGATCCGTCAAAACAATTTTATCTATGAAGATCTAAAAAGATCTTAACATGCGATGTGCTCATGCGCAGGTGTTTGCTACACCCAACCTTATAGGGTGCGATAACTTGCCGGCCTGAGCGTGTGGTAACGCCTTGTGGGATGTCGTGGACAGTTCTTAATTCTAAGGGATAGAGATTGTGGACCGCCCTCAAGAGAACTCCACTAGTCGTCTTCACCCGGGCGACCCTCGAAAACCCATCTGAACCATTGAAAATTTCAATAACTATTTCCAGAGGCACGCTTTCTGTCAGCCTCTATGATGACAATATCATCCACCTTCACACTAACAGTCCAACCTTTGTGTTGTTTTTGTATTATTAGTCCTAAATATTCGCTTCGGAAGCGGGATTTTAAGTCTGAACATAGTTTGATTAGGTAACGCCATCTGGAGCTCAGTATACGTCCATCAATCATTTCAATGTCTATTTTATTTCCCGTGCGGCATTGTAATAGAAAAGAAGCGGGTGTCAAAACTTTTAATTCCGTATCGTCAGTTGCAGTCAAAGGTCGTTCATTAATCAATGACTCTACTTCACATAAAACGGTAACCAATTCATTGAAATTCAATGAATTGGTTACCTAGTATGCTTTGCCTAGTATTCGCCTTAACATCTCTTTGACTGATCGCACCATACGCTCCCAAAACCCTCCCCACCAAGGTGCAGAGGGCGGACTAAAACGCCACACAAGCCTATTAGCCTTCGTTTGAATTTCATCCCAATCCAAACTGTTTAACACATTACACGCGCCCCTGAAATTCGTCCCATTATCACTATACATAATCTCTACATTGCCCCTTCTTGCAATAAATCTTCTAAGTGCTAATAAAAACTCTTCAGTGGACAACGATAGACATAACTCTAAATGTGCCGCTCGATAAACTGCACAGGTGAACAAAACAATCCAGCACTTGTCGCCCGATCGTAGGAACAAAGGACCTGCAAAATCTACTCCTGATATTTGGAAGGGGGCACCGCAACGTACACGATCTGCCGGTAACGGTGGAAAGGGAATACTACAGCTCTTCGCACATACAATTCCTAACAATCCGTTTTGCTAGAGTTCTCCCTCCTATAATCCACACTGTCTCCCGCAACTTAGACGACAAGGTTTGAGAACCAGCGTGTAGAAGTTTTTTATGCTTGTAAAACACTAACCTCTCTACAATAACGTGCTTCCCGGGCAAAAATTGGGGATATAAAGTCACCAGAATCGTCACTGAGTGTCAAACGAGTTTTGACGCGTAGAAGTTCGTTACTATCTCTAAAAACTTCTAACTTTAAATTCTTTGACTTGTTTTCAGTAAAACTCCTTTTGAAGGCAAGAAAAGAAACATATTTCAGCTTCCTGAATCTCTTCACACTTCAAATCTCCATGCAGTCTAACTGAACGACGCGCGTTGCAAGCAAATCTTAAGCACCAATCTACTGTCCTAACTATTTTATTGTAGTAGCTAAAATACAAAAATCGGTTAGTAAACGTCTCATTTTCTTGAACGGCTAAAACAGGTGAACTAAACAACTCTTTAACTACGCTAACTTCATCCGGACACTCGACAGATTGTGGCCACTCTGAGGAAGAACCTTTTAACCAAAGCGGTCCATTCCACCACTCACTCTTCAACAAATGCTGAGGATCACAACCACGCGATGGAAAATCGGCCGGATTTTTCTCTCCTGGTACGTGATACCAGTCTTTGACGTTGGTGTTTTGTAATATTTCTTTCACTCTGTTATGTACAAAGACGTTGAAACCTGATTTTCTTTTTAACCATGCTAATAAAATGCTAGAATCTGTCCAGAAATATTCTCTACACGATAACTCAAGCAAGTTTCTTACCTCATTCGCTAATCGAGACGCTAATAACGCGGAAAGTAACTCTATCCTAGGTATCGTAATAGCTTTCGTTGGCGCGACACGAGACTTAGCTGTAATAAGTTGGACATATACTTGACTATTGTATTCTTAACGCATAAAAATACAACACGCGTAAGCAGACTGACTAGCGTCACAGAAAATGTGTAGACTATTTACAGAATTTTCTAAATCATACAAGCTTGGTATTGTTGAGTGCTAGGGTTCTGATTCGGAGTGAAACACCAGTGACTATAATTTAGGTGTTTATTCAGCCAGTTAAATAAATCCTAGGTCCACACGGAAGCCGTTAGTCCAGTCGCAGAGTGAAAATCGTTGTCCTTAATCACGCCGTGGTCGTAAGTTCCTTCCGTAAATCAGAGTCCGAATCGTCAGCTAAACGTAGTACTAGGTCGCGCTGTGGTCTTAGGTTTCCTTTCCTTCACTCCGATGTATCGCTTAAGATCCACTGCGTCCGCTAGGCGCGGCTCGCCCGTATTGATATTCGGCCGGAAGGGGCTCTGGAACAATCCCGATAGTCGCTCTCGTAAAAATCATGCGCAGTTAGACGTCCACGAAGTAAACAACTCGTTGCTAAGGCCGGTGTTCTCACGGTGTGTGCACGGGATTATGTCCTTTACGTCCTACGTGCAAGGGTCAATCTTGCGTGTACTCTGTGATGACGCAGCTTTGTTTTGTTGCTACGCAACCCTTTTTTTTGGTTGTTTACGTCGCCGATCTATTTTTTTTGTATGTGAGCTTTCTCGAACTGGACTTATTATATTTATTTTATTTTATTTTACTTGGAAGATTTACAGCCAATAAAAAACTATAGATATACACGGTTATTTGTTCTAAGCCAATTACAAATCTTCGCCATTAGATAGGTCATTGAGGCATAGTTACTAATAGAGGGTTAGGAAATAAAATCTACGAAATTAACCCAAAAGATAAAAGAAGTTAAAGTTACGGTCAAAGTTAAAATTAAAGAAGGTGGCTACACAAGTCCAAACGGAAATGCATTTAGACAAAATGTAAGTCAAAGAAGAAGAAACAATAGGTAAAACAGTAACTAGGTAAATACTAATACAATAGGTAACAACTACCACAACCACGCACATAACCTTATATTAGTATAACATAACCATAAATATTAATTGTAAATCTAGGAGTAAAATCAGCAAAAAATTCCTTAGATAGCTGTAGTTTTAGGGCTAAATTGGAGACTGAGAAAATGTCTATATCAGACTTGATATTTGTAAGTTCTCTACAAGCTCTTATCAAAAATGAATTTTTATGATAGTTAGTACGAGCAAACGGTACATAAAGAGGTGAACGTTCGATGAAACCTAATAAATCTGTTCTCAGGTAAATTTTTGATAGTAATTCAGGACTATCAATAGATCTGTTAATTATCCTGGCTAGGTAGCACTTATCACTTATGTTTCTTCTAATGCTGAGTGGTAAGAAATGATATCGCCTACACCTGTGTATGTAGTCCACAGATCTTACTCGGGCCCTATAGTCCAGGCACCGTAGAAACTTTTTTTGGATACTCTCAATACGAGAATTATACTTCTCGTATTGGGGGCTCCAAACAGGTGAGGCATACTCTAAGTGGCTGCGCACGTAAGCACAGTATAGGATTTTTATAGTTTCAATGTTATTGAAGTGAGCCGAGAGACGAATGATGAAACCTAAGGCCCTATAGTCTAGGCAATGAAGCGGATTTTTCTATGAAGACCCATGCATTAATTCCTCAGTCCATTTTTTTTTTACTAAATGAATGTTTTCCACTAAAACGTGAAACTTGATAAAAATCCAATTTTTTTCTAAATCAGAACAGTTACTTTTTAAAGAAAACTCTTTTTTTTGTCCATAATTTTGACCACAAAAATTCTCAGTGATTTTTTTTTTCTCAAGTGTCCTCATAATGTTATTTCCCATGACGGGTAAGAAAATCCAAAAAAAATGCATACTAAAATCAAACTATCTTTCACCAAATTAAAATTACTAAAATCTCGTCATGGAAAATTTCTCCGTTCAATTTTTTTTTTTAAATTATGTTAGATAGTCTCATCTTCACTCAAAACGAAAATATCAAAAAAAAAAAACATGCAGAACATCGACATTTGGAGTTGACCAATTTATGTATCGCGCGTTTACGGAATAATGTACCCTATACGTTTACTCATTGAGTACAGTTTAGTGTGTGCGTGGGCGCTGGGCGGAGAGCGCGACGGCGGCGCGGTACTCGATGCAGCGGACGTTGAGTAGTAGCTATTTTGCCGCTTTTATCAGCGAATAAAAATTCGCCTTGTACAGAAAGCGACACATCAAGTTACCCATGACCATGACTCATTTTTATATAGGAGGTGGTTTTGTACAGCGACGTCCGATTCAGGGGTGATAGTAAACATGAAATAAAATTCAAAGAAAAAAATAAGAAAAAATGTTATTATTGCTTTATTAGTTATTACTAAAAAAACTCAGTACACAAATTATTCATTGCAATATTAGCTGCACATTTTTGTGCTTTTTAAAGAAATTCAACTAAGTACATTATGTTATGTTCTCAATCATATATTAGGGATGGTTTTATTCGTAAAAGAGCAACGAACATATTTGTATGGAGCCTGGCATACCTAAACTTTAAGGTGATCACCCTTCGGGAGCCCCACTATGGAAACTGAAAATGTTGTCGGCCACTGATGAAACTTGCGGCAATCGATAGAGAAAAATATTTCAAAACGAAAGTGTTGAATGATAAAATGTCGAAAGTAATATACTTTCGGAGATATAGAGCTTTGAAAATAAAAAAAATATTTACTAAGAAAAATATTATTTCAAGTCCTACTTTCCTTACAGCATTAGATAACGCATTTTTTGAGCATAGAAAAGCATTTTTTACCTTTTATTATTACGTTCAGCTAGGTACAGTCAAGAGCATGCTATACTTGACACTTTGAATCTTATCTTATAAAAGATTTATAAGAATGAAAAATTATTTTAAAAGTAATAAGTGTTTATTCGATAAGTAGGTAGGTAGATAGACAGGGCCTATCTACTAAATATGTCTTTGTGTAGCCACCCCGGTCTTTGCAGTTTTAATAGGTATTAATAAGAATTTCACATATGTAGGAAAAAAATATAAGTAGGTATGTATTGCAATAAGACTACATTTGGATTTATATATAATGTTTATTCAAACTAAATAATCAAATAAAGGATCATTTTACAATCAGGTACAATCAGGTTCTAGACTTAAATACCTACTACAACTGGGTGGCGCAAAAGTCACGACGCGACGCGACGAGGTTGCAATAGATTACAACTCCTTTTTTTATTTAATATTTATTATTGTGAGATAATAAAAATAACACTCATGGAGATAGTTTTGAGTTAGGTTTTAAAAATTACATCACGTAAATGACCACGATTCGTGACTTTTTCGTTACCTCAAGAAAATCCATACATATACACATAACTTTCTGAAATAATCGCATCCGTTTTGAGCAGGCCTGCTTAGATGTCTTCTTTGTTGACTTTACAAAAACTATTAATTATTATTTATACACATTTTTGTGCTATCTTAACATACTCATAAGTAGCTAATACATACATCGGGACCTCATATTACTAGAACTTTTCTCTTTAATTATTAAAACGACAACACGTTTCATTTTTTAATAATTAAATTAATAAGTAACACGATGATATTTGGTTACTTTTTGTAACATTCAAGATACACTACTTTTTAATTTTTGTGACATTTAAAATACACTACATACAAGTACATAAAAAGTCGCGATTTTAATGTACACGTATGAAACATATGCCAATCGATAGAGAAAATAATTACAAACAACAAATACTGATTGACAAAATGTCGTAAGTGATATACTTTCTGAGTAATTTCAGTTTGAAAATGTAAAATATAATTAAAATTAAATAATCGTTTTAACTGATTTAAAAGTCCATTTTCATTATTTTAAAGTATCCCGCGTCATTGGATTCTCGTAATATTACAATAATAGGATAAAATGCAAAAAAATGTGTAAAATATGTTTTCGGTGAAATCAATAGGTATCAAACAAAATCCTTTCTAGCCTGAGTCATCCATCAGTATTTCAAATCCATAAGTATTAAAGAGTATGGGGTGAGGCGATAAGTGTCACGAGCCACATCTCTTCCGGTCCCCCTCTTCACCACTGTTAATGAACCACAGGGCTGTTCTTTACCGCACCAGGAGGGCGTGACTAAGCTTCTGTACGCATGCTGTCACGTTCGTTTTAATAAAGAATTAATAAGACAGCATGCGTAGAGAAGTTTTGTCACCGCGCTTATGTTAAACGGGCAGGTCAAGTCAGTCAGTTTGTTAACGTGACTTGCACCGTGCACAAGCGTTGATAGTAGCCGGCTTTAAGCGCCTTCCGTAGCATGGAATCATCTTTCTTTTGGACATTCAAGTGATTCCCTTCTGATCTGGTGTACCCACCGGTTACCTCCACAAGGATTATTTAGTCTTGATATCATGTAGTGGATCAGGGGAGATAAGAGGACTTATCAGTACTTATTTCTCGACTCATTATGTTGAAGTACTAGCCACTTCTTAGTTCTTATGCCGTCATTGATACGAAGTCAAAATCAAAAGTCAGTGTCCTAACCAAACTAAGGGGTGTTAGCTATGAAGGAGTGACTGAGCCATATTTTTGTGAAAAAGGTATCAAAACATCGGCACAAGTGTATCAAGATACCATTCTCGAGAAGGTAGTTAAGCCCCTTAACAACACCATGTTCAATAACCAAGCATGGTCTTTCCAACAAGACTCGGCGTCGGGCATAAAGCTCGGTCCACGTAGTCTTGGTTAGAAGCGAACGTTTCGGACTTCATCAGAGCTGAAGACTGGCCGTCGTCTAGTCCCGATTTTAATCCGCTGGATTATGATTTTTGGTCAGTTTTAGAGAATACTCAATACTCAATACTCAATCATTTATTGCTTTCCATGGTTTTTACATAGGTGACAAACAAATAACATTTCTGAGAGCTCATGGACCCAGGCTGGGCACGCAATTTTATTTGAGAGAGGAGGACTCATGTCAAACATTTGCGGCTAAAACGAATAAAAAATATTGTCATAAAAAAGGGTTATAATTATTACTTATATTATGTCATGCGGTTAATATTAATCTCGTAAATGTTAATTAATGTTATAAATAAAAAGAAAGCAGTATTAGTAGGCAATAATTAAATGTCCCAGGTATAAAAATTAAATTTAATGTCAGTTTTAATGCGTAGTCAATGGTAATTAAATAAATGTAGATAATTGTAAATTAAACGATGTCATTATAATAAAAATAATAGGTTCATGTCAATTATTATAAGAAAAAAATAAAAATATAAATTAAAATGCCTAATGTCAAAATTTATCTTGTAAATACTCGTTAATAGTATAATAACATTTATCATATAAAAATTCTTTAAGATTTAAATTCTTTAGAAAAAATTATTTAAGAAAAAATTCTTTAAGAAATTCTTTAAGATACGGCTTGCTCTAAACGCCATGATAATTTGGAGTCCCTAAAACAATCCATACGATTGGCAGTGAAGAATTTTCCATGGAAAGAGTGCGTGCTTCTATTGATAACTGGCCTCAACGTTTAAAGGACTGTATTGCAGCCAATGGAGACCACTTCGAATAAGATTTTTATATTTTAAATTGTTTTATATTTATGTATAAAACTAACACACTGTAAAAGTAATAAATATTATTTGCATTAAAAAAATTTTCTTTTGACAATATTTATGGCAAGACTAGGTATTTTACATGTTTTTTTGCATCCTATTATTTTAGTATTACAGGAATCACGGGGATGCTTTAAAATGATGATAATGGACTTGTAAATCGGTTTAAATGATTATTTTCTTTTAAATATATTTTACATTTTCAAACTGAAATTACTCAGAAAGTATATCACTTACGACATTTTGTCATTCAGTATTTGTTGTTTGTAATTATTTTCTCTATCGATTGGAATATGTTTAATACATGTACATTAAAAACGCGACTTTTTATGTACTTGTATGTACTTGGAACTTTAGGCAAGCCACCGAGGTTCGATGCTCATTCTGCAGTCCGTCGTCTCTTTTAGTGCTGCATTTTTCTAACGTTTCCACTCCTTTTTTTTTCACTGTCACTGTCTCCAGTGAGGTGAGGCTTTTGCCACACAGCACACACAGTTCATCCATGACAACAATTATTTCAAAACACACACGTGCGAATTAAACCACTGATCTCGAGTTAGTGAGTAGCGAGCGAGCGGGCGACGGGCGATCGGCCGCCGCCTCCGCCCGCGCCGCACTCCGGTCCGCCCCCCGCTACACGATCATTCACCCGTTCTTGCGCATCGCTCCGTATTATGATTTACTTCTTTTATGCACTCGATATTTTTTTGGATATTGTGATACATAAAAGAGAAAAAAATTGTATAATTATTACAATAAATAAAGCTGATAGAGAATTTTTCCACTGCTAGTAAAAATGCAATTTATAAAAATAATATAGTGTATTGGAATATTTTTTGGATTTTAGTGCTTTTCGTACGAAATGACAATAAAATCACTTAACAAAAAAAAAAAATACTGAGAAATTTTCCAGTGCCAGATATATTAAAAAAACACATTTCATTAAAAAAAGACTGCTAGTAGTTTTACTTTTTTTTTATATTTTGCATATTGTTTGTCTACATTAAAATAATATTTCTTAGGGAAAAAGTTTTGACTGAGAATTTTTCCGTATGAAGATATTAAGGATTTTAGAATTTAGGTAAAAATACCTAACTTCGGATATGTTTTTTTTTTGGATATTTTAAAAAAATGTTTAACTCATGATACTTTATAAAACTGCAAAGTTTTGTCGCCTGAGAAATTATTGCGGGGGTCCACTAGCTTCCTTTCTTAGACTACTAGAGGCCTTGTTGACGATGTGATCTACATGCTTGTCAAAACTCATTTTCGTATCAAAAATTACTCCCAAATCTCTAATCAAATCAAATCAAATCAAATATCTTTATTGTTTATCGAGAGTACAATATGGATGTCATTTTGTGATAGAAACATACTCGATATGCCAGTTACGGCGTACAATATTTTTAGTCGCAACGTTCGACCACACATACAAACAAAACACAAAAAAATAGCAGTATAATCATTATAAAGCCATGCAATCAAATTGACAAATATTATCACAAAATCGATAACCTAATTACAAAGTAAGAAAATCAGTTGACCAGTAAGAAAATCAGTTTAATCGAGTTGACCCTCGAAAATATATTATCATGTAGTTTATAATTAAAATCTACAAGGATCTTCTTACGAGTATAGGACACCTGATAGCGTTGAGGTCTAATTTATTGGTGGAGCAGTAATTCTGGAATCTAGCAAGGTCTCTCTGAAGGTCTAGCGCATCATCAATATTGTTGACAATTTTTAAGATCTTCATGTCATCTGCAAAAAGTAGGATCTTAGAACTTAAAAAGCATTCCTGGATGTCGTTTATAAAAATGGTAAACAGCAGGGGCCCCAAAAGTAATCCCTGTGGTAGGCCCGACGGTATTAATGACCATAAAGATGTATGACCTTTCAGGACCACTGCTTGACACCGATTCGCTATGTAGGAAGAGAACCATCGAAATAAATCACCGTGGATACCTGCACGCGCCAATTTATAAAGTAGCACAGAGTGATCTATACGATCGAAGCATTTGCTATAATCTGTGTAAACTACGTCAACTTGAGATCCATTCTCCATGGCTTCGGTAATAAAATCGCTGGCTGAGAGTAAATTGGAGGTGGTGGATCGTTTACGCAAGAACCCGTGTGCTTAAGTAATTAGATTTTAGATATTTCTTAGTTTCTTAAGTTTTTTTTGTTTAACTTTCAGTACGCTGTTGCCTTACTTGTAAAGAAAATGTTGTGTGTACTTTTAATTGGCAAACATATTTAAATATTTACCTATTCATAAGTTTTAATTGTCAAACATTAATATGTCTTGCTGTTAGTATACCTTTTTTAAAATAAATAAATAAACCCGTGCTGATCAGGGGTAAAAGAACACTTAAGCTAATTATACATCTGATTGTACACAATACGCTCTAATTTTTTTGCGAATTAACATTATTTAGAGATCGGTCTATAATTTTGGACGATAGCCTTGTCGCCCTTTTTCAAAACAGGTCTAATAAATGCAGATTTCCAAATATTTGGGATGGCTCCCTCTCTTAACGACCGCCTAAACAAGATTGTCGTTGGTATGGTGAGACTTTCAGCAATATTAACTATGTATGTAGGAGGTATTAAGTCAGGGCCCCCCGATTTGGACAAATCTAATGATTTCAATAATTGTTTAACCTCATGCTCGGACACCTCAATTTTGGATAGGAAACAATTATTATTAAGAGAGTCAGAGCCAGCGGTAGAGGGTCAGCTAGGATTGTCAGAAGATAAGAATGTAGACTGGAAATATTCAGATAATAATTCAACGATTTTGAGACCGGAATCCGCTTTTCTGTCGTTATAAAACATTGAACTGGGAAATACGCCGCATTCTTTTTTACTTTTAGCATATGTCCAGAAGGCCTTTGGATTGGTTATTATTTCTGACTCAATTTTAGATATATATGATCTGAAGCAATCCTCTTCAACAGCGGTCACGCGGTCACGTAGGAGAGTAAAAGTATTATAGTCGGCTAGGTTATTATAGATGTTATATTTTCTGTGAAACTTGTATTTTTATCTTATAATTTTAATTAATGAAGGGCTATACCAAGGAGGATACATGTTGGGTGTAACCAGGCGTGATGGAACAAACTTATCTCTTAATTCGTATAGTTTCTTGTAAAATAGATCAATAGTTTTATCAAGAGGTTGTGTATTCAAAATGTTTTGCCAGTCCTATTTATCCAACTCAGAAGAAATGCCTGAAAAGTCTCCTCGGCTGTATAGGTGTCTTAACTTTGGTTGTTCAGGGAGTATACTTGAAACGTGGAAAAAGTCCACAGTAATGACAAGAAACCTGTGATGGAGGTCTTCGGGAACCAATGGTTTATCACAAGGAGATAGGGACATCAATTCATTAGCAAAATTAGACCATTGAATGTTGTCCGAAAAATTAAAGTCGCCCATAACGACAAACTTATCCTGCACATGAGACATTATTATTTAATTGAGTTTAGATGAGAAGTTGATTAATTGAGTATTAAACGAATTTCCAAGATTTTCCTTACAGAGGTATAACATACAAATGTGTATTTTAAATGATGAATGCAATTTCGAACGAGGAGAAATAGTGACCCAAATATCCTCAGCCGAGCTTCTCCATTCCTGCCTTTCCACCGCCAGCAAGTCACGCCTGACAGCCAATAATACGCCCCCTCCCTTTGATTGTCCCGTCCTACTATAATCACGATCCCTACGCCACACTAAATATCGTCCATCAAATAATTCAGAACTTGAAATACTATCAAGCAACCAAGTTTCATTCAATGCGATTACGTCATAGGTATTCAAATAAACATTCCTAAGCAATGTACTTGTTTTCGTGCGCAAGCCACGAGTATTTTGATAGTATATTTTAAGCGGATCCATTTCTCACTTGTGCAATAAATTGATAGCATGTTACACCAACAAAGTAATAATCCACCAGCCAGCAAAATAAAAAGCTACAATAGTACGTTATGTTATAGAATATGTTAGATAGTAAACTCGTTAACAACTTTATAAAAACTCTTACCCGTTTATATGAGTCGTGCGCAGTAATCCGCTCTGATTCGTTGTGCAATAATAGCCCTTGTGCGACTTGACGATAGTTGAAATTAGCATATCGCACTAATCCGTTACTTGTAAACAAGGAATATGAAAAATAAACTGAGGTATTTAAATACCGTGGTCTGGATGCAACGTTATAAAAGTACATTTTAGATGAAAAAATGAATTAAAAAAAAAAATAACACTAACGCTGCCACTAAACTAATTTTGATGAGTCCTTTTCGCTCTTCATGCTTAATATCGGGAAAGTATCGCTCTTTCTCACAAAGATCCTGCAAGATTTCACCCAAACATATTGAAACCCCAACTCTTTAGCAAATTTCTTCACTTTTGTTAAGAGCATCTTGTTTTTGACGGTCAAGTGATCATTTACATATACTTGTGAGATTTTACCCACCACACCCAAATCGAACGCCCACAACGGAGAAGCCTTGGTCGCAGCAGTCTTGATAAAATTCTCCTTGACGTAGTAGTTGTTAAAACAGACTATTATTGGTTTTATGTGGTTTGGGTCACGTGACTGCACTCTCGTAGCGAAGTTAATTAGGGTTTTCGCTGTGGGGTATTGAATTTTAGATCCTAGGACACAGACCAAATCGACAAGATTTTCATTTTTCGTCAACGGTATACCCTTTATCTCGATATTGTTCATTCTGGAATATTGTTCCCTTTCGTGGCTTTCGTGCTCCAGCTTATCAATTTGAGTCTGAAATAAATTAAACTGATCTTTTTTTGAGTTTTCTAGCTGGCTCAGTCTGTTCTCTGCCTTACTCATTCGCGTCGAAAGGGGTCGTCCACAAATTACGTAACGCAATATTCTTGAATTTTTGACCCCCCCCTCCCCTCATGTAACAGGACTGTCACGCTTAGCTGAGACCCCCCCCCCCCTTCAATTCCGTTACGTAACAAGTGCTTTGTAAAAATCTTTAGGGTAATATTCAGAAAAGAAAGATACGAGTAGGTGTTAGTATTTAATAAGGATACTTTTTAATCACCAAAAAATTTAATCATCTAATGAACGGGGTTTTGGTTCCATTTCTTAATACACTATATAAATTTCAAATCACAAATAACTGCGACACTTGCTGCACAGTACGGCAAGTAGAACTGTCAGTTTATTTTTTACTCGCGTTTTTTTTTATAATGTTTTACGGTTCTGGAAACTGAGTCCGCCCGCTCGGTGTTTCCAAATTTGCCAATATTATCTCAGAGAAATAACCGCAAATGAGGCATGTGCAAAACTAATTAAAAAAACGTGTACTAATAAAAAATTGTGCGTCACGTAACGCAAGGCTTGACACCCCCCCTCCCCCAACGTAACAGGACCGTAACGCTTGGCCGGATTCCCCCCCTCCCTCTAATTTGCGTTACGTAATTTGTGGACGTCCCCAAAGCTCTTTGAGCGAGTTGCTGACCTCCTGGAATGATGACCTCAACTCTTCCATCTCACAGCGAATCGCTTTAACATCTTCCGGCATGGACTCCAGACGTGTCAGTTTAGAAGATAGCTGTCTAATCTCCTGTAGAAGAGATGCAGCACCAGTATCAGTAGTGATTAGCGGATTACCGGCCTGTTTACACTTATAGCAACGCCATGCCTGTCTTCTGTCCTCTCCAAGCCTTCTGTATCCACCCTCGGTTATTCGCGTACATTCAAAGTGTAAATCTAGTGCACAAGAGTAACAATGCAGTCCATCATTTAATGTCTCATCGCAAACTCCACAGACGGTCGATTTAAATTCACTCATTGTTGTTAATAAATAGATCGCTGACAAATTAATGCACTCGTAAGTGATAGTTGACCGATACGTCCGTGCGCCGAGCGTGTAACGACGACGAGACTTGTTTATTGTTCGTCCTATTTTTTATACTCGGGCCCGGCCGCAACACTGCCCCCTTCTTAGACGTGCTCGTCCCGAGCATGTCCAAGCCTCAGACGAATACGACTTTCTCCTCCAGGATCTGGCGTGTCTCGTCCTCCTAAATCTGGCGGTGGCCTCATAACATTGATCATCTCTCTGAGGTCTAACTTGTCACATTCTCTAAAATGCGGCGATGGCTTCACAGCGTTGGATGCTCTTCCTTTTTCTAGGTCCCTTAAGTGTGTTGAGGTCAGAGTACATTTCTTCATAGGCTTTACCCTTCCAGCAGTTGTGCTGCATGTCTTTCTTGTGGTAGCCCAGGTGCTTGCAGACATCTTCTTGCGTCTACCATCTCTCATAGCCTGTTTACGGAGACCTCTTCGTGAACCCCGAACTCGTTGTCGAAGACGAGCCCCCTTCAAGTGTTCTCGACTGCCCTTGTCTCGGAAGTCGTTGTCACCGGTGGGAGAAAACAGGGTTCCCCTCTTCGCAGGCAGGATCTCCATTGGCACAGGAACTTCGTCGCCTCTGTATGCCTGCTCACCTCCACTGCGACACTTGTCTTCTTCCATTTTCATCCGTTGCTCCTGGTCTTTCTGCTTAACCTCCTCTGTTGGTTTCTGCCTCTCCGTTTCTTCTGCTGTCACGATGCTATCTAGAGGATACTCCCTAAACCCTTCCTCTACAGCCGGCTCCGTAGCACAACCCTCATCTTGTTGCACCCTCCCTGAAGACGACTGCTCCTCGGGTTCAAGCTCTACCATGAGCTCATCCTCCTCTCCTGCACCTGACAGCTGGTACTCATCCTCTGCTACGGCACTGTCTCGTAGCTCCTCTTTCAAATCAGCGCTAATCCTTGAGCCGGCTTCAATGCACATTCCTCATTGTGTTTTCGCCTTCATCTCCTCACTCGCGTCCAACAGCAGCGACTCTTCCTCACTCGGTTGACCCTGCACCACCGGTTCTTCATCTGCGATAGGAAAATTTCGCTTCGCGTCTTCCTGGTCCACTATCTTCTCTGCCGCGTCTTTGTCACTTGCCTGCTTTGGCCAATCCTCCTGGTAATCTTTAGCCACCGAGCGACTTATCTTTCCAACGGCATACAGAAGCTCCTCGCGTAGGCCTTCCCACTTGGCATTTTGTTCATCACGCATGCTCTGCAGCATCATTATCAATCTTGAAAAGTAAAAAGCCTCCATTTGCTCAGGGTCAGCGGATAGAGCCTGATGTTTTGCAAGCAGGTCTTCCATGGGGGGCAGAGTGGAACTAGTTCCTGGGGTCTGACGTCCAGAAGACGGGACTTCCCTAGTGGGCAGATCCAGGTGCGCGGTGGCGCAGCCTGGTGGGTGGGACTGATAGGCGTGTCTAGATGGCCAATGGTTATGGCCTGGCGAGCTGTACCCGTTGCCTCCGCAGCCAGTTGCACCCTTCCCCTGACCTTGGTGATGACCTTCTTCTGAGTCACCGGCATGGCTTCTCCAAATCCACTTCCGACACCAATTGTTGCGTGCTAGGGTTCTGATTCGGAGTGAAACACCAGTGACTATAATTTAGGTATTTATTCAGCCAGCTAAATAAATCCTAGGTCCACACAGAAGCCGTTAGTCCAGTCACAGAGTGAAAATCGTTGTCCTTAATCACGCCGTGGTCGTAAGTTCCTTTCGTAAATCAGAGTCCGAATCGTCAGCTAAACGTAGTCCTAGGTCGCACTGTGGTCTTAGGTTTCCTTTCCTTCGCTCCGATGTATCGCTTGTATCGCTTGAGATCAACTGCGTCCGCTAGCAGAACTTTCTTCTCGTGCGCCGAGTGGCGCACGGGGAAACCGCTTCGGGGCGAACCCCATGGCGGTGGAATCTACCGCGGTCCACAACAATGGACCGGTCTCTGGCATCACCTGCCGGCGACCGCGGCGTTGGGTGTGCGACCACGACGGTGACTACGACCACAACAACGACGGCGACGACAGGGGAAAAGGGTAATGGGGTAACCTAGATTATTTGGGGAAAAATTTCAAAAACCTAGATTGTTTGGGAAAAAGACAACGAACCTAGATTTTTGGGGAAAAAATTGCAACACCAACCCTACTGTAGCGGAGTGCATGGTCGGTCCACGTCCCACCTGTGCCGGGATGATCCTATTGGCTTCCCCTGGCAGCTCCCGATCGGAAGAATGACACTGCCATGGGAAGTTGAGAGCGCTGGGAGAGGAGGAGCCGAACCGCTGGTCTTGGCCACAGGGCCAATCTCAACGGGGTGCACTCGCACCCTCCCGCGTGAGCCACAATAGGGAAGGAGGGCCTTTTTGGCCTTCACGAGGTCGGGCGAGCGGGTGAAGCCCGGCTCGCCTCAGGGCATTAAAATCTGGATGGGAGGGTAGTCAAGGAATTCAAGTCCCTCGCCCATCCAATCTTTTTCTGTGGGAGGGTAGTCAACTCGTTCGAGTTGATTTGCTACCCTCCATTGTTATTATGGATTAAGTGGGAAGGCGAATGATGGAGAGGGTAGGCGGAATGACGATTGGGTAGGCCTATCGGCTTTCCCTGGTAGTTGCCCAGTGAAAGGGAGAGTAATACTGCCAGGGAAAGGGTAAGATTGCGAGTAAGGGCGAGGTTGTTCCGCGGAGATTGCTCCTAGGGGATCAATAACCGCGGAGGCGGCCTACGCCCCTCTGCTGGTGTCGGTCGGGCGGAAATTGGAAGTCTTTTTTTTTCCGTCCCATAGGGGAGCGCCCCACGCATTGGATATTTTAGGGCATTAGTGTTCAAATTAGGGTCTTGGAATCTTACCTACCTACTATACCACAGGAGAGTACAGCAGGCGCGGGGAGGGGTCAGGTCCCCGGCCAGTCGCGTGGATAGTGAGGTTCTCAGGGCTTAGGGTGGTGTTACCCGGCCTGTATCAGGGCTTAGGGGGGAGCGTGCCCGGCCTGTTCGTAGGTCTTAGGGGGATTACCTGCCTGGCGGCGCTGCACTGGGTCCAGCGACTTGCGGCTCTATCCGTATGCGTAGTAGGTGGTGGTGACCGGTAAGTTGGTGCAGGTGGTACTTACAATGCGTGGGGGCTTCTTAGTTTTTTTTTTCAAGTCCGGTGTGGGGGCCGGCCTCGCGACCTCTACCCTTGGGGAGGTCGGGCGGGGTGGCGTGTCTTGATCGGGGGCTTCATCGTCCGCCGCCGGGATTAGCTCTCGGGGGGCACGTATCTGCCGGCGTTAACGATGGTACGCAGGCACTGATTTTCTTGGGCACGTAGTCGGCGTTTGTTGGACTCGCTGACCAGTGCGTACCAGGCGGGGGCGGCATACGTGACCTTATGTACGTCTTGTATACCATGAGCTCGGTCGCTACTGGGAGGGTAGATGAGACCACGGAGTATAGCTTACCCGTGCGATTTTCGTCTTGGTAACGATGTCGCCGAAGTGGGCGTCCGCTAGGCGCGGCTCGCCCGTATTGATATTCGGCCGGAAGGGGCTCTGGAACAATCCCGATAGTCGCTCTCGTAAAAATCATGCGCAGTTAGACGTCCACGAAGTAAACAACTCGTTGCTAAGGCCGGTGTTCTCACGGTGTGTGCACGGGATTATGTCCTTTACGTCCTACGTGCAAGGGTCAATCTTCCGTGTACTCTGTGATGACGCAGCTTTGTTTTGTTGCTACGCAACCCTTTTTTTTGGTTGTTTACGTCGCCGATCTATTTTTTTTGTATGTGAGCTTTCTCGAACTGGACTTGTTTATTGTTCGTCCTATTTTCTCTCAAATACTCGGGCTCGGCCGCAACAGTATCTTACACAAACCAAAAAAGTTCATATGACGTACCCATTCTGCAGCTGGTTTTTCTATCTCTATCGGAAGCGTTTGATCCCAATCTAAGTTCATTATTCACCATTTCTGAATAAGTAATTTTGGAACTATAGTTGCGGGAGAAAGACAACCTAATGGATCAAAAGTACTTTGTGCAATAGAAAGAAGTGTCCTTTTGGTTATTTTTTCTGGTATGACAGTCGGTGGCTTACAGTTGATTACGTCACGGCGGGGATCCCAATTTAGGCCTAAAACTGATATACTTATTTAAAATATCAGTATCAATCATTTCCGGACCAGAGACCCAGCACCTAAGCTCAAATCTACCATCTAGCATAATTTCTTTCGCCTCTCTGACAAACTGATGCAAATCCTCCACATTTTTGACACTAACAACACAATTATCAACATAAAAAGATTTCTTTAACAAAGCAGCTGTGTCACAATCATAATTTTCAAGATGATGAAGTATGGTAGCAGATAGCAAATAAGGACTGGTGGTGACACCAAATATAACTCGACGATAACGAAAAGTCTTCAATACTCGCGGAGATTCATCAATATCAGGCCACCATAAAAACTTTAAAAAATTGCGATCATCAGGGTGCAGAGAAATTTGTTAAAATGCCTTCTTAATGTCAGCTGTTATTCCTATTTTATTTTTCCTAAACTGTATTAACAAACGCGGTATAAATTCAATGAGATTAATTCCCTTTTCTAAGCAAGAGTTCAGTGAAAAACCATTTATATCATTTGCGGACGCGTTAAATACGGGTCTCATCTTTGTAGTTAAACTTGATTCGCGAATAACTGCATGGTGGGATAAATAATGACCAGTACAGTGAATATCGTCAGACTCATCGTCTACCTCTTCAATAATCCCTAACTCTAACCATTCTCTAAATACGTCATCATAGTCTTTCATGATCCCTAAACGCGTTAGTCGAGTTGTTGTCGAAGTTAAGCGTTTTAAAGCCAACTCATAATTAGATTCCAAACATTTAGCTTTCCATGGTAACTAACTTCGTATCTATTTTCAGAATCACGTCAAACTGTCTCTTTAAAAAAAACTTGTACCTCAGATTCAGTAGTCTATCTACTCTTAGCTTCTGCCTCGTCTCTTATGCCCAGGGTCTCTAACCTCCAAAAGTCTTCAATGTCATCGTAGCTACAAGAAGCGTGAATTGTGGTTAAATTTTCGCCGCAAGAGAAGACACCTACAGTGGGCCCTTGAATGGTCCACCCTAACTTTGTCTCCATCGCCACAAGACTGTCATAAACAAGCTCGATTTTTCTTTTAAAACTCTTTACGCTGCTCTAAATCCATTTTCATTGCGCTAGTACATTCTGAGCTTGAATGAGAACATTTCGTACACCAAACACAAGTTTCTTTCTTTTCGTCTATTTTGTCAGTGTTATCTTTTTTGACTGAAGTTGTCACAGTTGACGGATTACATTGAGTAGAACCATGGATCTAATACATAAGGATAGTAATCTTCGAGCTCAAACGCGGGCCGAGGAAGAGATAGAGCAACGAGGCAGAACGTCTCATTCTAGTAGGGTGACAATGCGATTACTCGTATTATAATTTTTTTTTTGGGAGGGCAAAGTATACGTAACAGACAAATACAGGCTTCCATTTAAGGATAGAAGTTTTCCTGTAATTTTATTTTTATATAACCATCAGCAACATTTACGTTACTTACTACATTTTTTGTTATGAAACACCAAATTGTATGATAATATTCAAGGAGGACACAGAGTAGTGGACATCGATAATGTGAAGTTAGGTTGCGAAAAAATAAAACAAAAACTCACCTTTCGTCTCATCTTATAATCAAATCATTAAACCATGCTTTTAACTTAATTTCAAAACTTTTCCCATGAAAACATTTTTCCCAAGCAATCCATATTGGATTTTTGTAAAATTGGAGTTTTTTGCTTAGAATTTGTTTTTTCCTATTTTATCTAACGGACCTTAGGGAGAGCCCGTTTAGTTCCATAGGGAAATCAGTATCTATAAGTTAATTTTGATCTTATGTTAATTTTTATTAGAAATTATTAAATAATTAATTTTCTCAATTCCCCCCCCCCCCCCCCCCCTTCACAGAATAGAATAGAAAAAATCTTTATTTTAAAGGACATACAGGATGCCACTTAAAACAAGTCAAGATTACATGAAATAAATACAAACAAACATTAAAGGATTTAAATACATACATACGCATTCGTTCTATTGACCCTACTGACTCTACGCCTATTCGCAAAGGTGCAGTCTTCCCCAGAGAAAAACAGGCAAGAAACTCTGAGGGTGCTCTTTTTAAATCGCATTAAAAATTTTCTTATTTTCTAATTTTAACTAATTCTGAAATAACTCTAGAGCTGAGCAGTCATTCCCATGGCTCCACGTCAGTTAGGTAATCAGAAATTTTGTAATAGCCCTTTTTGTAAAGTTTTTGTTTAATTACTGTCTTAAATTTCTCTAAAGGTAAACTTTGAATACCGTGACGCAACTTTGAAATTTCACTCTCAACGCGCCCAAAGAAGTTTCATTTCAAAAACTCCAAGTTTGAAAAGGATGATGATGCTAACTGTATTTGGACGGGGGCGGTTTGGAATGAGAGCGGAATAAATTAACCCTGGATAGTGAGTGGGACCTGTGAGCGGAGGGTCGTGGGTTCGATGCCAGGTTGAGGCCTGTATCACTATACATTCGTCTTTTAATTCGTATTTAATAGTTATCACTTGCTCAGCGGTGAAGGGAAACATCGTGAGGAAACCCGTACCTCTAAAGGTTATTTCCGAAAGACGCATGGTCCACTAACCCGCATTTTAGGCCAGTGTAGTCGACTATGGCCTGAATCCCCCTTCACTGTTCGAGGGAGGCTCGTGCCACTCGGTGGGGACTTTGCATTTAAAACTATAACTGTTAAGTAGTATTTTATAGGTCTACAAAGATCTTGTGGCCGACGGGTGACAGTTGTAGCTAGAAGAACTTGTATTGTAAATAAAGGCGTCACCATGGAAACCGCGGGCCAATACTCGTAGATCTTTGTAGACCTGTAACGTGTATTTATGGTGTGTTGGTGTGCGAATACAAAAAAATACAATTTCGCAATAGTAAATAGTTTTTACCGTTGGAGGAATAGTAGGAATTGCGTTCACTTTGAGTAACTGGCGGGAATTTCCAGCATAAAAGCAAGTTGGCACAAAGTGTTGGCTGCATACAACGGAATTCTTTGTTATCTTTTGTCTAATTTCAACGCTGTTGAGCCATTTTTGTCTTTGTTATGAATCTTTAGGCACTCTGCAATAAAATAGCACAGCATTGTTGAGAACCCTTCTCCGCAAAACACAAGAAATCATGGACAACATAGTAATCGATTTTTAAGAAATTATTTTAGCTTACTTGTGAAAAGATATGTTACAGCCACCATACGATTCACTTGAACAAGTGTGAACACAACATCTTTTTACCATTTTGTCAGTATTTTAATTTAAAAAACTGGTATAATCCTTACCGTTACGAATTATTTTTATACGATTTAAAGCATGTCACCATGACATTACGATGACACTTTACGGGATGCCAGTACAAATAAAAAAATTTGAAAAAAATTTACGTTTTCTTTTGGTAATTTAGGAAAAGATGACGAAGTTATTATGATTACAATTAATTTACATCAACGTATTTCTTCGTTATTAACTTCATTGTCAAAGCCAGACTTTTTGAATAATAAAGTTTTTTTTAAATTGGCAAGAAAAAAGAAAGAGACAATCCGCCTCGCTTATCTGTGTCCCTTTCGGCTTCAATAGAGGCTGTCGGAGAAGCAGTCGAAAATGTACCTTATTGCTATGGTTTTAAGTTTCATATTACTTAATACGATTTTTCTAAGTAATCGGTCCTTTAAAACAGAAAGTACTAAGTCCATGAGTAGAACTCGTATGATTGAAAGAATTGAATTTAGCTGCATGAATTCTCTCCTCGACTTCAAGTTTTAACTGCAGTAACTTGGAAAGCGGCTCATCCTTCTTCTCTTTTTGAAATTGGAATCTATTCCAAGCTCTCAAAACTTCATCGGGCAAAGCCGACTCCACTAGGGGATATAAAAACGAAGCAAATTTGTCTTGCGCGAGCCCAAGAGATTCCAATGCCATAATCTGCGTCATAATCTTATCATATAAAGCGGTCGTGGATAACTTAGTTACGCTTTTACTAATGACTAATTGAAGGAGTTCTCTCACATAATAATCTATAATAAAATCTTCCTTCGCAAATCGTTCTTTTAGTCACTCCACAGCATTGGCATAATTTTTGCCGCAAGGTGGGAAGCTCTCTATCATCTCGCGGGCGCTAGAACCTTTCTCCATACTTTGTAATAGATAGTGAAATTTGTCATCATCGCTTAGCTCACCATTACTGTGAATTTTGTCAAATTGTGACCAAAAAGTTATTGTAATGTTACACTGAGCCTTACAGCGGAGCCGTAAGGACCTAGTGAACAGTAGTCGAGGTAGGCTACGTCGTAGATATAAGAACCTAGACGTAGGTAGGGTAAGATCGAGTGAAAGGTTAATGGTAGTAAGAGAAAGAGAGTAGATACAAGAGAACAGATGCATTTTGTATAAGGCCTAACGGTACAAGTTTGGGTCCTGCCTCCCTAACGTCACTGGCAAGTTATAGATAACTGAGGGAAACAAGAATTCGACTTAAGTAGGCACGACGTAGCTGAAGCCAGGAGAACGAGGTCTTGACGGTGCTACGCCGGTTACTCGGCGCTCGAGGTGGTGACCGCAGCAGATTTTCACGGCCCACGCCGGAGGCAAGAGAAGGCTGCCCTCACGGCTCCTCGCCGGAGGCAGGTTAAGACTGCCCTCACGGCTTTCAGCCGGAGGTACGAGGAGGCTGGAGTTACCCTCACGGCTTCCAACCGGAGGTACGAGGAGGCTGGAGTAATCAAGAGTCCCCACGCGAGGTGCGGTGGCAGAAGGGGGAACTGTGAAGTGAGTTTACACGCGCCTACCACTTTAGGGAAAAATACTAGATGACGAGTACTGTTGTAGCGTAGGGTTCGCGCCTGGGCAAAGTCCCTGGGCCGTGCTGCGGCCCAGGGAGGCCTTGAGACAGTAAGGTAGCTGTCCTGTCCTTCTATCCCACGTGAGAGATGAAGGAAGACTGACCTTTTAAAATTCAGGCGTCAAAAGGTAAACAGAAAATCGTTCGCGAAACTCACGATTTCCAATTTTGATTTCAAATTCAAATAGAAGTCAAGATTGACAAGAATAGGTGGCAAATACCAAAGACAATATGAATCACGGTTGAACCATCATTCTATGTCAATGGTTTAGACGCCAACGACAAGGAATGATGCCATCAACCAAAGGCAGAGAATAACCAAAGACATAGAATTCAATGTCAACGGCTATATGACAGACTAATGACATGACCGCTGTGACAATGCAAAATACAATGTAAACAAATAAAACAAGAAATAGAAACTAACTAAAATACAGGAAGAGAAGAATACTACACTATCCAGTTCTTAATCTGCCCGTCGAAAGTCGGCAATTCGATTTTAGGTAGCTTGATGCGATGACGACGAGATTTCGCGGAGCCATCGTCTGAACTATCATCTTTAGAGTCCTTCGGGATGCCTTTTGGAGTCACTGCTACAGCTGACTGATGCTTAAGCAAAAACCACCTTTTCTCATAAGAATCGGATGAGTCCAGATCCGCCTGCATTGCCTTCTCATCACGAGATTCATCGTCCAACCAGAGGGTCAAGATTGTATTATTAATATCACTCAACCGGTCATAACAGCACTCAAGCTTCTCTAACAGCGCTGAAATAGACGATGGTTCTACTTCTTTACTACAAATAGCTTCTTCGAGGTCTTTGGCAGAATTTGTAAACTTACGCCTTAATATAGCTCGTTCAGCTTTTGCTCGTTCCATACCTCACGGTCGACAATTGTTGTAGTTTGTGTGTTGTAAATGCTCTATTAAGTATTTTATTTCCGAATTACAGAGAAAAATTCGTTTTTACATGGTCTTGACACAAGATCTGATAATACAATGAGAAACAAGAAAAAGACGATCCGTCAAAACAATTTTATCTATGAAGATCTAAAAAGATCTTAACAAAAATGGTATCATTGAATCACCCATTAAAATTAAGAATAAGGTTAAAAAGCAGCCTCTAGAACTGCCCACAAAACCCGTGCTAATATACATATAGGTATATATATCAAATTGGAAGCACGAAGAAATACACCTAGTTACTGCCCACAGAACTAGTCTTACATATCTGTATCTGTAAGACTTGTTCTGTGGGCAGTTCTAGGGGCTGCTTCGATGAACATAAGTCTAACTAGGTGTATTTCTTCGTGAAATCTGCTTATTATGTACCTTATCAGGTACCTTATCAGGTACATAATAAGTCATGTACCTTATCAGGGACATAATAAGTAGATTGCATAAAGCATCTACACTATATTTCATGACAATGGAATAAAATCGATTAATGTTGAACTAACCTTCTGGTTCCGACCAGGTCTTGTTTGGCAAGCGGTCGAGGACGGACGTCCCTGCACGTGCTCTCCTGTTATCCCAAACGTTGACGAAGTTTACGACACCCGCGCCCGCGCCTTTGTTCCCGGGTTCGGTCGGCTATTGTTATACTGCGTACCGTTTGCATTTTAATACTGTGACTTATGCGATAGATCATATTGAAAAGTTCTTAGTTTTATCTAGCCTCTATAGAATAACTCGTGACTCACTAAACTATATCGCGACTAGTGCCTTTTGTACCCCATATAATAATATCAGTGCATTCCGGTTCCACTCGGTAATACCTACGTCGCGCATCGCGTGCGTCATCCACGCATCCAGTGTAGTTGACAGTGGAACTTATTAACGACGACCAAGGCACAGAAACTTGAGCTAAGAACAGTGCGTTACACGCGCAACATCTTGAGGAAGGCGGAGAACCTGGTGAGCTCGTTCCATTGTAAAACATTTCTAGCCAAAAGGTATAATTTTTTTTCCAGCATCAACTCAAAAGGCGATTCGTTCCAACAGCCTTTTGGATATAATTTTTTTTTCAGCATCAACTCACAAGGCGCCGATCTAACCGACATAATTATTATTGCAACTTGTAGGACCCGCAGCATACCGTTTAGTGTTCCTGACCGGCGCACCATATTCTTAGACCTAGCTTAACAATCCGGATAGGTGGTTACCTCTTAACTTACCCTATCTACACCTTAGTCCAGCTTGAAAATATAGGGTACTAGGGAAGTACGTAGAGCGGCAGCTAGTGATTCACTCAATTAACACCTAAATAAAGGAGCTCGCCAAAGAGAACTTAAGAATAAAATTTGAATACACTTTCATTTGCAATTTCACGCGCGTTAGACAGCACGACACCTAAATTAATTGAATATACACAGTAACACAAAATCACCCGTCGTTGCGTCTCGCGATACAAGTTTAGATCTCTTACGAAACGCTAAAACCAGGAATCCATTAGCAGTATTGTGTGCTTCAGAGACATTGCTACAATAAGCCACCTGACACACTTATAACATAATATATTATTCGCATAGTAAATTTATCATATCTTACTGATATACCATACGAATCACTAATCACTTAGCCAATCGTAAAACACATCGCATAGGAATCGCTCAACTTGGGAACAATACCAACCTTATTTAACAAAGTGCGTTTTTTAAATTTAAAATAATACCGACTAAAAGCAAGCAAACGACCGAAGAACCATTAGTTTGCCTAAGTTTTACAATAGGGTATAGAGAAAAGGATAATAAAACAATAATACTATATCGGAGCCTGGGAAACGAAAGCTCATAAAGTTATATCCTGCTGTCTTTCAACTTGATGCGCCCGACAACTTCATAATTTTTAAGGGTGGGTTGTACCATCTTACTTTAACAATAACAAACGCCAAAATTTCAGTTAAAGTATCGGTTAGGCCAAAAATGAGTTGCACCAGTTGACAAATTGTTAAATGACGTCATAACTTTAACCATAACCGTAACTGCTCACATTTCGCTGGTTAGTGTTATAGTTAGTGTTAAGTTATCCGTCAAATTGACAAACGCGTTGAATATAACCTCTAAACATCATGTCCCTGCTCCAAGAAATACTCGTAGAAACCAGTTCTGAAGACGAAACTGATGATCTTGTCAGTGTAAATAGAAAAAGAAAAGTATACTTACCTATACTTCAGTTTTTCGTATTAGAAATTATGTAAACAAAGCAGCAGTGGTAGTAAACATTTTCTTACAAACAGAAAAACTATGATAAAATAAAGAGTTGAAATAAAACCATTGGAAGGCCTAAACTATGCCACCAATAATATATTTTTGTTTTACTCTACAACAATGAATTTGTCATAACGCCGAGTAGTTCTTTGTTCTGTTAAGTACTCTTATTAGGTTGACTGGAAGAAATCCCCACGTGGGATAAGTCCGCCTTTGTAAACTTCCTATTACTGTAAACGTATTATCATTGTACAATAAAGAATAAATACATACAAACATGACTGATAATAATTGCTCTGAATAAGAAACGAAGAGCAAGTTGAAACTATTTTAGATATAGATCTTGCAAAACGAAATAGATTTAATTTAAAAATTTAAAAACCCCCTTTCTGAGTAAGGCGGTAAGACGGAGGTTGATGAAATGTCTGGTTTTGTCTCAGTTGGATTATTGTGATACAGTGTATGATCCGTGCCTAAACCAAAAGCTGAAAAACAAGTGCTGACAGTGCAAAACTCGTCTATCAGATTTTGTTTCAACGTCTCCAAACGATCCCATCACAATCTTCTTAAATACTTACAACATACTAAATACGAAAAGTAGAAGGACGTTGTAATTTAATTTTCAAACTAAAGAAACTTGAGATCCCTGCCTAACTAGCTAGAAAACTTAAATAGACTAGCGCAGGCCCAGGTAAAAAGAAGTAATAACGATTTCCTAAGTTGGTTTTACTGCACTCTCATATATCACTAGATATTCAAAGTTCCCACCATCTTCAGGGTACTGACGGCAGTAATCTGATACTTAATCGGAATCATCGCGATCGGAGTCCGAATCGCCGCTCTCTGGATAACAATATCATCTTTTTTTTGTGCTTACTTTTAGCGCCCATCACGCAAACTTAAGTTATAATAAAATAATAATCCAAAACTTTTTACAATAGAGAAAAAATGTTCACCAAAGCTGACATCAATGAAATGAAGTGACATGAGGTATTTAACAAATTATTTCTATGTCTATGAGTGACACTATGTCTATGGTTTTTACGATTATGTTTAGTATTGCCATTTAAAAATGTCACCCGCATCGAATTTGGGGTAAATCAGGCTTCATTTGACTTGCAACCCCTTTAACTTTAACAAAGCTAATGAATTCGCTGGTGCAACGCATTTTGCTGTAACTGTTAAAGTCAGAGTTACTGTTAGTGTTAAATTTGACACAAACTTTTACTTTAACTGCTTCTGTGGTGCAATCCACCCTAAAACTACTAAACAAAAGACTCCACAGTCATTCGGTCAACATCTGGCTGACAGCAACCACCCGAAAACTATGGCAAGCCAGAACAATACAACCTTTTTTTTAAGGCATCGAAAAAGACGGCAACTGCTTATACAGATCCATATGTAACCAGATAAATATTACGTTTTACCTAACGTTTGACCACGCAATGATTAGGAAGGATCTAGCAACCTACGAGTCTGAAAACCGGCAAGACCCACAAATAAAACTAGCACTACTTGATGGCCTCACGGACACAACGCTTAGCATGGAACAATATATTGACCAACGATTCCAGGATGGATTCTGGGGAGGGGAAGATATATTAATAGCAGCTTCGGAATATTATAGGGCTAACGTCCATGTTTAAAACGAAAATCTATTGGAGCCACTCATTTATAAGCCCCGTGATGCACCAGTACCCGGAAACATCTATTTACACTTCGGAAACAACCATTGCAGTAGCTTGATGTCCACCGATCAAGGAGCTTTATCTAACTACGAAGATGAAAATGTTTATGAGAGATGTGGTCCTGCAACAAACTCACACTTCAAAAATGAAAACGATGGAAAACTCCTTTTGCAATCCAATGAAACAATACCCGCCACGTTTGATAATCAATGTCACATTTCTACAGATTGCACCGGCCAGCGTCTAATTAGGTCATCACCGCAAACACAGCACGATGTACCTACCCCCTGTACAAATTTAAGAACCGGCACATGGAATGTAAGAGGCTGTTCTAAGCTAAAAGATAGACACCATATCGATCAAGAACTGTCTAATCAACAGATAATAATAGCGGGACTTCAAGAGACACACATGGCATCAGGAACTTTTGAATCAAATAACTACTACTGGATTCTTGGGGGTGGTAAACGCTCAAGGGAAAAAAATAGGAATCGCCATTCTTGTATCAAAAACGACTGAATATAAAATAATTTCAACCCATTGTAAAGGATGTAACACTCTAGCAGTGCACTTAAAGATTAAAATCGCTACAACCGACAGTCCAGTAGAACTTTCCATTATTACCACCTACGTCCCTTCATCATCAAGCTCGTGTTTGTCTCAAATTGGAATTTTGATTCACCAAAAATCTAAAAAAGCGTATCCGATTATAATGGGTGACTTCAACGCACATATAGGCATAAATGACTCTAAACAATGCACCTCTAAAAGAACCGGAGAAAACTTATACCACAAGCATAGCAACTTTAACGGCAACTTACTTTTAAGTTTTGTTGAAACTTAGCAAGTTTGGATGTAACACCTTTAGAAATTCACCTAAAAATACAAAATGCTACAATTAACAATCCAATAAAACTTTTATCGTCGCTTCTCACGTCCCAACATCATCAAGCACATGTCTATTCCAGATTGCTACTTTACTACACCGGAGACCTAAAACAGCCTATCAAATTATAATAGGAGACTTTAACGCACACATAGGCATTAACTTTACAAAATAATGTAAAAGGACCGGGAACAACCTCTATCACAAAACAGCAATTAAAACGGTTAGTTGCTTCTAAGCTTCTTACAACAGCACGATTAAAAACTAAGTAATACTTGGAGAAGGCCCTCGTGCTGGACTATTTTTTTTCGTGGAAACCAACATTCGCAAATTGATCATATTCTAACAAGTGTTAAGAAACCCGTATTTATTAACTACGTTGTAGGAGAAAAAGGAAAACTAATAAACACAGATCACAAATTACTTTGGGGATCGATAGAAACCCCAGCTTTCTTACTTCAAACACCAAGATACTGCAATCAATATGGCATTTAACTATAAGAAATGCTACTAGGTATATGAACATTTACAAAGGGAATTTGTACAACACAAATTCCAAGGACTGATAGCCAATAAGATGAAAGTCTTACAAGAATCAAATACTTCCGCTCACACCCATTCAGACAAAAGAAGTTTCCAATTGGAATGCTAGCTAGACTGATATCTACAACATACTCAAAGAAGCAGCTCAAGAACTACTGATGAAACCAACTCCGAGATCCTGCGAAAATTGCAAGTCTTATTTATAAGATGCCTATAATGACTTATGGGCTCAATGGGGCAACATTAACCAAGTGTAACCGATCGAGACTAAGAAAATACGAAAGACAAAATTTTTAAGGAAATGCTCAATGTATCAAAAGACGCTCCACCTAAAAATTTCCACGAAATACTACAAAGCAAAACAATAACGAAAATCATAAAAGTACGTAGAATTTTATACTACGGCCACATAAACAGACACCGGAAACCACATTTTCTACGCTTATAATTATAAGAAATATAGGAGAAAAGTTGGACGTCCGATCTTCAATTGTAGGGACTCCCTATACCGAAATCGTATTGGAAAACGATTGCTGCAGATCGACAAAAAATAAAATTAGAAGCCGAGAATATATACAATGTTACAGAAACGGACATAGAAACGAAACCCGAAGACTTAGGTATTCTACTTCCAACCACATAATCAAGAATGAAAACAGTAAAATAGAAGATAAAACGTAGACACGTCGGTCGGAAGAAGAAACAATCCAGGACCATCGGTTACAGCAGCTCTATTCCCGCCCATTTATATATCACACACCAAGTATAGAATCTATCCTCCTTACGTTGGCTCGATGCTGGTATTCTTGTCGACTCACCTTTCCTATCCACTCCACATCCTGCTGCAACAGCCCCATACAGTCACAGACTCTATCTTATGGTGCCCCGTCGACCATTGACCGCGGCGATAGACAGATCGACTGTACTAGTTGGTACGAATGTCGGATCACTCAATCCATTACATTTTTGAAATGTAGCATGAATAGTGGGATTTGTGCATTCGTGCCACAGTGGCCAGACCGAGGTGATTGTCGTCGTTGAGTCTTTGTGGCAGAACTGCTGGGCGGGGTGGCCATTGTAACGGTAACGGTAACGGTAAACTAACCTTCTGGTTCCGACCGACGCGAATGGCGGGTCGGTGATTCCGATGACGAAGAACTCGTTGAAATACGCACGCGTATCTTTTTTCGACGCGACGAAGTAAACACTTCACGTTCTAATTTTTTAATTTTTCTCATTAAATGTTCATAATTATCACCACTGTTCCTTCTTTTAGACATTATTCACGAAATTGGGAACTTACCAACTAAAGTTTATAACTTATGAACTGATACGTGCGAAGTGGCGAGCACTAGAGACGCGAATGAGGTCAAATGGCCGATGGTTGCTCTGATATTTGGTAAGCCTTACAACCCACCTTCATAAAAAAATTAAATTGTCGAATGAGGCATGAATACCCTCAAATATAGTGTGAAAGTGGCTACTAGTACGCGGTACTACATGTGTTAATGCTAATCTAGAGGACGAAGCTGAGTATTATAATTAGTGATAGTTAATCAAAACGAGTGTATTGTACAAATGAGACGTTATCGCTTTGAACTATAATGATGTTCATGATTATGATCCACTTTGGGTCGAAATGTTACAATAGAACGGACGTAAAGTTTAAAATTTCCATATCTCTCAATATGGAAGACCAAATTGTTAGCCAGCGACCAAATATGTAAATTAGCATCACAAAGTATGTTTACACACTCAGTTTAAATTTTTTAAGATTCGTGTGCTATTCCTGTCAGTTTTATCTCAGCTTTCAAAGTTGCTGTCATTTTCCATGATGATCACGGTGGTCAAAGATGTGTCTAAAGTACGCTGTTGTTAAATTTTATGCTGTTTCTACGTATGGAACCAACCCGTATAAAATTTTTCCATTGAAATGGCTGTAGGATATTTATGGAAATGAAGTGGTTGTACAATATCCGTCAAAAGATGAAGTGCTTATATATATTGAATACATTGTTAAGTGCAAATCGCCTTTACCGTGGTGGAAGGACTACAGTGGAATGTTAGAACATCTGACAAGTAAGTTATTTTTTGACAGCTAACATTAGGAAATTTTCCAATGATTTTTATGTTATAGCTTTCTGTTGCAGTCATATCTTGATGGACTGATATTTATTAAAAGTAGACAAAATGAATTTATCCCGGAATAATAAACGCTACTAGCGAACGTATTACCCGTGTGCTACAAACGCTGCTAGTAGGCCAAGTTCAAAACCGAGTTCATTGTTCCGTATGAATCAACCACACGTGTCAAAACCACGTGGTTTGTTGCCGACCGACAATTGCAACAATGAAATATTCTGAAATCTTGTTTTGATATTCTATAAGTGCATGCGGATACTGAAAGTCGTAAAAAAATGTGTTAAGGCGACTACAGCACCCGATAAAGGCAGCACACATAGGAATAGTGCCATTTCCGTCTCTCAACAGGCCTGCGCCGGCAGTGCGAACAGTGTCGATACACGAAGTTTACGGACTATGAAAGCGTGCGTGCGTAAAAACATGTTCGAAAGTTAGAAAAATCAGATTTATGGAAAGGTAACAGCTTAAATCGAAAAATGCGTTAATAGCTAGGGTCCTATTGGGAAAAAAATTGCGTCGAGCAATGCCACTTGGCATGGCTATTCTACAGGTCAAACTGAGCTGAAAAAGCCCATTAGCCAACCTTGACTTTGCGACAGGGGGGAGGGGGTTAAAGTACCGAAGTCCCGGCGTTTAGAAAAAAAAATCTAGTGGATGTAATTGAGGTACAAAGTCAAGTTTGGTGTCGTTTTCGGATAAATCGAAGATGGCCACTTCATTGGCCATATCATTTTTGTATGTTTTCATAGAAAAAAATAAAAAGTGCATAAAACTCTGCATTCCAAGTGTTAAAAAAATATAAACAAACCCCAACATTTTCAGATTTTTATATGGAAGATGGTGAACAAAAAATACTCACTAAAGGCTCTTTAAATGTAGATTACAAAAACATTAACATCAAATAACTTATTACCTAACAGTAGGAGCGCAACTTTCAAGTCGATGATACAGACTAAAGTGTACGAAGCTACTGAAAACTCAGGTTTGATAATTCGATCGATAATATTGCATAATCACTTTATAGGTGCCAACTGGCACTGAGCTGTTTGTGTTGTGGATTTTTTTAAATTCTAGATGTTCAAGCAGCATGGCGCGTTGCTAAAAAAAAGTAAAAATGTTAGTCAATGTTTTGTGAATGAAAATGTTGATGCAGATTTTTAGGACTTACGCATTAGGCCGAATGCAGGTGACGAAAATGGAGATGTAGTCATTGTAATAAGGGCAGGTTCTTTCGTCATTGCACCGCTTCATCCAAATATGTTTTTTTTTGACGTGGAACGTATTGCTACGGTATTTTCTAGTACGATAACAGTACCCTCGATTTTATTATTTTTGTATAAATGACCCAAAATTTCTAACTTTAAAATATGTTTAAGAGACTTGATTGATATTTCGAACCACTCAATTGGGACATACACGATATGAAAGGCATATTAAAACTAGTTAACGCGTGTTAACGTGTTAACGCGATGAAATAACTAAGAAGACTATGCTTTATTGAATGGTACACGCACTTATAAGCAATGCATAAATCATCTGGAATTAGAAGTGGTACTCGACACTATTAATGTTCAATTAGAAATAATTACCCCGGAGTATATATTTCATTGTAAGCGTCAATTTGTCAACCATTTCTCAAACCATCGACGTTCGAGATTGATGTTTTACACGTATCAATTGATTTCACTTGTACTTTGTTCCCAATTCACTGAAGTAATATTTCTGTTTTTTAGGGGGGGTCTGTCACATTTAATGTCCTTACCTTGATCAAAGCCCTTCTAATCAAGTTTTTTTTGCAGATTCGCCGTTTTCTGAAGAAAAGAAACGGTTCTAACATTTCTGAGTCATGGCTGATCGCAAGGCATCCGGTCCAGCGAAATCGAAGGAGGCATCTGGGAATGCAGTTTGTAGATTCATTCGACGCCTCAGTTCAACCAAAAGGTACCAGGGTAGCCCAGTGACTGCAACAAGCTCCAGTTCTCTTAATCTTGGTGCTTCGTCATCTAGAAAGCAAGAGGCTTTAGGAAAGGATTCATCTCCCAAAACGTATAAGTCTTTTGAAGAGTCCAAGATGTCTTTGAATCTGGAATCAAAGTCTAGTTCATCTAGCAAGAGTAGTCTCGATCAGTAGTCTTTCCATGCCGTCTCCGTGGGTTATTCCAACTCAATCGAACCAATCGCTAAACACAATATCATCTGAAGAATTTAAAGTTCTTAGCCAGTTGCATGCTAACTTTGGTGATGCAAACAATTTTCTTGGACAATACTTGTCTCTAAGAGATCAGAAAAAGTAGTTCATTTTTAGTTGCAGGTAATTTGTATTTTTTGTATTACTACAGTAATTAGAATGAGCTTCATGTACTTGGCATTAGATTAAATAAAACATTTTATTGGTCCATGACCTTTTTTATTATCTCAAAGCACCAACACGGAATACAATATATGTACAACCGAATTGATAAGTGTGCAGAAGTGACTAAGCGGAAATATCTCTGTCTCTCTTATACACAGTTTATTTACTAATAATAACATATGTTTCTTCAGTGTAATATTGTGCGTATCAATTGTTTGACAAGTTTCAAACTCTCTTCGATCATTAATCGTGAATTTGAATAGGTATTCAAAATAAAAGTTAAATCATGAGTTCGGCCCAGCCTGAAACTGACACTGTAGCAATTAAAACGGACGTTGCTACACAAACGGAAGCCACAAAGCGATTTAAGACTATAAGTGAGTTAAAAAATTCTGGAAAAATTCCAAGCGGCCAGGATGAAAGAAAGGTATTGGAAAGTATAGACAGTTTCTGCCAAACTTCTGATTCAGAGCAAAAACCAAATGTATTAATAAAAAAAAAAGATAAGGACAGAAAATGAAACAAGTAACATGTGACAAATATTAAATTTACTAGAGAACAAATATAAATATTATGTACAAAGTTGACACAGCGCGCGGCACTCCCGACTTAAAGTGTTTGTTCTATACAACACACATACACACACTGAACGTCATCTTTGGGGCGTGAAACTGAACAACTTGCTCAAGGACCTTGTATTAAATTCACAAAAACCTCAGTTAAAATAAATCTTAGTATTATTAAAACGCTTACCCGCGTGAGAGGAATTTACAAATAATTTTTAGGAAAAGAAAAATATTCGGCGCGAAAGAAATCGTTAATAGGTTTCGCTCTTGTCATAATCTATAATTTGCAACAAGTCATATGAGTTTGTAGTTCTCCGTACGAGACATAGATTGCGCTAACCTACAAGCACAACGTATGTGCTTAGTAAGGGAATAAGAAATTTCACCGCTTGACTTAACGGAACGATAGCTCAGTTGGTTAGAGCACCAGGAGATCTAATCCTGGGGTCGTGGGTTCATGTCCCATTCGCGCCGATTATGTTTCTTTCCCTGAAACGTATTTGTATTAAATTCTCAAAAATCTCAGTTAAAAATAGTCTTGATCAGCTGACAGCACAAACGGTATCTTAAGATAAGTTGTTCACTTTAGTGGGTATATTAAAATCTGTAATCTTTGTTAACTAATCTAAAATTACAAAACAAATTTCATTTTAAATCTTAGATCATATTATATAGTTCGATAAACGGCGCCACCAAAACAAGACAAATCAAACGTATTCCTTGTTTTTAATCAGTCGCCAATCGAAAGCGCCGTGGTTGGGACGTCACAAGTACAAAAACTACAAATTAAAAGTGCAAAAAAAATGGAGTGTCGTACTTTCAGTAAGTATGGTGTTGTTTTTACGATATTTTAAGTAATTTTGTGAATTTCATGGCATTTAATTTAATATTTTCTAACATTTACCATCATGTACCCAGCACGCGCCTATCCCTTTCACTCTTACCTACGCCGCTCATAACCAAACTCAGCACGCGCCTATCTCTTTCACTCTTACCTACGCCACTCATAAGCTAGAGAAAACCAACGATAGGTGTGGAACATAGTCGCTAGGAAATAACATGGACAGTTAACGTAAAACTTTATTATCTAAGCTATAAAGTTCATATAAAAAGTTTAAATAAACGACTTACGACTATTTTGCATATTCCTACAGCGGTATAATATCTGTATAAGCATTTAAATAGTGTAAATACCTATTGTTGACGCGGTGCCGCGGTTTGCGTTTGATTTTGTATGAGAACGTGTATCTACCACTAATATATGATCTAAGTTTAAAATATTAACCAAACTCGAATGTTGTTGGAAATATTTAAATGTATCGATAACACTATTTTTGAGCAATAAAGAAATACAAAAAAATAATCTCATAATAAAAAAATAAAAAGAATTTACATACAATACAATACATTTGTTTCGCTTAAAAACCAATCAATATTAACCGTAGAAATAAGTTTTGCAAAACCAACTTGTTTTTGTCAGTACGCAAAATGAGTTTCATAGCTACAATAATAACTAAGATCCGTATTACAGAACGCGACTCAGACTCTGATCTATACTTAAGTTGCAGTCGTCTTTGTCATTTTGATAGAGAGAGAAAGAAACAATCAATGCTTAAGTATAGATCAAGACTTGAGTCTCTTTCTGTAATACGGGCCTTAGAACAGCCTGAGAACAGCTGACAGCTGGCGCATTCCATGTCATTTTATTTGTAGTTTTCGTATATTTATCAAATATTATGAACGGAAAGATCTATTACAAAACCATTGTATCTTACAATTTCTATGTCTATGGAATCACCAGATTAATAAAAAATACCCAGTTTATGGGTAAGCGCCATCTATCGGCATTTCAAGAAGCACCGTGAAACCCCTCATCACCAGTAAATCAAGCACAATGTTAAAACAACGCGGTCAAATGTCCAAGAACGTTCTTGAAAAAAGTGTAGAAATAACAACGCGAGAAAGAAACAAGCCTTTGAGCGGTGCCCTCGCGCAATCAAAGATTTTCTTCTTATCGTGTAGATATAGTCAAGTGTGTGGTGAACTTGGCTAACCCTGGTGTCAGAATTTTCAAACTGCACAATGGCCTCTGGCGTTTTAATGACTGTAGTCAATCGACAACAGCCGGGACAACAGCTTAACGTGCGCTCCGAAGCACGGAAACGCTCGTGATAAATTGGCACTTTGGTCACCTATCAGGTTCCCTGCCTCTGTGTACGTTGGTTAACCTCACTAGTCGGTTGAGATCAGCGAGTGCTACAGGGCTATGAGCGCTTCAAAGTAAGTTTCACCGTCATCGGAGTGGCATGACGCGCGGGTTTATCGAGGTTTGAAAACTCTGACACCAGGGTTAGCCAAGCTAGCCATACACTTGACTATACCTACACGATAAGAAGATCGCGGGCCGTGCTAGCTATATAGGTTTTGTGACATTCCAAATTAATTAAAATTTACAACTTAAAGTGAACGTTTAAAATGTACAAAACACTTTTAAAACGACGTATACAATACAATATACTGTATTGCACTCCAACACTAATGAAGTTGAAATACAGTTACATATGGGGTGACTAATTAGAGAAGCTTTAGAAGGTAAATTTCCTCATAAAACTGAACAACCTTTCAAGGAACCGAGATAAAAAATAATATAAAATAATCTAACTAATATTATAAAGAGGAAAGATTTGATTGTTTGTTTACATTGAATAGGCTCCTAAAGTACTGGACGGATTTGAAAAATCCTTTCACCGTTAGAATGCTACGTTATCCGGGTGGAATCCTTTATATATAGCTACTTCCGTGATGGACATAAGGTACATGGTTTTCCCGAATTCCCACGGGAACGAAGTCCCGGACGGAATGCTATGATAAATAAAAATATTGGAGGACTTTAAATTAGTGAGCTAAAACTTAGGATAGGAACCAGCTTTAGGAACTGAACAACTCTGCCAAATAAAAAAAGGAAGAAGTATGAAAAAAATTTCGCCTCCATAAAACTTGAGCAAAGATTTTTTTTTTAAGAATTTCATATGTGACTTTGTTTAGTAAAAGGTACAACATTCAGGGTAGTCAATAAGAGCTATTTACAATAGCTCATCACACTAATTGTGAACATTAACGACTAACTTGATACCTTTCGTTTTGAATGTCTACACTTACAATACATCGTTCTATAACCCGATTATCAGAATGTGGCGAGCTTACCATGATTTGGTTGCAGACAAGGCCAGAGCCATATTGATGTCTTTAACCTCAGATACAACTCATTTCGCAATAAAAATTACCGAGAGTCGGAAATTATCTCCTGCACGATACTTCTCCTACACTAGTAAAATACACCTGCTGAAGTTTATGTCATGGGTGGAGCAGTCATGTATGGAGATGTTTTATTTTTGCAATTTTGTTTTTCCTGGGTGGGCAATAGTTACTATATCATATACTCATTACGAATCTAAAATATTTTGAAAAAATATTGAGGTTTAGTAATGCCCCAAAGCCCTTAAACTTTTGAAAAGTTTGCAAAATTATAGATATTTTATGAATTACTATTACCATTAAAAATTACTCTTTACTTAATTAAACTATATCTTAAGGTAAAGTAAGGAATAGGCTACCACCTGCTATTTTTCTTAGATTTTTTTATGCTTCCTCTCCCCTCACCCCTCTGTCAAAAAAATGGCGCATGCCGCAAAAATGCCATATTATTTACTGCAATTATTGACACCAACCCAACTTAAGATCAAGCTGCATTGTTACAAGGTATTGGTGTAGTGTTTTAAGATGATACTACAAAGGTCATAAGATCGCAGAAAAATCCAACGAGCTGGATCGATAGAGATAAACAGTTTAATCGATATAAAAGTTGTGACCGAATCTGAATTATTTGGACTTTATTTTGAATTGTTTGGATCCGAATCTTTGCATAAGAAACCCGTTACACTCGCTACTTTCATCTTAAAAGTATATGCTCCCATCTGGATTTAAATAAAGACTAAACCTTCTTGTTTTCATTGTGTACAATACCGAAGTAAAGATAATCACTGGAGTTTACAATACCATGTCGCTGCCACGCTATTTATCTGACGATTCGAAAGTTGTCGTAGTTCCAATTATTTAAAAAAAATGGATATTTTGTAATGTGAATAACATATTAAATGCCTTGTTAGGGGACGAACGACGACACATCAAAGAATTGGCACTAAGAAGAATATTTAAATTGCGACAATCTGAACAGCGGGAAAAACCAGTTCGTGTTTACAAAATGGAAGATTTCAATTTTGCAGCAGCAGAATATGACGACATGATAAGCTGGAGTACTGTAAATGAGCCACCCCTACTAAAACAATTGAAAAACAGATTATTATGCAAGCAATTCAAAATTGAAACTGAAATATTATAAAAATATAACAAAAACCCTTGCCACACGCAAGCACCAGAGAGATGTGTCAAAATGGTGATGGAAGCCTCTGCTGTGGTTTGCGGAGCTTTGAGACGAGATGGATTTATAATAATTTTCCACGTTAAAAACGTATGAGTCACCGACTTCAATCCTAACAGTTCGCACATAGTAGATATCTAGTATTTTTTGTGGACTACAATGCTTATTAGCAGATAACTACAAGCAGAAATGTCATTCATTTATTTAGATGATGTTCTAGTTTGTAGTATTTTTTGTTTTTGTTGTTTTTTTTTAAAGCGCTGAATCATTTTTGATAAAATTTATATGTGACCTCTTCAGGAGTATACTCTTTCGAATAAATAAAGAATTATTCAAATCGGTTTATAATTGCCGGAGTAATCGCGTAACAAATATACAAAAAAAAATACAGTTGAATTGAGAACCTCCTCCTTTTTTGAAGTCGGTTGAAAAACAGGCTGAAATCTCGCAAAATTATGACCTTATTTCAATACTTACTAAAAAAGATTTTAAGGCCGAATAACAAACAGCGTTTTTTCGGTTTTTTTTAAGATTATTATTTTAGAGAGCAATGATTACAAATATAGGTCATAATGCTACAATTAACTTTGTATTTGGGTACGCTGTTACCCATTCTCCTTTACTAATATCCTTACACGTAGTTTTTTTGGTTGAGTTAATGAACCCTATGTTTTTTCAATAATTTTAAAACTTTGACCTCTCTGGGGCAGTACTTACAAAATTTTTTTCCGTAATAGCTACTTACATATATTATCAACTACTCCACACCCAGGCATTTCAAATTTCTAAAAATAAAAAAATCACGCTTTAGGTTAATAGTCTAGTTAAAAACTAATTAAACTGTGTCCATATCTTTTTAAGGTTGTAAACTGTTTGTACACCTATTAAATAAAATAAAAATATCACGAAAGTTGTATCTTTTCATTTTCACAGTGACATATACCCACCCATATGAATTCATATGACCTTTAGAGAAAGTTGTTTAGATTTATTGAGGAAGTTTAGCTAACTAATTTAAAATCATCCACAAATATTCATTATTGCATAGTGCACACATATGAGAATATTTATTCCGTATTACAGAACCAGACTCAGACTCTCATGTATACTTAAGTAGCAGTCGTATTTTGTAATTTTGATAGTAGGAGAAAGAGACAATCAATTCTTAAGTAAAGTTCAATACTTGAGTTTAAACAAAGACACACCTGAAGATGATGGAATCGAAACCGGTCGCATAAAAATCTACACTAATACTGTAAAGAAGACAGATTTGTATGTTTGTATGTATCGAATAAACTTAAAAAACTACTGGACCGATTTCAAAACTTCTTTCACCATTAGGATGCTGCATTATCCCTGAGTAACATAGGCTACATAATTTTCCCGAATTCCAACGGGAACGAAGTCCCGATCAGAATAATAGTATTAAATAAATAAGTGGAAGGGAGGCCCGTGCCCCTCGGTGAGGCCGTAAAAAAAAAGAAGAACTAGTGTAATAATCATGTCTTTCATTGGTAATCATTAGTCAAGACTTGAGTCTCCTTCTGTAGTACGGGCCTAAAACTTAATTAAAGTTAACAGCAGTAATAGATACAAAAAATAGTATACAAATAATACAATGTCCCAAGGTCATTCTACTTTGAACCTTATCACCAGCAGATAAGGAACATGGGTGAATACTAATTTAGAAGACAGAGAGTACAAAAAAAGTACAAAAATAGACAACCTGATTCAAGTAGCAATACAATATGCAATGGGACCATTACATAAGCACTATAGAGGGGCGGCAGGGTCTTTGCTTTGCTTATTTTTGATGACATGGGGGAGGGTCTAGCTGGTGATTACGTCAGCGGTAGTTATTAATTTTTTTACACAAATGGCAACCCACACATTGTCTATGCTTGAAAACGAAACACATTTTCGGGGATTCCCACAAAATGCATGTACCAATGTTTACGTAAGCAGGGGGGGGTAAGAGCTTTCTTCCTTTTGCTGACAAGGGGGGGGGAGTAAATAATTGTAATAAAGCTGCTTACGTAATATTTGAAAGGCTCCAATGAGCTGAATTCACAACCAATATACAACCTGTTCCTTTTGATATGCCATAACTCTAAGGTCATATTCTATGAATAAAAATAATTTAAAAAGGCCAAGGAACATATTTTCATAAATGGTTATTTTCGGAGAAGACATCAATCAAAATTAAAATTTTGATCCAACCGTGTGGTGATCGGTGAGAATAACACCATTTTCTGGGTTAACTCGCTAAATCGTTGACCTCATCTTTGACTTTTATGGTCAAGATTGAAGTCAAGAGTTGACCCATCTTATAATAAAAAAAATTGAAAAATCTTTCAAAATCTTTCTCCCATAAAACGAGTCCTAAGTTGGTACACTTTCATTGATAATTAGTTTCAATCATTCACAATTTAGAATACGATAATGCGACGTTGTAATTTCTTACGTAAAGGTGTTTATATGGAAATTCATATTTTTACCGGATTATTTTGAATGAAAAATAAAAATTTGAAATTGTAAATAATTGAAAAAATAATGTGTATGCTATTTGATTCATATAGGTGGTATCATTGATACCCTGCAATTATATCAAAAGGAACAAGTTATAGAACCGGACACTTGTAGAAAGCCATTCAGTTTTGTGCTGATTCACGTAAGTATTAATTAATTATATAAAATCACCCAATATGCCGTCACATGATGTGATACGACTTATTAAAAGTGTGTGTATGTGTGTGTGTGTCGCCTCTTTTCCTCGTTCAGAAGAACTTCTTCGCTTGAGCTTCTTTTCGTTCTCTGTAACAAAATAAAATGATTTATATAATTTGCTAGCTGACCCGACAGACGGTGTCCTGTTTTTTTTTTAACTTTCTTATTTTTTCTTTCATAAGAACCTTCTCCTGACAATAAGAAACACAACAATAAAAGAATTGGTGAAATCGGTCCAGCTGTTCACGGGTGATACCGTGACCAAGGGAAATAGATTCATTTTTAGGGTACCGTAACCCAAAGGGAAAAAACGGGATCCTATTACTAAGGCTCCGCTGTCCGTCCGTCCGTCTGTCACCAGGCTGTATCTCATGAACCGTGATAGTTAGACAGTTGAAATTTTCGCAGATAATGTATTTCTATGTGCCCTATAACAACAAATACTAAAAACCAGAATAAAATAAATATTTAAGCGGGCTCCCATACAAAAAACGTGATTTTTTAGCTCGTTTTTATAGAAAGTCTGTCCGAGGCTGTATCGCATGAACCGTGATAGTTAGACAGTTGAAATTTTCACAGATGATTTTAACTATTGGTCCTACAACAACAAATACTGAAAACCAGAATAAAATAAATATTTAAGGGGGCTCCCATACAAAAAACGTGATTTTTTTGCTCGTTTCTATAGATAAGTCTGTCCGAGGCTGTATCTCATGAATCGTGATAGTTAGACAGTTGAAATTTTCACATATGATGTATTTGATTGCTGCTATAACAACAAATACTAAAAAGTAGAATAAATTAAATATTTAAGGGGGCTACCATATAACAAACATGATTTTTTTGCCGTTTTTATAGAGATAATGGTTTTTATAGAGTCCGACTCGCACTTGGCCGGTTTTATAGGTAATGGTACGGAACCCGTCGTGCGCGAGTCCAACTCGCACTTGCCCGTTTTATTATATACTTATTATAAGATTTTTTTTAGTCCTCTTGAGCACTGGTGCCTCAAGAGGATTAGATACATTTCGTACAAATTTTAAAACAAAAACGGGATGTGAATAGAAGAAGAAACGGTTGGACAAAATTCGTTCCAAATTTTCGCGAAAATTTTACGGTGCTTGAGAGGTGGCCAGCAAAGAGTTTCACATAAGTTTACTAAGGGCGGGTTGCACCATCTTACTTTAACAATAACAACCGTCAAAATTTCAGTTAAAGTATCGGCTAGGCCAAAAATGAGTTGCACCAGTTGACAAATTGTTAAATAACGACATAACTTTAACCATAACCGTAACTGCTCACTTTTCGCTGGTTAGTGTTATAGTTAGTGTTAAGTTATCCGTCAAAATGACAAACGCGTTGAATATAACCTCTAAACATCATGTCCCTGCTCCAAGAAATACTCGCGGAAACCAGTTCTGAAGACGAAAGTGATGATCTTGTCAGTGTAAATAGAAAAAAAAAGTATACTTACCTATACTTCATTTTTTTTCGTATAAGAAATTATGTAAACAAAGAAGCAGTGGCAGTAAACATTTTCTTACAAACAGAAAAACTATGATAAATTAAAGAGTTGAAATAAAATAATTGAAAGGCCTAAACTATGCCACCAATAATATATTTTTGTTTTACTCTACAACAATGAATTTGTCATTACGCCGAGTAGTTCTTTGTTCTCTTAAGTACTCTTACTAGGTTGACTGGAAGAAATCCCCTCGTGGGATAAGTCCGCTTTTGTAAACTTCCTATTACTGTAAACGTATTATCATTGTACAATAAATCAAATAAATAAATAAACGCTTCACACTCAAAGGCCCACATGAAGGTTTTCCCTTGTGCCGTGGGTCCCTTGGAACACACAAAGACAAACACAAACACCCATGACCCGAGAACAAACATCTGCTTTTTACACAAATATTTGCCCCGACTGGGAATCGAACCCAGGACCCGCCGATCAAGAGGCAGCGTCACTACCACTTGACCAAACCAAACCAGTCATGTATGTATGTACCTAGTCGGTTCATAAGTTCTGTCACATGTTTTTGGTGAAATAATTAAGACACGATTGTATTTACTGTAACCATTTATATACCAAAAGGAACTTACTAAAACATGGATTCTTATATTAGTTAAGCTTATTCGAAATGACCCCCGCGATTTTGAATACAAGCCTTCAACCTGCGAGGCCAGTCGTCTATAGCAGCACGAACGACGTCCATATCAATATCGGCGGCTGCTTTGATCAAGGATGCCTTGAGTGAATCCAAATTAGGGTGAGGCTTCGAGCAGGCTTTTTCCTCTAAGTATTGCCATATTTTATAATCCAGCGGATTTAAGTCTGGGCTGGAGGAGGGCCAGTCTTCGTGCCGGATGAAGTCAATTTCATGAGCCGCCAGCCAGTTTTGCGTGCTTTTCGCTCTATGAGCTGGCGCAGAATCTTGCTGGAATACCCAGTGTCTGTTTTTGAACATGGTATGAGAAAGTGGTTTCACAAGGTTTGTTAGGACTGTATTTTGGTACACAGCTGCATTGGTTTTTACGCCTTTCTCACAAAAATATACCTCAGTTAGGCCCAAATATGAGACTCCTAGCCAAACCATGAGTGACGATGGGAAATGGCCTCGCTGGACACGCGGAATGCGGCTGCTCGCTTCTTCACTGTTGTGGGCGTACACTTTATCATTTTGTTTGTTGTAGCTCTCTTCCACGGTAAAAATTTTTTCATCCGAAAAAAGAATTTCACGGTGTTTTTTTCCCGCGTATCTCTTAACCAAAACGCTGGATCTCTTCAGTCTCAGGTCCATTAAACGCGCATCCAAACGATGTCCTGTTTTTCTTCGATAAGCTCGTAGGCCTAAGTCTTCATTCAACACCCTTTTCACCGTGGTTCTACTTAATCCCATCTGAAGGGCCAACAGTTTCTGCTTACGCATGGGATTTCTTTGGATCCGCGCCTTAACAGCTTTTATCACTGCTGGAGTCCTAACAGTGCGAGGACGACCACTTCTTTTTCTGTCTTCTACACCTAAATCTTCATATATCGTTTGATGCATCGATAAACGAATCTTTTAGTTATTTTTAAATTTTTCAGCAGATTGAAAATCTGGTTTGGCGCGTAACCGCACCGGTGCAAGGCGACAACCACGACTCGGTCTTCCTTTCGCGTCCACTCCATTTTAAAAAATAAATGAAATTAGATAGAGTGTACATTTTTAAATTCATAAAAGATTCGAAATTCAAATTCAATTGAAAAAATGTAGCCTGCATTCTAATTTAAAAAGTTTTGTTTATGTGACAGAACTTATGACCTGACTAGGTATGTATGTATTAAATAATAAATACATACATACATGACTGATAATAATTGCTCTGAATAAGAAACGGAGAGCAAGTTGAAACTATTTTAGATCTTAGAAACAAAACGAAATAGATTTAATTTAAATATTTAAAAACCCCCTTTCTGAGTAAGGCGATAAGACGGAGGTTGATAAAATGTCTGGTTTTGTCTCAGTTGGATTATTGTGATACAGTGTATGATCCGTGCCTAAACCAAAATCTGAAAAACAAGTGCTGACAGTGCAAAACTCGTCTATCAGATCTTCTAAATACTTACAACATACTTAATATGAAAAATAGAAGGACGTTAAATTTTTGTAATTTAATTTTCAAACTAAAGAAACTTGAGATCCCTGCCTAACTAGCTAGAAAACTTAAATAGACTAGTGCAGGCTTAGGTAAAAAGAAGTCAAAACGATTTCCTAAGTTGGTTTTACTGCACTCTCATATATCACTAGATATTCAAAGTTCCCACCATCTTCGGGGTACTGACGGCAGTAATCTGATACTTAATCGGAATCATCGCGATCGGAGTCCGAATCGCCACTTTCTGGATATCCAATATCATCTTTTTTTTTGCGCTTACTTTTAGCGCCTATCACGAAAACTTAAGTTATTATAAAATAATAATCCAAATTTTTTACGACAGAGAAAAAATGTTCACCAAAGCTGACATCAATGAAATGAAGTGACATGTGGTATTTAACTTATTTTTTCTATGTCTATGAGTGACACTATGTCTATGGTTTTAACGGTTTGGTTTAGTATTGCCATATTTAAAAATGTCACCCGCATCGAATTTGGGGTAAATCACGCTTCATTTGACTTGCAACCCCTTTAACTTTAACAAAGCTAATGAATTCGCTGGTGCAACACATTTTGCTGTAACTGTTAAAGTCAGAGTTACTGTTAGTGTTAAATTTGACACAAACTTTTACTATGACTGCTTCTGTGGTGCAATCCACCCTTAAAGACTAGGTAAAATAGCTTAGGTTATTGTGGAACCAACGTCGCTAGCCACGGATTACTATGTAGAACTAAGGGCGGATTGCACCACAGGATTGCACTCATAGTAAAAGTTTGTATCAAATTTAACAGTAAGTAACAGTAACTCTGCCTTTAACAGTTACAGCAAAATGTGTTGCACCAGCGAATTCATTAGCTTTGTTAAAGTTAAAGGGGTTGAAAGTCAAATGAAGCCTGATTTACCCGGAATTCGATGCGGGTGACATTTTTAAATATGGCAAGAAAAAGATCCGAGAAGAATCAGTCCGCAAATGGCAGGACAGATATGAAACATCGAGCACAGGGTCGGTCACAAAAACGTGGTATATCAATGAGGCGTACCCGTACCGTATAGTGAGGTCTACGAAACTGACACCCATACAAGTGCAGGTTTTGACAGGTCACGAAGGGATCGCAGAGTACTTACATCGGTTCAAATTAAAGGACAGTCCCGGATGCGAGTGTGACCCCGGCATTAGTGAGTCTGTGTGGCACATATTACTAGATTGCCCACGATTCGCAGCTACCAGAATGGACGTTGAAATCATCATGGAGACACCATTTCCTAAAAAAAAGACACCATTCCTCGTGTACGCAGAGACAATATTCCGTGTTGCCACCAAACGCAACAGCACTATAACTCAAATAGCACCGAGACACCCCCCTATCCAAGCGCCACTCTCAAGTGTTCAAGTCACACAAACCAATCTTATCCCTACAGGGGAAATGACAGTCAGCCGAGGCGACAACGCAAGCCAGCTGCTTACGTACGGAGAGCACGGTGTACCCGGGTTAAAAATTCGTGGAGTGGCTCTTTTCATGGACAATAACACTGAAAGGCTGGGTATAAGCTTTTGCTGCGCCACAGCTCGTGGGAATGTCACGCTATCACCAGGCCTCGCAGCTCTATTAAACGGCAGTAATTTCAAAACGAGCATGAAACGAAAGGCATTTAATGCACTGCCCGAAATAAAAGTAACGAACCATTCATGCCGACTTGTGCGATCACGCAATAAGACGGTAGCGCTATTTGAAGGAAGCGCAGAAGAAACTCAGTTTGCTCAGGCATGCTCAGTGCTTACAAAACTAAGAGAAGAGAGCAACAATATCTTGGTAACATCCCGAAAGATAAGTGTTGACGCAATGGCGGTTGGACACGTCAAAGGCGAAGTGTCTGATTATATGGGATGTGTTAAAGCCTCAGAAGTACACGAGGTAGTTGTTTACGAAGATAGAGGTGAAAACATAAACTTTCTCTTACCATACACACCCAATAACGAGACAACTACCAATGCCACCAATAGCTGGGGCGATCCCATTGCGGGAATACTTAGTGGATCGGAAAGGCTACAACAAAAGATAGTCGTAGCAAACCACACAACGCAGCAGAAGCATAAAGGGGGAAGTCAAAGTCAAACCAAAGGCAAAAGCAAGGTCAGTGCAATTCTTGATGCATTAAATGCCGCTGCAGCCAGAATACCAAGCATCCTGAAAAATAAAACTAACAAAGTAATCGCTGCAGAAGAACAGCAAGCAGCTGTTAAGAGTTTCACGAAAGGTATTCCTAAAAGGTAGCCATCAAACGCCCCATCCAACCGAACAAAAGCTGACATGGGGCAAGTAGAACCGCCCTCTCTAAGGCAGGCAGTGACTCCTCTTGACCACATGGTAAACGCATTTCTTGAGTTCCTAGGAATAACAAAAGCGACCAGAGAAGTCAATGTTAAGACTTGCGAGAATATCTTGCAATCTTTCATGATAGAAAATGAAGGTCTGCTAAAGGTGAGACTCGAGAAAGCGGATGCAACTGTTTACGACAATGACACCTCTTAAGTTCTAAAAGTTATAAAAATGAGTCCACACATGGCCGCATACAACAACACAAGTGGCTTTCTTACTCTCAATTAGGAAGTAACTCGCCGCACGGGTACAATAACGTTAAAAACCCCTTCAGATGATCCTATAGTTGTCACAGCCCGATGCACGAAAGTCATGCTAGATGACAGGATCCTTTAAATGACAAGCGGTTTCGAGGGATGTTTCGGGCGGCGAAAGCTTTGATTCCTGGGAGGTGCCAAAAATATCGTGGATAAATGGGGTTCCTGGATGTGGAAAAACAACTTGGATCGTAAACCGCTTTGATGCCGAATTAGACCTGGTAGTTACAAACACAACCGAAGCAGCGAAAGACCTGAGGGACAAACTTGCGAGTCGTATAGGGGCTGACGTGAAAACCAAGGTGCGCACCCTTGCATCAGTTCTTGTAAATGGCCTCAAAGAGCCGAACAGGAAGAGATGCAAGAGACTTATGGTAGATGAAGCACTCATGAGCCACTTTGGAGCTGTCATAATGGCGGCAGTAATCACAAAAGCAAGTGAGTTGTTTCTCATCGGTGATATAAACCAGCTACCATATATTGACCGCAACAATCTCTTTCCTCTGAAATACACCCGTCCTGACTTAATGAGTAACATCACGCCAGAGCTCCTGTGCACCCATAGAAACCCACTCGACGTAGTATTTGCGCTTAGAGAAGTCGACAGCGGCATCTGCTCGTCAAAACTTAGTGCACATTCCCTGAGACATGAAAGGTTTACGGGCGCGCAGATCAATGGAACCACACCCGAGACGTTGTACCTTGTCCACACACAGGCAGAAAAGGAAGCCCTGAAATGTCAAGGATACGGGTCGGGAACTGGATCACGCGTCCTCACCATACATGAAGCACAGGGCTTAACGTACGAAAACGTGGTAATTCTTCGTACTATAACAACCAGGCAGGAGCTACACAACAGCATCCCACATGCAGTGGTTGCCGTATCGCGCCATACCGTCAGCTGTGTATAATACGCGGATGACGGTAATGATGCGATAGGCAGTTTTATCAAAGAGGCAGGCTGAGGAAAAGTGATTGATTATAACCTAAAAATGGCCATCAAAAATCGGGATACGGTTGTTGTCGATGCTTTAAGGACTGGAGACAATAGACAGAAACCACCGCTGACTTAGGTAAATAAACATAATAAAAATGTAGTTAAGTATATTTTAGTTTCTTTATATGTATTTATTTATTGTTAACTCAAATGGAGAGTATAAAATCGTTTGAAAATGTAAAATAAGTATTAAAAATATAAATTATAATAAGACAAGGGCACGGACATCAAGTCTGTGGATGCAAAATTAAGTCTAATAAAAAAAATGGCAATAATAAACATAACCGTAAAAACCATAGACATAATGTCACTCATAGACATAGAAAAAATAAGTTAAATACCACATGTCACTTCATTTCATTGATGTCAGCTTCGGTGAACATTTTTTCTTTGTCGTAAAATTTTTTTTACGATTATTATTTTATTATAACTTAAGTTTGCGTGATAGGCGCTAAAAGTAAGCGCAAAAAAAAGATGATGATATTGGATATCCAGAGAGCGGCGGCGATTCGGACTCCAATCGCGATGATTCCGATTAAGTATCAGATTACTGCCGTCAATACCCCGAAGATGGTGGGAACTTTAAATATTTAGTGATATATGAGAGTGCAGTAAAACCAACTTAGGAAATCGTTCTGACTTCTTTTTACCTGAGCCTGCGCTAGTCTATTTAAGTTTTCTAGCTAGTTAGGCAGGGATCTCAAGTTTCTTTAGTTTGAAAATTAAATTACAAAAATTTTACATCCTTCTATTTTTCATATTAAGTATGTTGTAAGTATTTAAGAAGAGTGTGGTTATGGGATCGTTTGGAGACGTTGTAACAAAATCTGATAGACGAGTTTTGCACTGTCAGCACTTGTTTTTCAGCTTTTGGTTTAGGCACGGATCATACACTGTATCACAATAATCATTTGAGAGCCCTATAAAAACTAATTGGGATTACTAATTGGCCTATAATTGGTATCATTTGAGAGCCCTATAAAAACTCTTTAAAAAAATATCCATTTCATTTGATTAAAGAAAAAGCTTGACACTTTAAGTCACTGTGAATGACAATGGAACTGATTCTCCTCTTCAAATTTTGTTTGTATTGTTTTGTTTTTTGGGTATAAAAGGGTCGATACAGCTTATTGGGGGATGAAGACACAGAAGAATATCTTTCATCAGAAAAACGTCCTTGAAGATGGACACTACTGCTGCTGAAGCCGCCCAAGTTATCGCACTACTGCAATCAGGACTACGTCAGTGTGATGTTGCTCGACAATTGCACTTGAGTCGCTTTTCTGTTCGAAGAGTGTGCCAGCGGTTCCTGCAGACCGGTGGCTTTGTCCGAAGGCGTGGGTCTGGTAGAAATCGCTGCACTTCTGCGAGAGATGACCGATTCGTCGTATCGAAGTCTTTGAGAAATCGGTTCTCTAATGCTGTTGAGTTGCAACAGCAGCTTCAAGCAGTTCGTAGAAGGGCCGTGAGTGTCTCTACAGTTAGAAGAAGACTAAAGGAGAGAAATATTGTGGCTAGAAGACCTGCCACGGGTCCAAAATTAACCGCAGCGCATCGGCGAGCACGCCTGCAATTTGCTCGCGCCCACGTCAATTGGACCCTGGACCAATGGAGAGCTGTTCTCTTCTCAGACGAAACGAGAGTGTGCCTTTTCTGCAACGATAGACGCAAAAGAGTATACAGAAGACAATGGGAACGTTTTGCCCAAGCCTGCATCCAAGAGACGGTAGAATACGGGGGCGGTTCCTGCATGTTCTGGGGCGGCATATCTGCCGACGGCAAAACTGAACTTTCTTGCGTCTCTCGGACCGGCGGTGCTCGCGGGCAAGGGTCGATGACTGCTCACCGGTACATCACAGAGATCCTGGAAGAACATGTGGTCCCCTATGCTGGATTTATTGGCGACGGGTTCACATTAATGCACGATAACGCTCGCGCGCACACTGCTGGAATTGTGCAGGGCTACCTTCAAGAGGTTGGGATCCCTGTCATGCAGTGGCCAGCGAGAAGTCCAGATCTGAACCCGATAGAGCACCTCTGGGACCAGCTGAAACGCAAGGTTAGATCCCGTGATCCCGCTCCCGCGACTCTTCAGGAGCTCCAAGACGCCGTTATTGAGGAATGGGACAGAATCCCTCAAGAAGAGGTCCTAAAGTTGGTGCGATCCATGAGGGAGCGCATGGAAGATGTCATTAGGGCTAGGGGGGTTAACACTAGGTTTTAGGTTAGTTTTAAGCAACTTTGTTTTGAAAAAACCGGCCAAGAGCGTGTCGGGCCACGCGCATTGTAGGGTTCCGTAGCAGCATGGTTCAAATATGCAGCTGGCTTCTTAATTCTACAAGCATATTATCATAGTTTATGTTAAAATCCCCAAATACTATACTTAGTATCATAAACAAATGTATTAAAAAGTTTGGCCTAAATATAACAGAATGGAAGTGTTTAATGCGCGAGCGAAGCGAGCGCGACTTTTTTTTTTGCGACAATTTTATTGTAAGGAATAATATAATAATATCAAGCTAAGCAGGTGTATATTTTTAATGTCGTTTTCGTAATTAGCACCCACAAAAACCTATTAAACGACACCTGAAGTGTCAATATGTTACAGCTTGGCTTTCGGCTCGCCTCACTTTTAGCGTGGAACCTTGTATGTCAACCATTTTTGATTAGGGTACACTTCGTCGTAAATGCTACCCTCGTGAATTATTCCAAATTTTTTTTCATTATACAAATTAATGTTTCCTAAACGGATTGCTGAATCGAAAAACGTTTGTAGTAAACCCCTTCTATCTTTTAAAAAGCTATCCTATGATAACGCACTCGATGATATCGGCTAGAAAAAAAACCATCGCCCATTCACGTTAATGGGAAACACACGAAAACATTTTTTTTCTACCATTTTATTTTTTAGATTTGTCACCACAATGAATAGGTATGTATGACCATGCCAAATTTCAGCTCTGTGCTACCAAGGGTTTCTTAGGAAACCTGCGGACAGACAGACATGGCGAAACTATAAGGGTTCGTAGATTACTACGGAACCCTAAAAACAAATGTATTATTAAAGAGTTTGTAATTTGGGAAATAATTTTTGTTTTGGTCTAAATGCAACCGAATGTAAGTATAAAATTCGCGAGCGAAGCGAGCGCGAATTTTTTTTGTTGTTTTTTTTTTGTTTTTTTTTTACGGCAATATTACTGTTAGAAATAATATCAACCTGCTGTTAAAATAATTTTGATGTCATTTTCGTAATTAACACCCCCAAAAAACTATTTAACGATACCTAAAATGTCAATATGTTACAGTTTGGCTTTCGACCTCCCCTCACTTTTAGCGTGGAACCTTGTAAACATATTCTTATTAATCCCAAAAACGTTTGGTCGACTATTACTCGCAAACTTGAAGGGCCAACTTATGTGTGATAGTTTTTCTTTTAATTTCGTTGTATATTTTATAACCGTTAATTTTTTTACATTTTTAGAAACAACTGTTTAGCTGGTAGTGTCCCCCCCGGAAACTTGTTTTTAACAAAAAAATTCACTTTAAAAATATTTTTTTCTCAAACGGAGTGCTGAATCGAAAAACGTTCTTAGTAAACCCCTTCTATATTTTAAAAATCTATCTTATGACATTCAATTCGATGGTATCGGCGAGAAAAAAAAATCCATCGCCCTTTCACGTGTATGGGAAACACCCGAAAAAATGTTTTTTCCAAAATTTTATATTTTAGATCTGTCGGCGCAATCAATATCTATGACCATGCCAAATTTCAGCTCTGTAGTACCAAAGATCTTATATTAGTAAATATATTCTTATTAATCCCAACAGTGTTTGGCACTTGGTCGACTATTACTCGCAAACTTGAAGGACCAACTTATGTGTGATAGTTTTCCTTTAAATTTCGTTATATATTCTACCAACGTAAATTTTTTCACATTTTTAGAAACAACTGTTTAGCAGGTAGAGGGGGGGGGACACTTGTGTTTGACAAACATTTTCACTTTAAAAATTTATATTTCGCAAACGGAGTGCTGAATCGAAAAACGTTCTTAGTAAACCCCTTCTATCTTTTAATATGCTATCCTATGACACCCCACTCAAAAATATTGGCGAGAAAAAAAAATTCATCGCCCTTTCACGTCTATGGGAGACACCCGAAAAAATTTTTTTTTCTAAGATTTTACTCTACAGTTCTGTCGGCGTGATTCATATGTATAATCATGCAAAGTTTCAGCTCTGTAGTACCAAGGGTTTCTTAGGAAACCCGCGGACAGACGGACAGACGGACAGACGGACATGGCGAAACTATAAGGGTTCGTAGATTACTACGGAACCCTAAAAATTAATCAGATTTCATTAGGGTTTTTTAAGGATTTTTATTATTTTGTAAAGTTTTCTCAGTTCCAATAAAAAACATTGAATGAATTATTGTTTTTGCATTCTCTGTTTCCTTACCTTTCAAATGATACCGAACATTACCAATATTTCAAAATACAAATACGATTGAAAGATGTTTAAAATAGATTTCTTAAAAGGTGCGATTTTTTTGAAGCCGAGTGTAGTTTCAACTTGCTCTCCGTTTCTTATTCAGAACAATTATTACCAGTCATGTATGTATATATGTATTTATTCTTTATTTTACAATGATAATACGTTTACAGTAATAGGAAGTTTATAAAGGCAGACTTATCCCACGAGGAGCTTTCTTCCAGTCAACCTAGTAAGAGTACTTAAGAGAACAAAGTTTTCTGTTTCATAGTTTTTCTGTTTGTAAGAAAATGTTTACTACCACTGCTTCTTTGTTTACATAATTTCTTATACGAAAAAAAATGAAGTATAGGTAAGTATACTTTTTTTTTCTATTTACACTGACAAGATCATCACTTTCGTCTTCAGAACTGGTTTCCGCGAGTATTTCTTGGAGCAGGGACATGATGTTTAGAGGTTATATTCAACGCGTTTGTCATTTTGACGGATAACTTAACACTAACTATAACACTAACCAGCAAAAAGTGAGCAGTTACGGTTATGGTTAAAGTTATGTCGTTATTTAACAATTTGTCAACTGGTGCAACTCATTTTTGGCCTAGACGATACTTTAACTGAAATGTTAACGGTTGTTATTGTTAAAGTAAGATGGTGCAACCCACCCTTAGTGAGTTATGGACAAATATTCCATTAAATACAGTCTAATACTGATTGTTATTTGAGTAAAACATTATTAGGAATAAGTAAACTTAAGATTAAGTTATTATTGACTAATTATGTTCTAGTGACTAGCTTTCCGCCCGCGGCTCCGCCCGCGTGGACAGGTTATATCGTGCCCAGCTGTGAGATAAAATGTAGCCTGTGTCCTTTCTCAAGGTCTAATCTATATCTGTACCAAATTTGATCGAAGTCGGTTTAGCTGTTAGGGCGTGAAAGCGTAACAGACAGGGTTACTTCCGCACTTATAATGCCTTTTTTTTGCCAGCCCTTATACGTCCCCACCGAGGGGCACCGGCGTTCCTTCGTAACACGAAGGGGATTTAGACCGCGCGCCGAGCGGAATGCTTCTTAGGCAAGCATTTCGAAATTAAACCCCTAAGAGGGTGAAATGGAGGATCAAAGTTTGCATGGAGAAAAAAAATGAATTTAGACATTTTGACTCGAAACTTCGTCAAGATATACCTTGAAGCAAATAAACGGACACGTGTTTCGAGATTTTTCGAAAATCATCCCCTAAGGGGTCAAGAATGTAATCGGTGCCTAAGGTCCGTATTACAGAACGCGACTCAGACTCTGATCTGTGATTTTGATAGTGAGAGAAAGACACAAACAATACTTAAGTATAGATCAAGATGTAAAAGCATCTATGGAGGGCAGGCGAGGGAAACGTCCTGAGATGCTGGTCGTACATTTATTGGCAGTGATAAAAAGGGTGGTTTCATACATGCGTCGGCTTATATTAGGTGAGAGCGAGACAGACACACATCTAGACGTCCTGTTCTTAGGACAAGGCGCCCTCTGGTTGCAACAGACGGAACTAGGTGAAAAGGTAATTAATACAAAACGGAAGCGCCGCGGGCGCAGCCTGCTATGCACCGATGCAACAAAAACTGTTAGTAGTTCATCTGATTTGAGCTAGATGGCGCTGCTAACACAAGACTTGAGTCTCCTTCTGTAATACGGGCCTACAAGAGTTCTTTGCACGAGTGAAACCGCGGGAGAAAGTTAGTTGACAAATAAATAGGTCAGTTACACACTTATACATAGCGTAGAGCAGCATGGCGGTGATCTGTGTGGCCGCTATCAGTATATAAGTAGTTATAATGATACTGTATGTGTAACTGACTTGTACATAGCGTAGAGCAGCATGGCGGTGAGCTGTGTGGCCGCTATCAGTATATAAGTAGTTATAATGATACTGTATGTGTAACTGACTTGTACATAGCGTAGAGCAGCATGGCGGTGAGCTGTGTGGCCGCTATCAGTATATAAGTAGTTATAATGATACTGTATGTGTAACTGACTTGTACATAGCGTAGAGCAGCATGGCGGTGAGCTGTGTGGCCGCTATCAGTATATAAGTAGTTATAATGATACTGTATGTGTAACTGACTTGTACATAGCGTAGAGCAGCATGGCGGTGAGCTGTGTGGCCGCTATCAGTATATAAGTAGTTATAATGATACTGTATGTGTAACTGACTTGTACATAGCGTAGAGCAGCATGGCGGTGAGCTGTGTGGCCGCTATCAGTATATAAGTAGTTATAATGATACTGTATGTGTAACTGACTTGTACATAGCGTAGAGCAGCATGGCGGTGAGCTGTGTGGCCGCTATCAGTATATAAGTAGTTATAATGATACTGTATGTGTAACTGACTTGTACATAGCGTAGAGCAGCATGGCGGTGAGCTGTGTGGCCGCTATCAGTATATAAGTAGTTATAATGATACTGTATGTGTAACTGACTTGTACATAGCGTAGAGCAGCATGGCGGTGAGCTGTGTGGCCGCTATCAGTATATAAGTAGTTATAATGATACTGTATGTGTAACTGACTTGTACATAGCGTAGAGCAGCATGGCGGTGAGCTGTGTGGCCGCTATCAGTATATAAGTAGTTATAATGATACTGTATGTGTAACTGACTTGTACATAGCGTAGAGCAGCATGGCGGTGAGCTGTGTGGCCGCTATCAGTATATAAGTAGTTATAATGATACTGTATGTGTAACTGACTTGTACATAGCGTAGAGCAGCATGGCGGTGAGCTGTGTGGCCGCTATCATTAATACGGCCGGCAGCGACACACACGACGGACACGACGACTGGATACCCACTTGGGGGGCGGCTGATATCCTGGAACCAATCAATAATAATAATATTAATAATCATATTAAGTATCGTCAGCAAGTGTACCTGCGTTAAACACTTCAGAGCTTCAGCAGACGATCTTCCCATCCCATCGAGATACACCCAGCAGACGAGTTTATTTACTCACAATATCATACATTTCAGTTGAGAGGAATTGACTGATAATATCTATAATATTTAAAAAATGTACATGTTCGTGTGACCAGCAAACGCATTCTTTTTTTATCATAAGATGGGTTAACTCTTGACCACAATCTTGACCAAAGCTGTTTGGCGTCGGACTTCGGTAGGAGGTGGTCGCGAACCAGACGGCCCTTTACAGAGCCTACCACACCGCATGAGACCATAGGACATCTCAGATTTAGAACAAATCGAGGTTTCGTTGCCTAGGGTGGATTACTAGGAGGCAGATCTCATTTGTATTTCCTTAGTCGCCGCTTACGATACTCACGGAAAGAAACAGGCTGGTGTTATTCTCAACCGGTCACCACACGGCACAAACCTCCAGCACCCTACAGTCGGCAGACGTTTTTTGTTTAAGATATTAGAATAGCTATAATATGACGAATTCTCAAACGAGAGGAAATTACTGAATTTTTTTTTCAACGTGATGAGGCTTATGTTGATTAACCCACCCACCGAGCCGCGGCAGACGTTCATAGAGCTTCACGATAAATATATCTGAAGCAGTTTACAAGTTATCACACGAGAGGAAAGAAAAAATTGGCCGGTGACATGGAGTCATGGACCAATACAACTAGAGGACTGACAATCTCCATACAGTGAAACGTGGTTCGGATATTTGTTCTATGACTTTACACTAGATGTCGCTTTTTTTAGTTTTCTTTTTCATTTTCGTCACGTTTTCACAAATTTCAAGTAAAACCAAATTATTGACTAGAATTGGAAATTCAGGTTTAGCACTTGCTTGTTTGAAAATTATAGCCCTCCATAAGCCTCCATGTATCTCGAGTATGCTATTATAGCTTCTCAAACAGACCTCTTTTGTATGAAAAATCGTTCAATATCCCTAGACCGTGTTGATGTGTTGTAAAAGAACGTGTTGACATTTTAATTTTCCTTGGGCTATCGTGCTGTCTCGCCAAGCGTGCGAGAGGCATGAAGGTCATTACAAGTTCAATCGACATTCTTTTGTCCAACTTTTGTCTGTGTTGCCGCTATTGGGCGAACACATACAGGTTATAATTTTGTTTCATGTTTATTTCGAATTTGCAAATCGAATAGGCGCCAGTTTAGTGAGATATTCACATATGAATGTTAGATTTGTCGTAAATTCTTTTTCTGTTCAAATCAAAAGATGTAGGAAACAAAATTTGGAAGCGTTCGTCAAAAAATTATGTAGGAACGGAACGCATTGTTAGTTTTAGAATAGAATAGAATAGAAAAATCTTTATTTTATAGGACATTCAGGATGTCACTTAAAACAAGTCAAGATTACAATGAAATACATACCAACATACATTAAACGATTTAAATACATACATACGCATTCGTTCTTTTGACCCTACTGACTCTACGCCTATTCGCAAAGGTGCAGTCTTCCTCAGAGAAGAACAGGCAAGAAACTCTGAGGTTGCTCTTTTAAATCGCATTACAAATTTTCTTATTTACTAATTTTAACTAAATCTGAAATAACTCTAGAGCTGAGCATTTCATTCCCATTGCTGCCTGTCTGATAGATAATGAGAAATTTTGTAATAGCCCTTTTTGCAAAGTTTTTGTTTAATTACTATCTTAAATTTGTCCAAAGGTAAATTTTGAATACACATGTGAATCTTTTTGGGTCGGCTCGTCCTGGCAACCCGATTGCGATTTTCGATTGTTATCGGCGTTGGAGCAACAGCTTCCATTTTCAATATTAATTACTCAAAATCCCAAAGGGTGGAGAATACAAACTTGTTACCTAATTTTGGAGTTTTGTGCTAAAAAAGCAAAAAGATTGTGGAAGCGGAGGGACGACATAGATCGCTGGATGTCATGTGGGATTTTCAACACAATTTTTTAGATACTTTTTAGAAGATTTTCGATCACATTGTGCAACACATTGTGTGGGAACCTTGGCGTATTTTCGAGAGGATTGTGGAAAGTTTGGCACCTTTCGTGAGAAAAGCCTAGGTTGCCAACCCGAGGGAAGTTGGTGCACGTGGCAACCTCGCGAGTCGCAGCGGAGCCGGGAGCCGGGTTTAAATTACAAATTTATATATAAAGTTCTTATGGTATCATTATAAACCTCTGAGTTTAGGATTTACTCAGTTAATTTAGAAATTTGTGAACAAAGTTATATAGAACCCATTTACTTTTAGTACGGCCCCTGCCGCTGATCTATATTAAACTTAATTTATTATTAAAATTTAACTTTGTTTAGTTTTAATATACATTGGCTAAACCGCATTTTGCAGTTTTATTTGGTTTAGTCCTTTGGAAACATTTTTTTTTCTTTTCTTTTCTTTTTTCTTTTGCCCGTGGCACTGCCAGACGGGCTTGGTCAGTGTCACGTGACTAAATGGCGAAAATGTGTATTTAAATTTGTTCACAAATTTCGATTTTAAAATTTATTTCACAATTTTTTTTTTCCAATTCCACTTTCATTTCCACTTTTCGCCCGGACCGCAGGGATTATTGCGTGTGTAAGATCTGTCCTGGCAGTTAGTTTATTTATGGTGTGTAGTTTACTGTTGGAAAGATAGGTTAGTTTAGTTAGTGGAAGGAGTGAGGTGGAAAGAGATAAGTGTTAGTTTATTTATTAATTTTAGTTTTATTTTTAAGTTGTGAACAACACAATTTTTATTTAAAATACCAATAAAATTAGGTTTTAATTTTTCAATTGGCCATTAATTTGTCCAACTCACGTTTAGTGCTGACCGGTTCGCGTTGAAATTAAAAACAAATTTTAAAGAAAGGTCATTTGTTTTATTTCCCGTATAGTTTTAAGTTTGGTTGGGTTATAGTGTGCTGGAAGTATTAAATACCAATTACAAAAGTGTTGTTCCAACTTGGAATTTTTTTTTTAAACACGAAAAACAAAAGAATATGTTTTAACCATTTTGAGGTAGTTTTATTTTATTCTCCTTTTCAAAATATTGTTGGATTTCAAATTAACACTATTCATTCACAAAAATATTGTAGAGGTTTATTAAAAATAAAAACATTGTTTATTAAAATAAATATTTAACGCATTGATAACATTATTAAAATAAACGAAGTTATATAGTGTAAAAAAAACAGAAGGAATTAAGTTAAGGATTAGACATAGAGACACAAACTCGGTGGGTTTGTTTTGTAAACCGTTACTAGTACTTTATTGATTGTAAAGGAAACCACCATGCAAGAAATATCAATTGAGTCATTAAATAAAGAGGAATTAATATGATAATTGACTAGTTTTGTTTGTGTCGCCAATTACTAGAATCATGTTATAACTTTTGTATAATACGTCAAAGGTAAAACGACCAGCCCTCTGGCGGATTTTGTAATCAACAAATAAAAAGCTCATTTTCCAGCGCTTTTACGTCTACTTTTACAACCGAATTTTGACGTTTTTCTGGACTACATTTCAATACAGGAAGATTTTTTGATCACCATCCAAATATTTTGTACGTAAACTTTATGAAAAACAGACCCGTATTTTTTTGTTTCTACGTTTCATATAAATATTTCAAGCTAGATCGTCTGAAGCATGAAAATAAATCAAAATTTTTGTATGGAAAATTTTTTTACATCGTCCAATTGACTTGAAATTTTGTAATAGTACTCTTCAACACAATTTGTGACATCCGTGTTTCTGCGTTTTACAAATTTCATCTCTAAGACGTTAAAAAGCTGTATCAAAATCTGAAACGAAAAATTTGGATGGTGATAAAAAAGTCACTTTGCATATGGAGTTTGTCAATCCTCTAGTTGTATTGGACCATGTTGGTGATTAAAAAGTCACCCTGTAGTGTAGATAGATACTGGGATATGTATTCTTCACCAAGACCGGTCGGAGTGCTGTCATTAAGTATCGATTTAAATTTGAAATTGAACTAGTTCATTCTAGAATAAAAAAAGAAAAGACGGTGACAGCATTCCGGGGCCAGGGGTCATTGGATGAGAGACAGCCAAGTGTCTTAGACGTGCGAATAAGATAGTGTTCGGATGTGTATTGATTAAGCGTTTTGTGCCGTGTGGTGATCGGTTGAGAATAACACAACCCCATTTCTTTCCGTGGGTGTCGTAAGAGGCGACTAAGAAAACACAAATGAGACCTGCCTCCTAGTAATCCACCCCAGGCAACGACACCTCAATTTGTTCTGAATCTGAGGTGTCTTCCTATGGTCTCATACGGTGTGGTGTCCGACTGGTTCGCGACCACCGTCCTACCGAAGTCCGACGCCAAACAGCTTGCCGTGTTCCGTCGGTGCGAAGGAGTACCGTGCCTTATAGACATTTTCTGGGTTAATTCGCTCCATCGTCGACCACATCTATGACCTTGGTCAAGATTGAGGTCAAGAGTTAACCCATCTTATAATAATAATAAAAAAAGCGTATTGCTATGTTGCGTTAGTATAATGAAGTCCTGTCTAAATCGAATCTGCGGTGTTTCTTAAGTCACGCCCCCTTACAATACATACCTCTGTGCCATCCCGGCGACAGTCTGTTTAAGCTGGTTGATCCCCTCCCGCATCTCTAGCGTGAGCGCGGCCGCACCCCCCGCACCCCCCGCGTGACCCCCCGCCGCTAGTAGCGAGTCCGACTTGCGGGACACCTCGATTATGAACCCTCTGTAATATAAAAAACAAAATATTAGCGCACATTAAGACAGACACGAACATCCATGTTGAGGTGAGATGGCGGGAGAAATGAAACGGCAGGGCCTTAGTTATTTAGTGTGTTTCTTGGCGTAAAAAGAGAAAGATTGATTGATACATCGCCTTATCAAGGATAAGCCGGTGGTGAATAGTGGAACTACAAGCTTCCTCCGATCACCGACAGGGGCGCTCTTTATATTAATTATTCTATTAAATGTTAGAAGGCGCTGTTATTGGCGCCTTCTAGCATTTAATAAAATTCACCTGTTACGCCAGACACCTAAAGTAAATAGCACAAGTATTCTTAAGTCAAAACTGAGGGACTCTGCTCGAATGGCAAGATGATGGACGTGACGTCATCACAATTGCATTCAAGCGGATAAATAAGTAAATAGCACACGCCTCGTGTTGCCGTCGAGCGACGGGTCCACTGGTAATTTAATTAGTGGTAGTTAGTTATTATTTTTGTCATTTTCAAAATTAGTGATAGTTATTTCAGAGTTAAAGTCAAAAGTTGCTTTATTTCATAAAACGTGCAGAATGTTACTTAAAATAAGTCAAAATAGTGAATTGCATTATTATCATTTTTAACTTTGCTACTATGCGCAAAGTATGGTATTGTATTTTCCTTTGTTAAGCAGTTTATGGTAGGTTTTTCATATCGCATAAAAAGAGCGCGTCTCGCCATCAAACTGTTTAGTTTGGCGAGTAATATAACTAAGACAAACTGTAACTTACCGTTGTACAAATAAATTAAAATATATATATATTTCAGATTATCTAATAGACAAGCAACTATGGGAAAAATTGCTCAGCTCCAAAGTTTTTCAGATATTAAGTCAAGTAAAATTAGAAATAAAGATTTATGTATCATTGAGTCAAAAAGAGCGACCCTCGGAGTTTCTTGTCCATTTTTTTCCTGCGGAAAACTGCACCTTTGCGAATAGGCGCAAAAAAAATACTAATGTAATTTACTACTTTAGGCATATATTATTGACTAGCATTCCGCTCGGGACTTTGTTTCCGTGAGAATTCGGGAAAATTATGTAGCCTATGTTACTCGGAGATAATGTAGCATTCTAATGGTGAAAGAATTTTTTCAAATCGGTCCAGTAGTTTATTCGTTACATACAAAAATACAAATCTTTCCTCTTAGTGTAGATAGCTACGTTGTAAATATTTTTGTAGAACCATAGCAAATACATGTTTTGTGATTTCTTTAGTATTTTAGTAGAGTAAGTAATTGAGATATTTAGGGGATATTTCCACTTGACGACAAAACACAAGCCGCCGCTGACGCGTGCACTCGCCACCATTAATACAATGGCTACAGAAATATTTTTACATAGTTGCACTAGCTGTAGTGTCGTACAGAATGTCATAATATGTGACTGTGTCTGGTAAAAGGGACCACTTTGACGGTGGTCGTTAAGGGTGAAAATGTAATGTAATAAGCTATGTTAATCACCTTTATGGACTACCCTCAAAGTGGTCCCTTAGAATAACTTTATGTGACTGTGCCTGTGCAGTCCTTCCATGCTGGACTGGGAGTGAAAGAAAAACTTAGAATGTGCCAGCTACCTACTTTTCACAGATATACAGTAAAAGTTAGTGGGATGCGAGGGATTTGCTGTATAATAGGCGAAAGCCTGACCTCCTCTCACCATTATACAACTTGTTCCATCTGATAACCCTCACATTTTTTGTCAAACCTGGCATCTAATAGTTTGCTAGAACCACTGATGCTCTGCCTACCCCGTTAGGAATTATAGCCGTGAGCGTTTTTTGACGTGACAACGTCTTATAAATTGGTTTGCCGGGTGTCACTTCAAAAAACTGCGTTACGCTCCGCTCACGTTATGCGCTCACAATGAGAGCGAGTGAGAGGCACGGCCCGCCTAAGAGCGAGAGAGACAGACATCAAAAGTCGTTGTCACGTAAAACTTTCGCCCGTATACCGACTTTACAGGCAACCAATTTTTTTAATAGAATTTTATTATTGCTGTAAAAGATATACAGGGTGGAAATTTGCAAGCTTGCCATATTCACCGACGTGATAATAAGTCATGTTTCCTACTTTATTCGATAACTTCCAAAACGGAACACTTTATGAAAAACTAAAATTAAACAAAACTCTTTTTTTAAGTGTGGCCCGGAATAAACTATGTTCGAGACACCGCGGGGCCTCCCCCGTGGCGCAGTGGCGCTGACGAAGTGTCCAACGCGGAAGGCGGGTTCAGGGTCAACCACCTGGGACGATGTAAGAAACCCCGGCAGATCTCGGACAGATATGTGATTCTGGTGGCGGGTACTGATGGATGGGCTGAAGCTCTTGAGATTGATTTTGATTGACTGAATGGTCTGCGATCTGATGTGTTAATGAAACCATAAACTGAACTTAATACGTATATTAAACGATACACAAACTGTTGATTGACACTGAACTGCACAATAATTTTGCTTTGGTTTACAATATACTGATTTCACATGAAAATTATTATCCGAATCTTATTAGACGCTACGGCCATGTTGAGTCGAATTAGAACAAAGGTAACAGGAAGTTGATAAGTGCTCTGTGCCGTACAGAGATTAACATAGACAATCGATAATAAGTATAGAATTATAGAACTGCGTAACCTGCCATCTTAGATTACTAATATACCAACAAGTTACGTGGCTGTGCCGATAGATGGCGCCACTATGTACAAAATAAGAAAGAAAAAAACATGTTAATTTTAATTAACAAACTACATTAATATTTTTTCATCCCTTCTATTCGAAGTGTCGCTTTGTTCCTCTATAAGTGAGAGCAAAAAAACTCATTTCTGAGAACTGTTGTGCGGGCGTAAATGAGCTTTTACGCCCGCCAGAAAATCATTGGCGGGCGTAAAAGAGATTTGAATTTACAACATGTGTCATTCATAGAAATCGAACGAAAATTGTTTGAATACTGGCTGGTACGTTTGGCTGCACGGCGGCGCCGGCGGCGGCCCCCGCGCTAATTGAAAAAAAAAGCGTCTCTGTTCTTTTAATTTATTTTTTCATAGAAAAGGGATGAAAAGTAGAGTATATGACTCGAGAGCAAATTATTTTTACCTCGGGCGATGTACTTTGAATCCTTCGCTTCGCTCGTGGTTCAAAGTAGCTCCCTCGCCGTAAAAATACTACTTTGCTCTAGGCAAAATTAGTATAGACTAGGCAAAATTAGTATAGACTAGGCAAAACCAATCCTGAAATTTACTTATTCATATTCGGCTCAAACAGTTCCGCCTAGGTTAAACTAGTTTCTCCTATCGGCCATGGGACGGACCAGTTTAGCCTAGTCTGTACTGGTTTATCCTATCGCATAAAGGATGAACTGGTTTGGCCTAGGAAAAACTAGTTTGTCCTAAAATTGGGTTTGGCCAGTAACATATTATACACTCTTAGGGTTATAGCCTGGCTCAGATATTTGTGTACTAGATTGTAACAACACCTAATTGTTATATCATGGTTTTTAAATGATATCGTGTTTGATTATTTAAACTTATACCCAATTACTTATATAAAAAAATTAAGTAAACGATTAGTGGAAAAATCTTTTTAAAGTTTAAAGGAATTTCAAAAAGTAAATTAATTTTAGTAAAAAATATATTGACTTCTTATGACACTTGATATTTATTTACGAAAATTTCTTATTCGTTTGCATACTGGCTTGTTAAGTATAATGAATAATTATATCACCTGAAACAAACGTCACAATACAATTATTCACTAATACTTTGCAAATTAATAAAATTTAAATTAATTTATTGGACAAAAATGTTTTTGATAACTGGAATTTCACTTTGACAACGACATTTCTTTGTTTACATTTTTGGCACGGAATTAAAAATTCGATTTAAGTTAAAATGATCAATTGAGAAACCATACACGCTATGTTATAGGGATGTGCATAAGTTTCGATAATGTATCGATGAAATAGTGCTGTGTGCATTAATTGTCGATAAAAAAATTACATTTTTTTATATAATTTATTTGAGTTCTTTACAAGCAGTACAATGACCTCAGTGAATATGGCAAGCTTGCAGATTTACAGTTTGTATATATAATATATTGCTGTACTATCGCATTGGGGAATATTCTGTAAAAATAGTTTGTTAGTTTTGGGAAAAAAAAACGTTAGGGAGAAGAAGATCTATAACAAAATGAAAACATGACCCTCTAACCAAATAAAACAATAGTAGTTATAATGACTCACTTGAGTTCCGCGACGGTGTTGATAAGTATCTGGTTGTTGGTGGTCAGAGCGTCCCACTCGTGACGACCCACCGGGAGTACCCCCATCTATAATGTACCACCAGGTGTATTATAAACTTTTAATTTAAAAAATATCTCGCTCCATCGTCGACCTCATCTATGACCTTGGTCAAGATTGGGGTCAAGAGTTAACCCATCTCATAATAAAAATTAAATTTAAAAAAAAACTTCAAAAAGCGATAAATAAAGACGTAGCATATAATGTGCTACGTCCCTACTGATCTGTTTGAAGTCGGTGTCACGCCAAATAAGTTTGATGGCTATATGTACTTGTACATCCACCTTCGCGCCGACTTCAAACAGATTTCGGAAAGGACATGGACAGAAGCGGGAGGCCACTTCTGGCAGGGTCAATATATAAACCATTTTAAAGCTTTGATTTTCTGCTATAAGGTCATACAATTTTTAAATTTTTATAAACCCCCATTTTTTTTAAATCAGAAAATGTATTTGGTTGGAGGTTTTTCGTTTCTAAACGCACCTTTTCATATATTTTGGAAAAAAATAGTGTACAGTGTGTGTGTGTCTTTGAACGCACCACAGTTTGACATTAGCTGTCAAACGTGATGTTGCTTGGTTAAAAAAAGAATAACACCTAACTAACTGATTTATAGAAATGAAATGAAATCTTGTTTATTGCAAAAAGTTAAATCTACACAGAACAGAGTTGCCATTTGTTTAGCATAAAAAGATGATAAAATGTGTCAAAGTGTTGCAAGCACAACATTTTAATTCGTCGCACACCATTCATTTTATTTTTAATAATTAATGTATTAACTAAACTTCCTGCCGGACGCCGCCGCCGCCTCCCGGCTGTCATACAAAATCCGTCCATCTCCTTTGCAGTTAACGTTTAAAATAAATTTAAAAATCAGTTATCATTATGCGTATTCGAACACAGGTTGGTTGAATTGTGTAGTAATACAAAAGCGTGCGGATTTCGCGAGACCGGTGTCGCCAGTTGAACACGGAATAGTACATTATGCTACCAGTGTGCTAAGTTGGATATTACATTAGAGGCGAGTTTGGAAGCCGAGAATGTAATATCCAATGCACACGCGTGTCATACGACGTTTTTCAACACATTCGCGAGGAAAGAAAGAAATAAAAACTTTCCTTTGATATTGACGGCAACAAGCTATCACTTGCATGTTGCTCCTCGGAAAGTATTTCTGGCCGTGTACCCACGTAGGTTTCCTGTTCTGCACTTGAAGAATACATTTTTTGTGTTGTATTTCTGACAATAATAACAATCTGATGAATACAAATGCCGTTTGTGAAAACCAAGTGAAAACATCTGAAAAGAGGCGCGATTATTTTTTTTATTTTTTCGCTCGCAAAATGAGATTCACATTGATAAGTATGCCATACAGCCAAATAATAAAAAAATACTTAACTATATATTTTCACGTTTTAGCATAAATAAATGATAATTTTCTGTTAAATTTTAATGATTTAGTAAATATTAAACTATTTTATTTACAAAAAGTTTAATATTTACACTTAATTTTAAATATAAAATAAGGTCGGATCTCTTTGCTGAAATTCAGAAAAAAAAAACATTACGTACTAGTGTTTTATTTTTATTACTCACGGGCTGGGTAATACACATCATTATGAACCTTAAAACAATTAAATAAGACCCACTTTATGAGCGAATGTGTTGAAAAGGGAATTGGCTATCATTATACTTATTTACTTAGTTTCTTTACAAGTCTTTCGTTTACAATTGCAAAGAAATCCTGGTTGGTTACCTGCGGCGGCTGCCCGGGCTGCACCCCCTGCGCGCCCTGCGCGCCCTGGTACACGGCTGTCAGCATCGACAAAGAGTTCATCTGCTTGCCGATCACCTACACAACACAACACTGTACTATTAATATACAGGGTGTAAAGGACAGCTTAGCAAATACTTAAATGGTGGAATCTACCCATAACTATGATCAGCTACAAGAATTGTTTTCCACGGAAATGTCGAGTTCAGGAGTTATACTATAGATTTGTGAAATTATTATAAATTTCGCCATTTTATATACTAAAAGTGAGGTCTTAATGACCGTAACCCGCCGTAACCATATGTAGTGATAAGTTAAAAAATCTCCATATAGGGTGAATTGAAATTAGAGCATAACCTCGTAAGGGGTTATAGTACAGGTCATTTGCAACAACTTTTGTAAGAACACCCATATGCAAAAGTGAACCAATCTGAAGTTATAACTTTTTTAGACCACATCGAAAAAAATCGATGTGGTTAACTAAAAAAATTTGAAAATAAAATAGTTTACAAAATTTCGATTTTTTTTAAATTTATTATATAGTCAATTACGTTCAAGTTACATGTCAGCATAATTAAATTTACATTATTGACATTATTCTAGGTACAGTATTGTAAAACATAAAAATATTTTCAAAGAGCATCCAACCTGAGTGGCATACCTAAACTTCAAGGTGAGCACCCGAAGGAGCCCCACTATGGAGAAATCAAATGTTGGCGGCCACTGATGAAACTTGCAGCAATCAATAAAGAAAAACATTACAAAACGAAAGTGTTGATTGAAAAAATTACAAAAGATGTAAACAGATATCCAGTTGCCTTCGTTACTAAATTTCATTTTGAAAAAGTTCCCTCCCCTTGTGTGTGTGTACGTTGGGGGGGGGGGGTGATGGTGGGGAGATGGCGTGTTGTCGAATTACTAGGTGTATGAATATAATTTCCATTTAATTTGCATTTATTTTACTGAAAACGAATGCACATTATTAAACTCTTTAACTTGTGCTATTCCAACCTGTTCCATTCTTTGCCTAATATCTTTAAGTTTTGACTAGCTATGCCAGAGTGTTATACCTCATTTGAAAGCTTAAGAAACGTAGATGTTATTTTGGTAAGTGTCATAGTATTTAATACGCAGAGTAAGTGTCATAGTATTTTTTTTAAACGAGCATTTTTTTTAACAAAGATAGGAAAATTTTGCACATGTTTTTAAGTTTTGCAACACTGCCTAGAATATTGCCAATAATGTAAATTTAATTATGCTGACATGTAACTAGAACGTACTAGACTATATAATAAATTAAAAAATACCGAAATTTTGTACACTTTTTTATTTTCAAATTTTTTTAGGTAACATGTGGTTAGTGGTTAAAAAAAAATACAAAAAAAATATAACTTTAGATTGGTTCACTTTTGCATATGGGTGTTCTTACAAATGACCTGTACTATATCACCTTACGAGGTTATGCTCTAATTTCAATTCACCCTGTATACTAGTTATTTATATTTTTGAGTGACCGTTTCAAATTTATACATTAGCTAATAGGCCCTCTGAGCAAACCATATACCTACCTATTTTAAGACGATTTCTGTGGCCGGTTTATATTTTAAGACTAATTTCTTCTTCATAGACCAAATGAGTCTTCAAATCTAAACCTGCCACAGAAATCATCTTAAAAAAGGCATATGGTTTGTTAAGAGGGCCTATTAACAGATATATAAATTTGAAACGGTAACTCAAAAATCTAAAAAAAAAAACACTACATATGGTTACAGCGGGTTACGGTCATCAAGGCCTCACTTTTAGTATATAAAATGGCGGAATGTATAATAATTTCACAAAGACAAACGATAACCTTTTTCGTAATATACACTACTCAACAAAGTCTAAGCAACACGCACGATTTTTCATACAACAGAGGCCTCTTTGAGAAGCTGTGAAAAGTATTTAAGACACGTATTTTTCATAAAATCTTTAGTGTGACCAAGTTCTATACCTGAATTTTCAATCCCTATAAATGAACTTTATTTAGCTTGAAATTTGTAGAAAAGAGGGAAAAATGAAAATGAAAACGCAGTTTTTCTTTGCTTTTAGTATGGAAATGGTGAAATTAAATTTTCATTTTCGTCTCTTTTTCACAAACTTCAACTTGCTCACACTAAATATTTTATTCAAAATACGTGTCTTAAATACTTTTCACAGCTTCTCAAAGAGGCCTCTGTTGTATGAAAAATCGTGCGTGTTGCTTAGACTTTGTTGATGTGTGTAAATGTCCCCGGGCTACAGATCTGTGAATTTTGTTTTAAAGAAAGCTACTTATTTTGAATATGTTACCTCGTCTATCTTCTTGTTGAGCTCCCGCAGCGTGTCGTGTATTTGTCCTTGACCTTGGAAGATCTGTCTGAGCTCACGTTGTCCGTCCGACTCGAACCAGTCCTCTAGTTCACCCTCGCGGTCGCGGACCTAAAGTATGCAATAATTTTTGAAGTGAAAACTTCTTTAGCGGCGTTGAGCACTTTTGTGGGATGGGTAAAAACTGTGAAACTCGCGTCAGGTCACGTGTGCTGATCGAAAAACCGTAAGATTCTGTGACAGATGTCAATGATTATTCGCACATAGCGCGCAAATACCGATAGACTATTTTACTGAATTGAAAGTAGTCAGTTTGGTCGAGTTGAAAAGTTGCCAGATTGAAAGCAACAGGTCGAGGGTTCGAAACCACGAAGTGAACTCAAGAAAGTCTTTTTGTATTTTTGGCCGATTGATCGTAGGCGAGGCGTCGAAGGATCGAATCCTGAGAGAATAACGGACTCTTTTTGTGTATTTTGTTTTATTTCCATATTAATGCACAACGTTAATGTTCAAGTTTTCACTTCTGCCGGCACTCCCAGAGTGCAACCCGTTGTTTTTTTTTTTACCAGCCCATATACGAACCCACCGAGGCACGGGCCTCCTTTCGAAACACGAAGGGGATTTTAGGCCATAGGAATTTTTTTGGGATTTCATCACGGGGGTTCTACAATTTGAAATCCGTACATAAATACGAAAAGACGAATTTAGTGATACAGGCCCGCACCAGGATTTGAACCCGCAACCTTCTGATTACAAGTCTAACTCATTACCAACTGGGCTATCACTGCTGATTTTAATAACTCAACAATTTTAAAATAACCCCCGACATTTAATGCCTATCATTATCCAAAAAAACTAAAACTTAGACAATGTTCAAAAACGGCTGTATGGTTATTGATTCCTTTTCCTTTTCCGAAAGGGATAAATTAAACAACAACAAATATACTAGACATCGTCTGAGTGGTGTTTTGACGTTCTATGGTAAAGCTGTTATCTATACATAAGTATTATAAAGAGGAAAGATTTGATTGATTGTTTGTTTGTTTGTTTGCATCGAATAGGCTCCGAAACTATTGGACCGATTTGAAAAATTCTTTCACCATTAGAATCCTACATTATCCGGGGTGGACATAGAGTAGGTACATGATTTTACCGAATTCCCACGGGAACGAAGTCCCGCGCGGGAAGCTAGTTGCTTATAACTCTAAATTGGTTGAACCAATTTTGATTTATTTATTTATTTATTTAACAATTTATTGCACACATGAAAATTAAACAGATTAGTAGAAGAAAAGATAGATGACACAATAGGTATAGCTTATTTCTATTTAGAAATTTCTTCCAGCAAACCCAAGGATAGGAAATGTGAAACATAAACTAGCAGATAGTCGTGCGCATAATACGAAAACCAATTAAAAAAAACATACTAAGCAAAAATATATACATATATAAACACATATATAAATACATATACAATACTTAAACCTAACAGTCATTACAAGAAGAAAGATAATACTCTTTAACTCTTCTCTTAAACACAGCCAGCGATGGGCTGTCTCGGACAGTGTGAGGGAGAGAGTTCCACAGTCTTGCCGCGTGCACCGTGAAGGAGTAAGAAAAGAAATCCGAGTGGTGCGAAGGGATAGATAGAAGGGTCCTAACATTTGAGCGACACGGTTTATCCTGACAACGTGAAAATTGAAAGCGCTCACGTAGATAACTAGGAGCAAGTGGATTATAAAGAATGTTAAAGAGACAGGACAGTATGTGAGCGTTCCTCCGAAGACGGATGGGGAGCCACTTGAGCTGCTTCCGAAATTCAGAAACACGGTCATACTTCCGTAAGCCGAATATAAATCTGATACACAGGTTTTGAAGCCGCTCAAGCTTGTTCAAGAGCTCCTTTGATCAAATGTAGCTAAGAACCATCACGTCAGCTTTCAAACAAAATAAATCAGTATATTCGTTTAGGAGCTACGATGCGATGCCACAGATATACAGACGTCAAATTTAACCCCCGACAAAAAGAAGATATGACAAAGTTTCATTTACACTTTAATACTCATATTCTTCTAATAATTTGATTTGAATATTTGTATACAAGGTGTTTCAAAAAAACCCAAAAAAAATAATTCTAAAATTTAATTTTGAAAGTGAAATAGTTAGTTGCACGGTTTGACATCTTTCAAAATTAAAGTTTAATATAATTAAAGTTTCATATAACCCGCATTGGGCCAGCGTGGTGGACTATGGCCTAAAACCCCTTCGTGTTTCGAAGGGAGGCCCGTGCTCCTCGGTGAAGACGTATATGGGCTGGTAAAAAAAAAAAAAAAATAATTAATATGACATACTTGTCGTATTTGTAATAGAGCTGCGCAATAAGCTAAATTTTTAATATACAAGATATTAATAAACTACAAAATAATTTCTTTTTATACTGTTTTTCACTCGTATTTCCAACTTTTAAAGTACGACAACAAAGACGCCCTTCTTTCTTTTGCAATCAATATCAACGCATTTTTTCGAGCAGATGTTGCATAAAAAATACTTTTCGAAAAATGATGAATAGTGTAATACCTCGTCGGGATGGTCCTTCCTGTAGTCCTCCTTCTGCTGGTCTAACTTCCGCTGGTACTCCGCATACTCGGCTGACAGCTTGTTCTGTTCGTCCTGAGACATACTCTGACCGCCTGACACAACGGACAAATTAGTACTCACATAGAATAGAAATGTTGCCTATTTTGTGAGAAAACGGATGATGTCAATTCTTGAATACTCATACGGCGCTCTGATTGGCTGACTCAAGGTCAATAGGACTTGCAAAAGTGGGCCTCTGCCGATATCGATGTTCAATGCACTAGTGCATAACCGTGTTGTATTATGGAATTTAAATGAGTTTATTAATTGTAAAGTTAATGTGTTGTTTGTCAATTTCAATTTAAGTGTAAAAAAGAAAAATATGCAATGCAGTACCTACAGTACTATTCTTTGCTTATCAATATCGATACGTTTTTCAATCACTTGAACGCATCACTATTAATCTACGTTGACGTTTACTTATGACTAATCATCGATTAGTCGCATCATCGGATGAGCCGCCAATACCACTCTATAGGTTATGTCTCTGTGTTAGTACTACACTTCATCCACATCTTCTTAATAAACAGGGTAACTTTTTAATCAGTACGCAAAGTTTTCTTACGGTGTCAGTTACGTTGATAGAACGTAAATGAGGAAAAAATTTTTTTTTCTCCAAAATTTTAAGATTTTGATACCCTTTTTTAACGTCTTAGAGGATGAATTTTGTAAAACGCAGAAACACGGGTGTCACAAATTGTGTTGAAGAGTAAGTACTATTACAAAGTTTCAAGTCATTTGGACGATTTTTTTTTCATACAAAAATTTTGATTTATTTTCATGCTTCAGACGAACTACCTTGATTTTTTTTTATATGAATCGATATAAAACAAAAAATACGGGTCTGTTAAATTTTCGTTAAGTTAACGTAAATAAAATTTGCGTACTGATTAATAAATAATAAATAACATAGTATAAAACAAATTCAGGTTTGTTCGAACATGCCAAATTACTTATTAATCCCACATTTCATCGTAAATAGTAACGACATCTATTATAATGGGTGTAAAGGACTTATCTTTTTATTTGGCCTAGTGTATCCCAATGCTGGGCAAAGGCCTCCCTCGTTTTTCTCCACAGATCCCTGATGTATGCAAACTTAGCAAAAACTGAAACCTTAAACTCAGATCATCAGGAATTTTACTTAGGAATATTTTCGTGTTAATATTTTCTGTTCCGAGATTAAATTATTTGAGTTAGGACAGACCGCACCCATTCTATATGTATTTATCTATGTATTTATTCTTTATTATCAATGAACTATTTAAGGAATTTACAAAAATCTTAAAATAAAACTGATGCTACATCCTTAAAATAAAAAGTCTAAGTTCAACAAAAATAATGATGCTAACTGTACTTGCTCAAACTGACAAAAACCACTGAGGGCGGTCTGGACAGGGGCGGTATGGAATGGGGGCGGTTTGGCCTAACCCAATTATTTATTCTAATATACTCCATATATACTTATATTATAAAAGAGGAAAGATTTGATTGTTTGTTTGTTTGCATTGAATAGGCTCCGAAACTACTGGACCGATTTAAAAAATTCTTTCACCATTATAAAGCTACATTATCCCCAATGGACATAGGCTACATAATTTTCCCAAATCCCCACGGGAACGAAGTCCCGGGAGGAATGCTAGTAATATTATAAAGAGGAAATATTTGATTGATTGTTTGTTTGTTTGTTTGCATTGAATAGGCTCCGAAACTACTGGACCGATTTGAAAAATTCTTTCACCATTAGAATCCTACATTATCCATGATGGACATAGGGCACATGATTTTCCCGAATTCCCACGGGAACGAAGTCCCGAGCGGAATGCTAGTTTTCTAATAAAAAGACTGTATATAAAAAAGACTACACTAATATTATAAAGAGGAAAGATTTTATTGTTTCATTGAAAGATTCATTGAGTAGGCTCCAAAATTACACCGATTTGAGATTATTTTTATTTACTTTTTTATTATAAGAAGGGTCAACTCTTGACCTCACTCTTGACAAAGGTCATAGACCATTAGAATGCTACATTATCCCTAAGTAATATAGGCTACATGATTTTCCCACGGGAAAGCTAGTAACATACCTTGCTGCTGCTGCTGCTGCTGATGCAGCGATGACGTCAGCAGGTGTATGGCGTCGTGGTCATCGGCCAGCCCGCCCGTGGCCGCCGACAGACCGAAGTACCCGCCGCGAGGTAACTGGACGTTCTCAGCGCGGAAACATAGCTCGTAGTCCGCCTCGTTGTTTGTCATACCTACGTATGTTGTAGGATATAAACAAATAAATACAGGTTGAAAAAGAACCTCCTAGCTTTATTGAAAATCCTGAACCAGTATGAACACTTATTTTTATTTTTTGTTTTTGTTTTTTATTTTGGGGGGGGGGGGGGGGTTTCTAAACGTAGACACCACTCGGGCGCACCCCCCGAGCGCTACCCGCACCCCTCGCGTATCTGGTGTAGGAGTAATGTCTACGTTTAGGCAAAAAATGAACTATTTTTTTTCGTAAATGTGTTCTTTGAGTGATACTGGTTCAGGATTTTGAATAAAGCTAGGAGGTTCATTTTCACCCAGTATACAGGGTGTCCCACGTCTATGTCACATGGAGGCAAAGTACCTTAATACATAATTATTATAGATGGGACATTTTACTGAAAGAACACTTTATTTTAATATAAAAACAATTTAATATGCATTCGTACTTTTTTAAATAATTACCTGGTTGAACCGGGAATCGAACCCACACCGTTTTTTGTTAAACGCATAAACTGTGAACAAATGATGAAAGGTTTTTGCAATATTTTTGTATTTAACGATACAAAAACGAAAAAACCAATGCCAAGACAAAAGAAGAGGATCGCTATGGAGACGACTAGGTTATAGGTAAAGTTTATCAATTCAATTCAATATATTTATATCAGATAGACATCCATAGTTGTTAGTAACAATGATAAAACTTAGAAGCTAGTGTTGGTAAACAAAATTATTCTATATAGCTACGTTACCGTTGTGGAAGTAGACAGTGAGCGTGTTGAGATAGTACTCGATGCGCGCGCGCGTCGGGAACGGCTTGTTGCGGAAGTCGCGCAGGCAGCCAGAGAGCAATTGTTGGGACCCGTCGCTGGGGACAGGATATAGAATAGCTTAACTTTAGGGACACTTTAGGGACACGGTGGGTCAGGGAGTTAGCGTCATCAATCTAAATATATAAAAGGAGAAACTGACTGACTGACTGACATATCAACGCACAGCCTAAACGGCTAAACGTAGGCACTTGAAATTTGGAAGGGACGTAGCTTAGGTACCGTAGAGGTGCCTAAGAAAGGAATTCCCAAAATTCCCACGGGAACGGGAATTAGCGGGAAAATCCTTTTGTATGAAAAATCTAAACCGCTTAAGTTAGACGCTTGAAATTTGGCATGCAGGTACCTTAGTAAACTTAAAGCTTAGTTGCAACAGGATATTCCAAAATTCCCGGGAACGGGAGTTAGCGGGAAAAAACTTCACGCGGTTCCCGCAGTTCACGCGGGCGAAGCCGCGGGCGGAAAGCTAGTACAACATAATACTCTATATTGCAGATATCACCAATTAGTTTCGCTCGGGGTCCGTTTTAAGAAATTAAATGACATTTTATAACTCTTTTAAGCTTGTTAGCTCGTTACTCCGCCTCTCTGTAGTGCAGGTTGCTGTGTTTTCGCGGTCCGCCATTTTGCGACCCCTGGGATATTGCACACCAAAAACATAATCATACATTCGTATGTACGCTCACGTCTATAATCCCTAGGACTCGTCGCTGGGGGGTATTGCGTTATTTGATATAAAAATTATAAACGCTACACACTCAAAGGGTCCTTACTACTCAGCCGTAAAAATATATAATAAAATCCCAGAAACCATTAAGAATGAATTCTTTTCTTAGATGACTATGAAATTTTCTTCAATAAGCTGAAATAGTGCTTAATTGAAAAATGTTATTATAAAATTGACGAGTATCTAAAATGATTGAATTACCTCTCCAAAAAGAAACATTTAGAAATTTTGACTAATTAAATTTACTAATTATGACAAGGTACTTTTTTAATTGTAATTATCACATTGACTGTAATTAATTAATTTATTTAATTGTCATTTAAAATATTAGAATATAATTTAATTTGTCATTGAATTTCCTATTGGATATTATTACTATGATTATATTAACTTACCTTTAATTTATTAGAATCTACCACATTGACTCAGACTTAGAAAAAAAAACTGACATAGAAGATTTTATATAAAAATAATAATAATGAGAAAATATTGTACTTTTTAAATGACTATAAGTTTGCTGTACCTTGTACAAGGTTTCAAATGATGAACTTGATAATTAGCTTAAGAACTTATTGTACCATTTGAAGGCAAATAAAGAATTATGAAAAATATGAAAGGTCCACACCAACATTTTTTCTTCTGTTGCGAGTCTCTTGGAACATACACAAAAACAGAACAAACACCCATGGCACAATAGCCAACATCTGCTTTTTACACAAATATTTGCCCCGACTGGTAATCGAACCCAGGACCTGTCAATCAAGAGGCAGCGTCACTACCACTCGACCAAACCGGCCGTCAGACTCCAAAAAACTCTTTATTGCACACCAAAAACATAACGTTCTGTATGTTCTATGAAATAAAGGTTTTTTGACTTTGACTTGACATAGCTATCTACGATATCTAATAAAAAGATTTGAATACTACGTATTTAGTAAGATAATATGCAGCCTTCCATGCTGGACTGGGAATGAAAGAAAAACGTAGAATGAACCAGCTGCCAACTCTTCCCAGGCATATTGTAAAAGTCAATAGGGGCGCGAGGATTTTGCTGTATTGTGGGCGTAAGGCTGACAACCTCTCACCACTATACATCATGTTTCATCTAATAACCCTCAAAATGTAAGTCAAACGTGGCACCAAGTAATACTGAACCACTAATATGTAATGTAATGTAAAAAACATAATCATAATAAAAAAACACGTTTATCTTATAGACTTATATACAGCAATATAATCAAAGGTTTTGGGGCACCGGGTACCTTAAAACCATTTATTTATAATGAAAGGGGTTCGAAGATTTTAATATGGGAGTCAGTCTGTGGCCGCCATCTTGGATTTTTTTCTCGAATGTGATGTCACAGTTTAAAACCTAGTCAGATCGATAGAGGATGATTAGGTGATCAAAAATACAGAGGGTCATTTTGTAGTATCATCACCGGGAACAGAGATATAATTGATTTTTGTTAAGCATGTGCTGCGATCTATATTATATGGTATTGTTCACTTTTGTCACTCACAAAAGTTCATAAATTGAAATTTTTCTTGAAAGGTGGCAACATCGTTTGTAACTGACACCTGTCAAATCCTCATTTTTCGAAGGATCTTGTTCGATTCGGAGCGCCAAGCCGTCGACATCGTGCCTTTTTTTCGAAATATTTAAAATTTTATCTAAAGCTTAAATACGCGAGTGAAGAGTCGTGTACCTAATTTGCGAGTCTTCTGGAGGACACCCCTGAAGCTGCCGCTGGATTACGGACTGGTGATATGGTAATCTGGAGGGTCCTGGTGAGTCTGCAGCAGTACAATCTAGGTGTCCCGAAAGGTCCTATTGCCGTCCAGGCGCATCCCGGCGCACCAACGAGCTGCAAACAGGTTAGTGCCCTTCCGTGGTCTCGGCTAATTGCTGCACGACTGATTCGCATTCTACCTAGTTATCGTCAATCAAACCAGTTTAGTATTTCAAACTTTTTTCTCGCATACAGTCCACTCTTTTATCGACATCTTTGGTCATTCGGGCCGGATTTATTGAATTGGCGCTTGTGGAGTTAACAAGATTCGTAGTTTTTAACAATTTTAAAGTGGTTTTGCAATTATCCATAATTTTTTTTTGTAAAGTGGGTGGGTGTAAGAATTACTTGTGCACCTTTTTTCTTTTTCATTTTTTTTCTTGTCGGTGGTTGGAAAAGTCGCAACATTTGAATTTCGTGCTTACATTTTTGTCGATTGGTAGCCTTGATTCACTAGTGTTGTGACTTATTCGGTCATTTACCGGTTTTATCTTTCTTTTTTTTCGTGAGTGAGTGACAATCGAGACGTCCGGGTACCACACTATCGTTGTCGTTTTTGGTTTTGGTAACCCAGCGATTTAGATCTGTCACTGTCAAAGTGTCAAATTAATTCGTGTTTACAAATCATATATTTTGTTGTTGTTGAACAGAATAGCTTTGTTTTTTTGTTAAAATCTATTTATTCTATATAAAATGGCGTCGCCGAAACCCGCAGATCTTGACCGCGTAGCGCGCGATTATGCTATGATGCGGTTGGAGTTTATGTCGGACGGCGACCTCTTGGGATACACGGAACAGGATGTGAAAGATTTAGAGAATAGTTTTCACAGAGCGCAACAGCAAATAATGCTATCTTTGACTTCAGAGGAGCAGCGGAATGAGGTTTCTCACGTTATCACATTTGAAAAGCTCGTGAAACAAGTAAAGTGGCGTTTACGCGATATTCTACAGGACGTCAAACCCAACATAAAATCAAATGATTGTAGTGCTAAACTTCCAAAAATAGTGATAAAACCGTTTGATGGTAAGTTAGAAAATTGGATTTCTTTTATACAGTTATTTAATTCCTTAATTCACAACCGAAAAAACCTATCAAACATTGAGAAGCTTCATTATTTGTTATCTTCCGTACAGGGTTCGGCACACGATTTAATTAAGAATTATCCTCTTGCCGATGAGAGTTACGCGGACGCATATGGCACACTTTTGAAACACTACGACAGAAAGCGCATCATTACTGTTGCTTATTATGATAGGTTGTTACATTGCAAGCCAGTTAAATCAAAGTCATCTTCAGAATTAAATAGATCTTAGAAAAATATAGCTTACCAGATACAAACTTTATGCTCTTCCACTTATTGTGGTCTAAGTTGGACAAATCCACAAGGGAAGGTTTCTTATTGGAGAACGGGAGCAATGATGATATTCCAAATTATGAAGAACTTCTTGACTTTATCGAAAAACACCAGCGCGCATTGGAAATGTCCAATATAACAACCAGTAGTTCCGGTAAAGGCTCTCTCCAAGCAAGTGGTTCGGGTAAGGCAAAGGGTAGGGATAAGGTCTCTTTAGTGACATCTCCAATTATCTGTGCCTGTTGTAGTGGCCAGCACGGTCTCACTGAATGTCCTGAATTTTTAAAATTGGATCCAAGGGCACGTTTTAATCTGGTTAAAGAAAAGGGCTTTTGCATTTCATGTTTATCAGGTACTCATAAAGTTAAAAAATGTACTTTACCACCTGGTTGTAGTGTTTGTAGTTACTCGCACCACACCCTTTTACATTTTAATAAACCGACTACTGAGAACGACCCCCCTGTGGACAAGCCTGTGAAAGCTACTACAAATACTGTTTTAACATCAGTTTCCAATAATATGACAGTTTTATTTTCAACTGTAAAGATTTTAATAAGGGACAGCACTGGTAATTTCCAGCCTGTTCGCGCGTTACTTGATTGTGCTAGTGCATGTAATTTTATTTCTGGCCCCTGTGCCAAGCGTTTAGGGTTGCCAATGCAGCCTAACTTAGAGTCAGTGAGTGGTATTGGCAATGCTACAGCTACACCGGTTGGTTCACTTCAATGTGAAGTAAAATCAACAAGGCCAGATTTGTCGAATTTGTCGCATTTAAAGTTAAAGGTTTTCGTTTTGTCGTCGATATGTGGAGACCAACCAGTTCAATTTGTCGATCCTACTGACTGGTCTCACATAAAAAATTTGTCGCTCGCAGATCCTGATTTTTGTCGCCCAGGACCTGTTGATATGCTACTTAATGCTCAGGTGTTCGCATCATCCCTGGTACCTGGTCAGAGAACGGGTAAGCCAGGACAACCAAAGGCGATCAATACGGTCTTTGGTTGGATACTGATGGGGGAGTGTGACAGCAGTAGCACCTGTAAGAAAAATTGCCTTTTCGTGTCAAATTCTTCACAGTTATCAAATTTGTCGTTGGAAAGTTCCATTAAACGTTTTTGGGAACTTGAAGATATAAGTTCTCCAAAAATTATTTTGTCGAAGGAGGACCAACAATGTGAAGATTATTTTGTCAAAAATTTTCGTCGTAACGATGAAGGTCGTTTCATCGTCCCTCTGCCATTTGTTGAGCCTTTGGCTAAACCAACTTTCTCGAATTCTCGTGGAATAGCACTTAAACGTTTTCTGTCATTGGAGAGGAAGCTTAGAATGAACCCTGACTTTTACCAAGCTTATGCTGCCTTCATGGAGGATTATGAAGCCTGTGGCCATTTGGAAGAGGTAAGAATGCCTCCCTCTGATGTAGGAAAATTCTATTATATACCTCATCATGGTATTTTGCGGCCGGACTCTGTGAGTACCCCTCTTCGAGTGGTTTTCGACGCCAGCGCCAAAGATGGTGAAGGTGTTTCTCTTAATGATACTCTGTTACCTGGCCCTAAATTGCAGACGAGCATTTTTGATTTGTTGCTCCAGTTCCGATGGCACGCTGTGGTCTTTACAGGTGACATAAAACAAATGTACCGACAGATACTGGTACCAGAGGAAGATGCAAACTATCAGAGAATTTTGTGGCGACCTTCCCCAGTTGGTCCGGTGCGTGACTATCGCCTGTGCACCGTCACGTACGGAGTCTCATCGGCACCTTTCCAAGCGCTTCGCACCATCTCCCAGGTGGCTTCGGATTCAGCCTCAAGCTATCCCTCCGGCTCTGCGGTTCTCAGTAGAGACATTTATGTTGATGATGTCGTCTCTGGAGCAGACTCTGTTGAGGAGGCTATACATCTTAGGTCAGAACTAACTAGCATTTTGTCGTCGGCTGGTTTCCATTTACGGAAATGGACATCAAACAAACCTACGTTCTTGGCTGACCTTCCTTCGTCGGACCTGTACTCAAAGGACTCTATCAGCTTCGAGGATAGAGCTGATGTGTCACTTAAAGTTTTGGGTTTGTTGTGGCAGCCTCGCTCCGATTCCTTCCAGTTCAAGGTGGGAAACACCGAGGGAAGGAAATGCACGAAGCGTACCATCCTATCTGACATCGCTCGTATTTACGATCCTTTAGGGTTTTTGGGGCCTGTCACGTTTTATGTAAAACATTTAATACAGCTGCTTTGGACTTCTGGAGTCTCTTGGGATGAAGATGTTCCGGAAGCAGTCTCATCTCAGTGGTTGCGGTTCAGGTCTGAGCTACCGTTGCTGGCAGCTTTGTCTATTCCCCGTAGACTAGTGCAATCTTTCGTCGAGTTACAGCTCCATGGCTTCTGCGACGCGTCAGAACGTGGTTTCTGTGCTGTGATATTTTTTCGTTTCGTTGATGCTGAAGGGCGTTGCTTTGTTACCTTCTGTTGTGCAAAATCTAAAGTTGCACCTCTTCGCACGCTTTCAATTCCGCGGTTAGAGCTCCAAGCGGCTGTTTTACTGTCGGATCTTGTGAGATCCACAATAGACGCGTTGAAACCGTTCCATGTTGTGGATAAAATTGTCGCTTGGTCTGACTCTACTGTAAGTTTGTCTTGGATTCGTTCCTGTCCATCTAAATGGAAGACGTTTGTGGCCAACAGGGTTAGCCATATTCAAAGCATCATTGCTCCAGATTGTTGGCGCCATGTAAACTCGGCCTCTAACCCTGCAGACTGCGGTTCGCGCGGATTACTTCCCTCAGAACTGGTATCCCATATGTTGTGGTGGAACGGTCCAGCTTGGCTCTCAAAGTCGCCCGAGACCTGGCCTGCATCACCGTTGTCGTTGGATCAAGAAATCTTGGAAAAGGAGCAAAAGATTTCTACTCTTTTATCAGCTTCTCCAAACTCTTCCGTTCTTGATCAGATGCTAAATAAGTTTTCCTCGCTTTCCAAAGTGAAACGCGTGCTGTCGTTTTGTCTCCGGTTCATTCGTAACGCAAGACTTACCTCTTCGGAGAGGATTTTGTCTGACTCTCTTGATCCGTCAGAGCTTAGTGAAGCTTTCGTGATCCTGATCAAGCATGCTCAGGCTAACGCCTTTCCTCAGGAAATAAAAAATGTAAAGGAGGGTCGTCCTAATTTATTGCCGAAGAGCTTGCGCAAATTATCACCATTCGTTGATGAGGCTGGTGTTCTGAGGGTGGGCGGTCGCCTGGCCCATGCAGAAGTCGAATTTAACACCAGGCATCCCGCATTATTACCGCGCTCCCACCGCCTCACATTTCTAATAATTGAGGAGCTCCATCGTAAGTCTATGCACCCTGGCGCTCAAACGCTGCAAAACTTACTGGCGCAATCCTTCTGGATTTTGTCGGTCAGGCGGGCTATTCATTCCGTCGTCTCGGGGTGTATGAAGTGCTTTCGTGCCAACCCCAGGCCTGCCCTAGCACCCATGATGGGTAATTTGCCATCGTGCCGCGTTAATGAAATTAAGCCATTCTCGAACGCTGTCGTGGACTACGGAGGACCCTTTGAAATTGCTCTTGGACGCGGTAGAGGCGTTAAAACCTTTAAAGGTTATATCGCTGTTTTTGTCTGTACTGCGACTAAGGCAGTACATATAGAGCTCGCCTCGGAGCTCTCTACTGAAGCCTTTTTGGCTGTTTTAAAACGTTTTGTTGCACGTCGCGGACGCTGTAGTTTGCTCATCTCTGACCAAGGTCGCAATTTTATCGGAGCACATAATTATTTTAATTCTCTTATGAAATCTGCGTCAGATTCACAGGAAATTAAGTTCTCATTTAGTCCACCTGGTAGCCCACACTTCAATGGGTTGGCAGAGGCAGGTATTAAGTCTGTGAAGACGCACCTCCTGCGAGTCGTAGGCAAGCAAAGACTCACTTACGAGGAATTTTACACCGTTTTGACTCAGGTAGAGGCGATGTTAAATTCACGCCCTCTTACCCCTCTAAGTTCTGACGCGAATGACTTTTTGGTCCTCACTCCAAGCCATTTTTTAACAATTGAACCCCTGAATCCACTTCCAGAAGAGAATTTTGTAAATACTAAAATTGGTCCTCTTCAACGTTGGAAGTTGATACAACAAATTCACCAGTGTGTTTGGCAGCGCTGGCATAGAGAGTACATACATACGTTACAGCAGAGGTTGAAGTGGAACAAGGTACATCCAGAGCTAAAGATAGGAACCCTTGTTCTTATTGTAAACGAAAATTGTCATCCCTTGAATTGGAATCTCGGCCGTATTGTGGCCTTGCATCCTGGGACCGACGGAGTAAGTAGAGTAGTCACAGTTAAGACTGCTGCTGGCCAGTATAGAAGGCCAATAGTTAAGCTTTGTCCTTTGCCTTACTTAAACTAACTTTAACATTGTCATCAACTGTAGCCTTAGTTTAATTTGTTCGTCGTTTCGTAAATTAGTTTTATCTGTAAATACGTAGTATTTAGGTGGGCGGAATGTTCACTTTTGTCACTCACAAAAGTTCATAAATTGTAATTTTTCTTGAAAGGTGGCAACATCGTTTGTAACTGACACCTGTCAAATCCTCATTTTTCGAAGGATCTTGTTCGATTCGGAGCGCCAAGCCGTCGACATCGTGCCTTTTTTTCGAAATATTTAAAATTTTATCTAAAGCTTAAATACGCGAGTGAAGAGTCGTGTACCTAATTTGCGAGTCTTCTGGAGGACACCCCTGAAGCTGCCGCTGGATTACGGACTGGTGATATGGTAATCTGGAGGGTCCTGGTGAGTCTGCAGCAGTACAATCTAGGTGTCCCGAAAGGTCCTATTGCCGTCCAGGCGCATCCCGGCGCACCAACGAGCTGCAAACAGGTTAGTGCCCTTCCGTGGTCTCGGCTAATTGCTGCACGACTGATTCGCATTCTACCTAGTTATCGTCAATCAAACCAGTTTAGTATTTCAAACTTTTTTCTCGCATACAGTCCACTCTTTTATCGACAGGTATGTATGTAAATCTTTTATTGTTCAATAAATATTCATTTTATTTTATGTAATATCCATTTCTTTTTTTTCTTTTTTTCCTTTATTGTATTTTTGTTTTATATGGTTTTAGTTTTTACACCAGCCACGATCCATTTATTGCGTTATAGACAGATAAAGTAAAAGTTACATCATATAAATGTACAGGGTCAACAGCACATCATGCTATCCAAAACTGTCAAATTTCTTCAATCGATTTTCAATTTTATCTCATTTACTATCCATTGGGGAAATTCGACAGTTTGTGGTAACCTGATGTGCTGTTGACTGTACAGTACTTACAAGTATAATGTGGTGTAGTGCGTGTGTAGTTGCAATGTAGTGCGTGTGTTGTTGACTCATTTTAAATTGTTTGTATTTTTATTTTCATGTTATTCTTTTTTATTGTTACTTAATTTTAGTTAATGCACATCTTAGACGAACATTAATAGTTTGTATGCTGTTTATGTAGTTGTAAGGATATCAACTTAGATCTACATAAGTATTTCTGTAAGGTTATATCAAATATTAGTTGTAATCTTGCCTATTCTTCTCTGGGGAAGACTGCACCTTGCGAATAGGCGTAGAGTCAGTAGGATCAAAAGAACGAATGTGTATGTTTGTATTTAAATCATTTGATGTGTGTTTGTATGTATTTAATGTAATCTTGACTTATTTTAAGTGGCATCCTGAATGTCCTATAAAATAAAGATTTTTTTTCTATTCTATTCTATCTGTTGTATGTACGTTCATAAATAAATAAATGAATACCTCTTGTGATCGAAACTGACGGTGCCATCGTTGAGTACGGCCATGATGTAGGGGTTGTTGTGTTTGTTGTCGTTGTCGAACGAGTCAAACATGACGCCCAGCCCCGTCCAGCGGTCCGCTGAGCCGAACACTTCGCCCGCGTAGTCACCGCGGGACGTAGTGTACCAGAACGCCTGCGGAAACCACAATACTATAGGGGGCGATTTATAAGTAAAACTGTAGACTTGTTATACGCAGGTTTTTATTTACTTAACGTGACAGAATTGTACGACTGAATAGTTTACACACCCGAACATTATTATTTACACGTCTAACACACTTGAACGTCCGTAAGGGAATGACGCCGACGCCTGGCCCCGGATTGCTGTCTACGCGCTCTCCTTACTAATATTATAAACAGGGTTCGAAAATATCCGATATTTATTATAAATATCAAAATATCGGATATTTATGATATATATCAAAAATTTGATGTACATCGGATATTTTCTTGAATGACCACGATATTATTATTGTAATGCATCATTTATATATACTGTTTGCAAATTTAATGTGTTTTATAAACATAATAAATGAAAGAAAACTTAAATATTATTGTTTTATTCATTTAAGTAATTAAAATATTAGCAAAATCATCTGACAAACACTAAATATCACAAAAATCAAATTAAAAAGCCCATAAATGTAGGTATTTTCTTATACTTTAAGAAAACTAATGAAGCCATTGACTGATTAGAATTTATAAGAAGATTTTATTAAGTTATTTTTTCCCGATATATAAGATTTTTTTTTTGTTGATTTTTTGTGATATGTAATGTTTTTCAGTTGTTTTTTCTTATTTTTAAATTACCTAAATAAATAATACAATAATATTTTAGTTTTGTTTAAATAATTTATAATTCTTATAAAACACATTAAATATGCAAACAGTATAAAATAATAATATGATTTTCATACAAGAATGGATATACAGGGTATTTGGTGCATCGTGTGCCAAATTGAATAGGGGTCTTTGGCTACCTTTTCAGGCCCCATAAAAAAATCTTGTCCAACTGATTTTTTTATGTGGATTTTATATATTTTTGGGTGAAATTTTGTAAAAGTCTACATAAAAAATGTAACTAAAAAACTGTTAAGTCTAGCTTAATTTTTTTTTATATTTAATCTGTAACGTTGCACGCTTCTATAGAAACCAAAATTTCTCGCCAGCAACATCTAGTTTTTTTTTACTGACCCGCAAAGTTTTTTAAAGTAAAAAAAAAATATCCCTGGACTGTCCCCTTTCTAATGGTATGCAATATGCCATGATAGGTTATTAGTAACATCGATAATGAATTTATTTTCTGGACTTAGTCGAATTTTTCTAATATTCATCATGTGAAATAAAAACAAGTTATTGAGCTAATAACACTCACAAGGCAAGTAAAAATTTAAAATTTTGTGGGTTTTACTTTAATTTAAAAAAATGCATTTTAAACATTTATTTCATAATTTTTACAGGATTTATAAATCCTGCTCAAAAGTCAGAAATCCTTTCAAAGAAAGTTTAGTGTGAACGTTTGGGAATCAGGTGATTGGACCGCATTACCTGCCCGATAACCTCAATGGTGACAATTATTTGGACTTCCTGCAAAATGCCATCTTCATCAAATACGGGCACCTCGGCCAATAATTCGGGCAAATCCTTTCTTTGAAAGGATTTCTGACTTTTGAGCAGGATTTATAAATACTGTAAGAATTATGAAATAAATGTTTAAAATGCAATATTTTTTTTTTTATTTTAAGTAAAACCCACAAAACTTTAAATTTTTACTTGCCTTGTGAGTGTTATTAGCTCAAAAACTTATTTTTTTCACATGATGAATATTAGAAAAATGCGACTAAGTACAGAAAATAAATTCATTAGCGATGTTACTAATAACTTATCATGGTCTATTGCACCCTTAGACAGGGGACAGTTCAGGGATGTTTTTGAAAAATCAGAAGAGCATGATCACTTTTAGTTTTTTTTTTTAAATTGGAAACGAAAGTTGACGTTCAAGTTTTTTTTAATTTAAATAATTTTGCAGGTCAGTAAAAAAAACTAGATGTTGCTGCCGAGTAATTTTGGTTTCTAAAGAAGCGTACAACGTTACATATTAAATATTTTAAAAAATAATAATAAGCTAGACTTAACAGTTTTGTATAGACTTTTACAAAATTTCACCCAAAAATATTTAAAATCCGCATAAAAAACTCAGCTGGACAAAGATTTTGTATGGGGGATGAAGAGGTAGCCAAAGACCCCTCCAATCACCTTATTCAATTTGGCACACGATGCACCAAACACCCTGTATAATTAACAAGAAATATTACAAAATAACTCAAAAATACTGTCATTCGCCAGTGAGATGCTGCTGTTCAGTGTTGCCATTTAAGGATTAAAACTTACTATTAGGGAGTATGTGTTAACTCAATATACATTTGGGAAGTAGAAATACAACAGCAAAATCTACATAATAATATCTAATGTTTAAACCATCTTCGTAATTGATTTATATATCCTCGACCCTGATTATAAACGCGAAAATTTGCATGTATGGATGTTTGTTACTCTTTCACGCTCAAACGGCGGGAGCTTTTTTAATAAAATTTGGTATGGAGGTAGTTGACACCATGTATTAACTAACACATAGGCTACATGATTTTCCCAAATTCCTATTATTTTATTTATGTCTTCTTCTTCTTATCGTAGTATTGTCAAGTGTGTGGCGAACTTGGCTAACCTTGGTGTCAGAGTTTTCAAACCGCACAATGACCTCTGATTTGGTTTTAACGACTGTAGTCAATCGACAAGCCGGGACCAACAGCTTAACAATACACTGTACACTACATTCACAATGAAAACAATACAGTGTAAGTCTCCCTAAGGGTGAAACTACACACATTTTTACCAACGGGAAGTGTTTTTTTTTATTTGCTGTTATTATATTTTATAAGGAAGGAGCGGTCCACCAACCCGCGCAGTCACCGCGGGACGTAGTGTCCCGGAACGCCTGCATACAATACAATATTATCCTTACTAATATTATAAAGGCGAAAGTTTTTATGTATGTTTGTTACTCTTTCACGATCAAACGGCTAGACCAATTTTAATAAAAATTGGTATAGAGGTAGCTGATACCCTGGATTAACGCATAGGCTACATTATTTCCCGAATTCTCACGGGAACTAAGTCCCGGACGGAAAGCTAGTTTTGAATAAAGGCTTATTTTATTTCATTAATTTATTTATTTCTTCTTCTTATTGTGTAGGTATAGTCAAGTTTCAAACCGCATTATGGTCTTTTAACGACTGTAGTCAATCGACAACAGCCGGGACCGACAGCTTAACGTGCCCTCCGAAGCAGGGAAACGCTTGTGATACACTTTGGTCACCCAGCAGATTCTCTATTTGTGTGCGTTCAGTGATAGGTTGAGATCAGCAAACGCCACTGAGCTACGAGCGATTTATTTACTTACCCGTCACGCGCTTGTTTACGGCGCGTGCGATACAAATACTGCACACACGGGTGTGCAACAATCGCACTAAGATTTAATACTGACCAGTCCGTCGGCTCCGATGCGGCCCCGGCCTGTGACCTTAAACATAATGTCGACCTCCCACCAGTCGAAGTTGATTGGGTTTTTAGACCATATGGCCCCCTTCTGCGAGCGAAGTGACGGAGCCAGCCGCACGCTCTCACCGCTCGCTATCGCATCTGGAATATTAGATAGATAGGTAAATAAATAATCTTCTTCTTAAGGCGACTACAGCACCCGATAAAGGCAGCACACAGGAATAGTGCCATCTCCGTCGCAGTGCGAACAGTGTCGATACACGAAGTTTACGGACTATGAAAGCGTGCGTGCGTAAAAACATGTTCGAAAGTTAGAAAAATTAGATTTATGGAAAGGTAACAGCTTAAATCGAAAAATGCATCGAAAAAAATAATTTTACATTAAATGTTAAAATTTATGGTCTTCCTTTTATTTCTGAAAAAATAATCCTTATGATGAAGCCTTCCGATCGGTATGATAAAACTACAGACAGATTTTTTTTCTCGTGTACCGGGTCCGTTTCCCGGTTCAACCAGGTAATTATTTAAAAATGTATGAAATCAGTTTAAATTGTTTTTAAAATTAACATAACGGTCGTCTTCTTTCAGTAAAATGTCCCATCTACAATAATTAAGGTACTTTCCCTCCATGTGGCATAGCCGTGGGACGCCCTGTAGTTTCGTAACAGGGCGATGAATCGATCTGATATTTTGCACAGAGATAGTTGAATAACTGGAGAATGTTACGTTTCGTAATTGTTCATATTAAGTATGTTGAATAATCCAAATACTGAATTTTGAAAACACTGATGGTGCGAAACCAGAGCACATTAGCTGAATGTGTGTAGCCATAGCCATATTGTATTTACTTCAATAATATTATATACGTGTTGCTTTTATTGATTATTGTTTAAGTTGCTGATTTTTTTTTACTTACCTACGTACTTTATTTTTTAATACTACTAATAAATTTATTAATTTAATTATTAAGTTAGATAACTATGAAACTAACTTAATTAATTAATTATCTAATATGTACTCGACCGGGTCTCGACTAAGTTAAAAACCTAAGGTGTAACCGTTTAACTGCCGTACTCATAGACGTCAATTAAAGTTAAGTACTGTTAGACTCTGATATTGTCTGTTTCACTCTTGTTGATATAAACAAGGATAGCGTGACATTTAATTACTTCTTAATTTTAATAGACGTCTCTGAGTACGGCAGTTAGTCCGGCCGCCGCGATACAAGCTACGCTTAGTGCGGCGACCACTGTTTCTCATGTACCCTCATTTCAATTGTTAAAAATAAACTATTATATTCTATTAACATATGCGTGTCGCTACTGCGCGAGTACAATCGGCGCTGACTCAGCGTAACAGGTCACAGCTGCGCCGCGTATCTCTACTATACGTATCAGCACTGGATGGTGTAATTTACGACACCGCGCGTTATCACGCCGTATCGAATTACAACCACCACTGGATTACCATTACTCTGCTACCTGTATTATCTTGATGGCTACTTATTATTATTATTTGCCGAAATACAATTGAATTATTCAATAACTGTTCCGAGCGTGTTATCTTCTTGTCTAGTGTCCAAATCGTATTTTAGTACCTATTTATGTAAAGGAGGGCTATAATTTTCAGACAAGCAAGAACTAAAATTGAATTTTCAATTCAAATCAATAAATTTTGTTTTACTTAAAATTTGTGAAAACGTGACGGAAACGAAAACGAAAATGCTTTTTGCCTGGTTTTTGTATGAAAATGGTCGAATTTACGCAATTTTTTCTTTCTTTTTCGTCTCGTTTTCACAAATTTCAAGTAAAACAAAATTTATTGACTAGAATTGAAAATTCAGGTTTAGCCCTTGCTCGTCTGAAAATTATAGCCCTCCATGTATCTCGAGTATGCTATTATAGCTTCTCAAACAGACCTCTTTTGTATGAAAAATCGTGCAATATCCCTAGACTGTGTTGATGTGTTACCACACACTACATTTCTAACTATCTCTTTAATGTACTTTGATATAATACATTACCCTCCCTCCCCCTCGTAATACAGTCTCTTTGTAATAATTTCTACTTTTTGGACCCATTTGCAGTAATTTTGAAGCCTCATTGTTGAGACCCAGTCATCATAAAGATATTTCCTTCACTGACAGATAATATTAGAAGCTAATATTACTATAATAAATTATAGTTAAAATTCCCAGTCAACAAAGAAATTAGTTCACATTGCATAAGTTCCTGTAATACAAAAATAGTTGAACGAAATACTAAAGCATTTGGAAATATTTTGATTTGTTAGACTTTAGTTGGCTAAACATTTTTTTAACTAAAATAATTTTACAATAGAAGATTAAATAAATATAAAAAAAGTAAGTAACTATGCAAAATTACGATAAACATAATTTTGTAAAATAAACTTTTCATTAATCTGTACTTGAAGGCTCAAATTTCAATAAAACACTAACTGCCGTACTCAGAGACGTCAATTAAAGTTAAGAAGTAATTAAATCTCATGCTATCCTTGTTTCTATCAACAAGAGTGAAAGAGACAACATCAGAGTTTAACAGTAATTAACTTTAATTGACGTCTCTGAGTACGGCAGTAAGTATGATTAATTGAATTTTGAAGAAATATGATTGTTTTTTTTTAACATCTTGGGTGCCATGAGCATCACCGGTGGGATCACGTAATCTTCTCACTGTGACCGTGAGCATCAGCGGTGGGATTAGAAGCTTATTTTTGAGGATATTGTTTTGCGGATTTTTTTGGGGGACCAGAGTCAAACTTTAAAAAACAATACCCTCAAAAATGAGATTCTAATCACACCGGTGATGCTCATGGCCACTCAGTAATAGAGCGATGCTTTGAGCATCACCGTTGGGATCAGTAAATTTGTATGGGGCGCGGGAGGAATACTGTAGGTACAGTATAGTGTTAAAAGATACTACTGTTTTTGAACTTTATAATTTAAACTTTGAAAATATGTGCCTGTGTTTAGTAAGAGGTACACCTTATAGGGTAGGCAATAAGAGCTATTTACAAAGCCAATCACAATAATTCTAAACCTTAACGATTATTACAGTTTCAACCCATTGAGTTGAGTGCCCAAGGTTAGAGTCAAATCGAAATCGGTGGCCACCCACCATACAAATAATGTTTAAAAAAGAGAATTTAAAAATAGGTTGCCTGGAAGAGATTGCTACCTTAGCAATAAGGCCGCCTTTTTGTAAATTTCTGTTTTCTGTCCTTGTCTGTTATTGTAATGTTTTTGTGTCATCTATGGTGTGCAATAAAGTATACAGGGTGTAACAGAAAGGTGTAGTCATATTTCGGGACGGTGACCAGCCAATAAAACTGAACAACTTTCCCCAAAGAACCTAATTGAAATTTCAAAAAAAAATCGGTCTTTCTAAACCTATCAGCTAATCGCACAAGTTTTATGGAGGCGAATTTTTTTTTTTGAGATTTTAAATAGGTTTTTTGGGGAAAGTTGTTCAGTTTCATGAACTGATTTATCACCCCTGAGGATGAAAGTGATTTACCTAAAGCCCTGTATAAGGTACGTCGGTGTAAGACGTCATATTTAAGTGCAAAATAAAAATTGTGGTACGCGTGGTACCCGCGTCTACACTGCGTTGCCGTCTTTAGCGATGTATTAATCTAATCTAGACAAGTAATTAAGTAGATATAAAGGTTTATTCGTAAAAGCGGGACATTTTTGTTCTCGTCGGGAGCAGCAGGACGGACATCCTGAAAGCGGGATGTATGGTCACGTTATGCTAAACGCAATATTACGGAGGTTAGAAATAATGGCAGAAGTCAACTACGTAATATTACGTAGAACTTCTATAGAACGTAAATGGTAAGTTCTGTTAATTGGCACCTTGTATTGAATATTTACCCCTATTAATGGCAGTGCCCTAGAACAGGGTCCATATTGGATACTTTATTAAATTGTAACACCTATATGTAAAACCTATGGATGCAATAAAACCCTTTTGGACCACCCTGTATTATACAAAATTCTGTAGGCATCCCGCTGACACGAAAAAAAAATGGACACGTTAGTTTAGCACTCAATGGGTTAAACATATTATGACAGGTTCGTACCACTATCTTTGTTTAAAATGAATATCCAATAATGACTATCCTCAAGTTAACCTTTTTATTTACACAGTCACATACTTATTCAATTTGATATATATTTTATTGTTTTATAATAAGTACAATGCGTGGATTGATAATAAAGGCTACTTTTATTTATTGTTTTATTAATGTTGGAAGAAAAATAACAATTGAACTGGCCAACATATTGTACAGAGGTCAGCGCATCAGGTTACTCCATTTTCATAGCAAAACCCTTACCACAACAGCTCAGAGTGCAAGCGTGTGGTAACCTGATATGCGGCCTTTCGTACAAAGTGCAAAACAAAGATGGAATGTTCTGCTGAACAAGTAGGTCTGTTAGGTAGGTAGCAAAAACAATTACTAGCAATAAACCATGCTAGGAGTACTTACACTCAAACTACAAGGGAATCACAACTCTATTGCAAGGAAATAAGCAATGAGGGGTGACAAAAGGCACGCTGTAATTATTTCCAAACATCACTTGATAGTGTTAATGTGAATTTAAAAACCATTCAGATGTTTTACCACAGTAGCTGTTAGGTACTTTAGGTGTCTAGAATTCTTGTGACCTACTTTTGCAGGCTGAATATTAAATTAAAAATTAGATAAGAGAGTATTTGTAATCTTAGAAGAATGGACATAGACAGATAATCTTAGAAGAATGGATATAAACTATAGCATTTCTGATTGATTTCTAACAAGAATGTGGCAGTATAGAATTAGTAAATTAATGATACTAATTTTATAACTATTTGAGTCATTAGCTTTGTATATTTTTCGTTTATGCAGCATTTTTGTGTGCGTCGCGGCGCGCCGTGCCTCCGTGGAACCAAAAAACATGGTTTCGACAACTTTCTCCTATCTTGCTCGCACTCACAGTGACACACATATAGCTGTCTCTCTCTTACATGACAGATTTCACTGACGTGTCGCTGGCAGACCAAATAACCGTAACAACAAGCGAATTTACTGCGAATTTTCTTAGTTTATAACATAAAGCTGGTAGTTAACGCGTCGGGACACAAGTTAACTGACTGATGTATCCTGTACTACGGTCATAAACTGTCTCAACATAGAAATATACGAGAAAAAAAGACTTACTTCCACCGTATTCCCAGAACGGTACAGACCCATCTTTTTGCGCTAAATAGGGTGGTTTGAAGGAGTATTTGTATTCAAATCGTTTGTGCACTGTCTGGCTGTTGACACGTACTAGACCTAATAATAAAACACAAATTATTAAATTAAAACTTAACGAAGACATCGCGACCACCTTCGGGCTTTGCTCGCTTCAAAAAAATTGTTTTGCGAAAATGACAGGTTGACAGCACACGTCATCTACTTTTTTGTTCGGATACACACGCAAAGAAAAACGACTTTCACAATGTTCACATATCTAGTCGTTGACATAAAAAGCGACCTTTTGCTTTTGATGCTAATATAGTGATTGACTATCTTAGACGTAGAAACTTTTATAAAAAACCTAGTTTTTAAAATCCTGTAATGTGTGCAAAAAATAAAACAAAATTATATGTCTGTAGGTGGCACTTCACTTGGCGTTGTGTATTCGCGTATTTGCCAAATGTTAAATAATAACATGTGTGGAGGATGGCACTACACTTCGCGTTGCGTATTCGAGTATTTGCTGTATTAGGCCAAATAATACCATGTGTGGAGGATTTATTCGTCTATATTTGCCATATTTGCACAAATATGACATACACACAAAGGCAAATACGCCGATCCGTTCGCTTGTCGGTCTTTGGTCACACATCAAAGGACGCAATATGATTATTAGAACATTTTAGACCTTATTTGTCTAAGTATGTTTCTTGCTGTTGGCATCCCAAGTGAACGTTGTGTTTGTGCTGTTTGGACTAGGTACGTACGAATATTTGCACAAATACAGCAAATACACGCAGCGCCAAGTGAAGTTGTCTGTAAGCGCCACCGGGAGCCGGTCGATGTCATTTTTTGCCCTGTCTGTGGCACCGACCGGCTCCCGGTGGCGGCGGAAGCGTTTTTTGTTGCGCCTTTTTTTATCACCGGTTTTTGCTGTATCACTTTCAAAGCTATATAAAAAGGTTACGTAATCGGCAGGACGACAAAACAGTCATACGTGTCGTCTATGCGCAGTACAAAAAACGTGACTAATCACCACTTGAAATTAGAGTCGCGCGCGGCTCGAGTGTATGGTGTCGGGTTACAATTTATTGCGTAAACAAGTGGTTTGAATGTATGGGCATGTTTGATATCGTTGTTTTGTTTAACCGAACAGTCTAATTAAAAAAAATAGAGCATTATATACGATTTAGAGAATTTTTTTCTATAAGAAAAACCAAAATAGGGTTATTATCGTGAAGGTTATTTATTTATACCCTCATTGTTTAGCTGTATTTGAATATAATACAGAAAAAAAAATGATAAAACATATATAATAGTTAGTTCTGTTTAATATTATAATCACTTATATGCATAATTCTAATTAAAATCAAAGTAATTCCAATTTGAATGAAAATTCCAAACTGAATAGGTACCCCTGTCTGCAGAGCGACCGGCTCCCGGTTGCCACAGATGACGGGGGGGAAGGGCTTAATGACATCACAGAAAACATTACCAACAGAAACTTGACTTTATTCAGCATCAAAAACAGGGATATTCATTACATTAAGAAATCCCGACATTGTATTGAATGACGTGAATGACAACCTACATATATTTATGGTTTACGGCAAAGAGACACTGACATAAAGTGTATGGACTGGCAGTCCTCTATAAATTACAGCATTTGTCTTTAGGACGCATTGAAAGTGACAAATTGAACGGAACTTGACGCAGTAAATTGTAAACAATTTGAAATATATGAAAATTTTGTTAAAATTTTAAAGAATAAGTGAATTTTTGTATAAAGTTTTATTAATATTCAATTTTGTGACCATGAGAATATGCTTGGTTTGTAAATATAAACAGAAAAAAGGAGATAATCGGTCAATGTACAAGTATGTTTTTTTACAAACTGTTTTATTAAAAAATTTTGTTTTAAAACGTCTTAATTCTACTTTAGATGAATAAAAATTGTCGGGAAGACATTCCTCTATTTCTAAGTATATTTAAAGTAATGTTAAAATGACTATAAAAGATAAAATTTTCGCATTTTCAATTTCGCTTGATTCGCCTGCTTTATTTCACTAGTGCTTCCAAAGACAGTCGATAAAAACAATGTCGATAGAAACATGTTATAGGTATATTAGTGTAAAATATTACTTAATGTTACGTACAATGGCAAACAAAACCGTTTTTATTTTGTTGAGTACCCATGATTACTTTTTTAGGGGTATGTAGTAGACTACAAAGTTATAGTTTCGCCATATCCGTCTACTCGCAATTTTCTAAGAGACCCTTGATACTACAAAACTGTAATCACACCTTAGTACCTAAGCTTTTCAAGATAACAAGTAATGTTTGATTAATTTGCGCGGCGCTCGACACGCTCTTGAATGATTTTAGATAAATATTTAAGAGTTAACTAATCTTACCTAACCAACCAAATTTCTAACAACAAATTTCCAACCGACGAAGTTTTAAAAAAAAATCGCTTCAAAATATGAATGTTTCGAAGAATTGGACATCAAAGAAAAGCCACGAAATATGTTCGAAGCATTTTGACCCTAAATGTTTCATAGGAAGTAGGAAATGGTTAAAATTTGGTAGTGTTCCTACAATATTTGAAGAAAATGTTCAAGGTAAAGGTTATACATAAGGGTTACTAGAAACATGTCACGATCCCGCTAAGGGATAGTAGTCGGCTTTATGAACTATTGAATAATATTTCAAAACTGAAAAAAAGAGTACCAGTTTTGAAAAATTACATACTTTAACTTTTTATAAAGTAACACAGCTTTAAATATTATTGTTTTTTGAAACTAACGCAAAAGATAAAGCTTATTTCTTTAGTTTGAGTCATGAGTTATTTGAGTCATGAGACTCATGGGACATTTTTATTTTCTGTAACGTTCACTGACGTGTTTCATAAAGTGTAAATAGTGCACAGTTGGCTTAAAGCAGCCTGAATAGCAAAAATGTATTCTAAGCTCTGCTTTAGAAGCGGGTATTAGACAGGTTATTGAGTTATAATTAGAACATTATTTTTATCAACTGATACTCAAATCAACAACATCTCAAATCGCTCCATCGTCAACCTCATCTGCAGCCAAATAGTAATCAAGAAAACGGTCTCTTAGCTACTTCGAATTTTTTTTCTCTACTTTTACTGCTAGTACTTTTACTGGTAATTTAGTACGAAACGCATGCCAAAAAAGCCGTAAGGCCGCCTATGGGCATTTTTGTTTTCTTATTATTTGACCGTTATCAAATGGTAAATGTTAGAAAATAAGACACTAATGTGAGAAAATGGTTTTATTGTTTACGCAAAATTGACGCTCTGCTGTAAGAAAAACAGATCATCTTATACTTACATACTTTTGGGGAAAAAGAAAAAAATAAGCTCTACATTCCGCTAGAGAACATAAATAGTCGACTTATCGACTTTTGGTCCTCACTTATTAAAAGTACAACTTGAGCTGATTGCCAAGGCAAAGTACTAAGCACTAAGGCAAAGTACAACTTGAGCTGATTGCCTGCCTACCCCGCTGGGAATACATCGACTAATCGACTTTTGGCCTCACTACATCGAGTTCGGTTTTCTGCCGCTGCCGCCTACAGCGCCAAAATGGCGAAAATCAAATGGTCTCGTTTTTGATTTGACAACAGCCAGTCTAGTGGTATTTAACTTATTTTTTCTATGTCTATGCAAAGAGACCATATCATTTACCCCCTCGGGCTTAAGACGTCTCGTAATCCTGAAGGTACGTCGGGTGTCTGCGCTGTCGCTCGGATCGACGGACCTCATTACTGCTAGCAACTGGTTCCGAAGAGGAACTCTTTTCTGCAGAATGAGTCTCTTCAGAATCCGGGGTCAGGTACTTCTCATCCGATTGCGTGTCTTCACACTGTAGGAAAGGAGCCAAGGGTTTATTTGAGACAGTTGTTTCACGCCCATCCAATAATCTGATAAAAGAGTAATCGGGGTTTCTTCAACTTCTTCAACGGCCGGGTCGTATTTTGAATTCCTGACTGACTTTTTCATAAAAACCGGTCCCGGGGAAAGGAGCCACGATGGCACAGATTGACCATTCAACGAACGTCTCGGATGATTGAACATTCTCTCGTGTGGAGTTGTGTTTATCCCAGTAGACAATAAAGATCTTAATTGAGTGTAGTGCGACAGTTATAGCAGTCTCCCATTGAGTAGTAGGCAGATTATTAGACCGCAAATATAGCTGAATAGTCCTCCACAGCGTCCCATTAAGTCGTTCTACCAGTCCATTGCCTTGCGGGTTGTAAGGTGTAGAACGACTACAAGCTGTTCCCAAATAGGAAACGTCTTAGCTCATCAGATAGGAAAGATGTTCCTCTATCAGAATGAATATATGCTGGAGTGCCAAATATGTGAAATATTTCTTTGAGACATTTTATCACGGTGCCTGCTGTCATATCTTTGCAAGCAAAGGCAAATGGAAAACGACTATATTCGTCAATTACCATAATTATATACTTGCTTGAAGTTTCAGATGGAATAGGACCTTTAAAATCAAGATTAAGCCTTTCAAACGGCGCTGTGGCTATAATTAGTTTCCCTTCATTTTTGACGGATCTCGGTTTGATTTCAGCGCAAATTTTGCATGCTGCAGTCATCTTCCTGACGTCTTCAACTGAGTAAGGTAAGTTTTTTGTTCGGATCCAATGTATCATTCTCGCAACTCCTGGGTGACACAAAGAATCGTGTAATTCTGCGAGTTTGCTGGGAAAAGTATTTATATTTGCACATACTCGAGAAAAAGCGTCAGCAGCGAAGTTTTGTTTACCTGGCCTATATATGATATCGTATCGGTAGCAAGATAACTCTAGTCGCCATCTTTCTATTTTTTCATTTTTAATCTTGCTACTGTGCGTCTGGTTAAACATGAAACAAACCGATTGTTGATCAGTTATAAGCAAAAAGTGTCTTGCAATTAAATAGTGGCGCCACTTCCTTAGCGCTTCGACAATAGCACAAGCTTCTTTTTCTATAGAGGGTTGGCGACGTTCAGAAACGTTCAGAGACCGAGAGAAAAAGGCGACTGGTCGACCTTTTTGGGATAGAGTAGCGGTAATAGCAAATTCAGAAGCATCAGTCTCAACGGTTAGCGTTTCCTTTTGATCAACAGCAGTCAAAGCGGATTTTGCAAATATCAGTCTTTAAATTGTTGAAACAGTTGATTACCTCTTGTGAAAGTGGGAAGGTAGTCACTCACCCAATTCACAACTAAGTAGACAGCCTTTATATTGAATCTTTACAATAAACCGACAAATTACATTATCTGAATATTGTTATACAATCTTTATCATAACGACGCATATCGATTTTGCTAGGATTATCAAAACTACGTAGTTCGGTTCCTTGTTTCTAAACTAGATGTCATTTCCAAGTTATTTTGGCCATCGTACGTAGTTCATAAAAACACCACTAGACGTCAGCAAACTATAAATTTATCACTGTTAGCTAGAAATAAGCTAGAGAACTGATAGCTAGAAATTTCCTTTTATAATTTGGCAAATTTTTGAGATTTTTCAATTTGACCTTAGATTTTGGGGGGGGGTCATGTCCCCTGTGACCCCCCCCCCCCCCTTCAGACCGCGCCTGCTTGAGGAACGGGTAAGTTAAGAAGCGGATCGAGGCGCGACTTGTCTGGCTTGATTGTATTTTGGTGAATCGTGTAGCCTAAAAGATTTATAGATTCAGAACCAAATGTGCATTTGTTAGTATTTAACGTAAGATGATATTTTTAGCTGCTTCCATAAATTTACGTAAATTTTCGTCATGATCTCGCTTATCCTTCCCACAAACAGGCACATCATCTAAATACGCGTAGGTTCCAATAAGCTTTTCAGTATTTATGATAAAGTTAAGAGTTCTCTGAAAAGCAGCTACTCCATTCGTTACGCCAAACGGAATTCGGGTGAACTGATAAAGATTCCCGCAGGCTTCAAAGGCTGTGTATAGATCTTTTCTCTGGGAAGGATTGGCACCTGATGGTAGGCGCTTTTAAGGTATATTTGACTGAAATAACTATATTTAGCTACTTGAGAAACTATAGAGTCAATACTCGGTAAAGGATATGCATCTAAGTCAGTAAATCGGTTAATAGTCTGCGAGTAGTCAATTACTAGTCGTTTGCGATGACTTCCTCCTCCTGCTACGAGAACCTGAGCTCGCCATGGGGAGACGCTTGGCTCAATTACTTTGTCTTTAAGAAGATTAGAGATTTCTTCAGAAATAAAAGCTTGGTCCTCCTCGGAGTGTCGGCGAGATCGAATTGCAATAGGCCTTGTTTCAGGGAATAGGTTTGTGAATACAGAAGCAGGTGGCACTGTAGCTTCGATTACGCTACAAATCTGTAATGGTTCTTTATCGCCGCCAAAGTGTAATTCCAATGAGGAATGATTTTTTAAAAGATCATGACCAATTATTATATCCGCACAGAGATCTTTTACAATAAGCAAAGGTTGTTGTTTATAGACGTGTCGATCAATTTGTATTGTAGCATGGCATAGACCTTCAACGTAAGAGATATGGTTCAGTGAAGCTAACGTAACAGCTTGTCTGCATGGCTTTCTTTTAAGTCTCATAGAATTAGCGAGATCATTGTTGATGAAAGTAATAGAGCTGCCAGTATCAATCAGAGCATCAGCACGACAGTCATTAATTATAATAGGAATTCTTGCTTTGCGCAGGCTTGAAGGCGAAGCAGCAGATATCGTCGATAGGCTGAGCTTTTGATTTGAATCATCTTCGCCAGACAAGGTGACAGCAGCATTAGAAGATTGCTTTGAGCTACGACAAACATTGGCAAAGTGGCCTTTCTTCGAACAAAGCTGACACTCTGCATTATTGGCGGGGCATTTTATCTTTTGATGTACTTTTCCACCGCAGAAAAAGCATCTTCTATTATTTACAAATTTCGTGGCCGACAAACTCTGTCTTTGTTCTTCTAATCTAGCTGATGGTATCGCATTCGAAAAAGCATTTGAAACCGTCTTAGATTCGATCATGTTAGATGTATTTTCTGCGCTCTCGAGAGATATAGCGAGGTTCAAAGTCTCTTCCAAAGACATATTATATTTTTCTAATAGTCGCTCGCGTATTTTATTTGAAGAGAGCCCTGCAATGAGTGTAGCTCTAATTGTATCATCTTGATTTTGCTCTGCAGTCACGGCTTTAAAATGACAATCATATGCTAGAAGTGTTAGAGATCTGGAATACTCTATAATCGATTCTTCAGGTCTTTGTTTCCGAGAAGTTAGCTGATGCCGGGCTAGAATGACATTTCTTCGCTTTTGAATGAATGAATGAATGAATAAAACTTTATTTGGAAGACACAGGTATTTTTCTTAAATCTAATTTTCATGCGTGTTATTAAGTATATTCATAGCATCGCTGTATTTATTGCATTCTCGAACGAAATTGAATATAGTCGGTGAAATATTGTTCTTCAGATAGAAAATGTTCAAATGTGGACTTCCAGTGTGCCCATTTTAAATCGGACCCGTTAGTAGAGGGCTCTACGACGAATCGCTCCGGTCTCAGGTATCGAGCCATTGTCAATGACGTCAACGGCGTAGTGTTGAAGAGATTTTATGTGACCACAGATCAAGCATCTATGCTAGAGTTTGAAGTGCCATACTCCTGTCACAAATAAACAACCTTGTCAGTTTTTAAAATCAAACATTCAGGTGTAATATTTGTGATCTTTTATTTAAATCCAAATATACTGCGTACTCTGTTAGTCATCTCCTTTTTAGTTTTATTTACAATAGGTTATGGGCCCAGCCCGTAGCCTGTTTGTACTAAATTTGTAGGGAGTTGTGCTGTTTGATTCCAAAAACGAAAGATATCAAAAGTCGATAGCATTTCGATCGAGAAATTAAAAGGTCAGGATAATTATGTATGTATGTATGTAAATTCTTTATTGCTCAAAAACAGTGTCATATAATACGAGTACATTTCAAAGGTAATTTAGTAGCAAAGGCGGACTTATCCCTGAAGGGATCTCTTCCAGTCTACCTTAGAGTAGTTGAGAGAGGAGACACAGGTGTTGCGGGTTGCATTGCAATGAAATAATAATAATAGTCACAATTACTAATTATTATAATTATATATCATACTTAGTAAAAAAGCGGAACAAAACAAGTAAATAGTAACAAAATATTTGTTATAAATCAAGATAAATACAATAAATTATGTGTACAATTATATGTGTTATATGTAAATACCTACAATAGATCTATATAATATTATATATATTTACATAAATATTTAGACGTACATAACCAATCAAAAGGAGAAATAATCAGTCATCAGAAGCAGGAATAAAACCCCAGAGTTTTTTCAGGGACTTCTGAAATGAGTCCACAGAGGGAGCGGCCCTGACATGTACCGGCAGCCGGTTCCAAAGCCGCACTGCATGCACTGCAAAGGATTTAGTGTACGTCGTGGTGGAGTGGGCTGGCACGCACAGCGATAGATTGCGACTCGATCTAAGTCGACCCGCCACCACGTCACGAAATGAAAATTTTTCCTTAAGGTAGACCGGCGCAGAGGGGTTATTTAAAACATTATACAAACATGATAAGATATGAAGGTCTCTGCGAAGTCTGATTGGGAGCCAATTGAGCTTTTTACGGAAATCTGAAATGTGATCAAATTTACGAAGTCCATAAATGTACCTGATACATACGTTTTGGAGGCGCTCTAGTTTGTCTAGTAGAGCCTCATTGCAGTCTAGAAGAGCAACATCCGCATAGTCCAGATGGGGAAGGAGGAGGGAGCGGGCCAGCAGTGTCTTGGTCTCTACAGAAAGAAAATTTTGCAAATGTTTCAACGAGTGAAGAGAGGCAAATATTTTTCGACTTATTTCATTGACCTGTGGGGACCATGAAAGTGTACGGTCGAGAATGATTCCTAAGTTTTTGACGGTAGAAGAATAGGGGATTATGTTTCCGTCTAAGACAACGCTGGGCAGGTCGGAACTAGAAACACGAGACATGTAATATTCGCTCCCTAAAATAATTGCTTGAGACTTGGCAGCATTCACATAAAGGCCATATCTTTTGGACCAGGAAGCAATGACTCGAAGATCAGCATTTATTGTATCAATGGCTCTAGAGAAGTCACCCAAAGGTGCAGAGGCGTAGAGCTGCAGGTCATCAGCATACAGGTGGTACGTAGAAGTTATAGATGACGTAATTCCATTTATAAAAACTGAGAAGAGAATCGGCGAGAGCACTCCTCCCTGTGGAACACCTGCTCTCAAGGTCGACCAGCCTGAGCGTCTCTGTTCAACTCTAACTAGCTGCCTCCGCCCGAAGAGATACGACCGAAACCAAGACAAAGCAGAAGAAGAGAGGTTTAGATTACCAAGCAAAGCTAGCAGAATATCGAAGTCCACCGTGTTAAACGCGCTGCTGAAGTCGAGAAGAACAAGGAGGGTAAGCTCCTTATTCTCCATGTTTAAGCGTATATCATCGGTGACCTTAACAAGGGCTGTAACCGTACTGTGGCCAGGGCGGAAGCCGGACTGAAGAGGATTGAGTGCATCAGAACGCAACAGATGGGACGAGAGACGTTGGTGAACAAAATGCTCAAGGATTTTTGAGAGGATAGGCAGGATGGATATAGGGCGGTACTGGGAGAAGGATGCAGGGTTGGCTTTTTTCGGCAGTGGGATTACATGAGCTTGCTTCCAGGAAGAAGGAAATACACCTGAGCTTAGGGAATAGTTAAGGATTTCAGCTAAGATGGGGGCTATTTCCGTTTTTACAGGAGAAATCATGCTGTGCAAATGTATCTTATTGACCAAGATTTACATGACACGCTGAAAGAAAGTTTTGTCGCGGACACACCCGAGAAAAAGAGAGTTGATGCAAAGGCTAGAGCAAAAATATGTCTGTTGATTGAAAAACATTTGTACCCTATGGTTTCTGAGTATGTTACTGCTAGAGCTACATGGGAAACTTTAAAAAATGCTTATGCAGACTCAGGTCTTACTCGTCGCCTTACCCTACTGAGAAAACTCTTTAGTTGTAGACTGGAGAACTATTCCACGGTAGAAGCGTACATCAACGAAATCAGAGCTACTCAGCAGTCATTGCAGTCTATCAAGGCTGGTCTCGAAGATGAATTTGTTGGAATAATCATGCTGGCTGGATTGACGGAGACATACAACCCGTTAGTAATGACGTTAGAACATTCTAATACGAAGATTACGAGCGCGTCTGTAATTTCTGCTCTGTTGAAGGAAAGCCAAAGAATACAAGCTAGTACATCGACGTCATCAGCGCCAATGACGACAGATGAGGATTCCGTGTTAATGTCGACTAAAGGAAAAGCAATTAAGAATGTTATCTGCCATTTTTGCAAGAAAAGAGGGCATTTGAAGTCTCAGTGTAGACAGTTTAAGGCCAAGATGGATAAAGATAAAGCGAATATTGTGACTACCAATGATGATGGGGAAAAGACACTTCTTTATTCAGCTGCTGGTTATCATGTCAGTGCAAACGAATCATGGGTTATCGATTCAGGTGCTACGTCTCACATGACAAAGGAGGAATTAATTATGAATCCTGTGGACTGCTGCCCTAAAATTGTAACTTGTGCAAACAATGATAAAATAATTTCAGAAATACAAGGTACGGTTGAAGTTAGTCTAGGTCATGGTGTGAGTACCAAGCTGGTAGAGGTAATGCATGTTCCTCGCTTAGTTACAAATCTTATGTCAGTTAGTAAACTTGCAAATAGCGGTTAAGTTGTAGTTTTTGATGATAAGAATTGTAGAGTTTTTAACAAAAAGGTTTCTGTAGTAGGAAGTCCACTGTTTACAGCACCACTGATTAATGGGCTTTATGTTTTAGAGTCTATTGGTAAAAAAGCATCGGCGACTGGTTTCCTTGGAGAGAGTAATAGTCGTGGTGACTATGAAACTTGGCATCGGAGGTTAGGTCATTTATCCCAATCCCAAATGCAAAAGTTAAAAGGAATGGTCAAAGGTCTTTCTTACACGGCGAGGAATGATGCGTCATCCCCTTGCGGACCTTGTGCTCAAGGTAAACTGTGCGTGCAGAAGTTTCCAAGAAGGAAGAAAAATAAGAGAGCTAAAGGGATTTTGGACTTGGTCCATAGTGATCTTGCAGGTCCTATCGAAGTAGAGACCTGGGGAGGCGCAAGATACCTGCTCATTTTTGTGGACGACTACAGTCGGAAGGTGTTTGGATACCTACTAAAATCAAAGACAGAGGTTTTAGAACAATTCAAAGAATTTAAAGCGTTTGCCGAGAACCAAACTGGTAGAAAAATAAAACAGTTTAGGAGCGACAATGGTACCGAGTATACCAACAATGAATTTCAGACATTTTTGTCGAAACATGGAATTCTACATCAACGGAGCGTCCCACACACACCGCAACAAAATGGGGTTGCTGAGAGAACCATCAGGACTGTCACCGAGAAAGCGCGTTGTATGCTGCATGAAAGTAACCTGAACAAGAAATTCTGGGGTGAAGCAGTTGCTACAGCGATTTACCTTAAAAATCGTTCTCCAACGATGGCTCTATCGGATAAAATTCCTGAACAGGTTTGGTCTGGTGAAGAAGTTGACCTCTCGCATCTCAAAGTATTCGGTTCCAAGGCCCACATTCTAATCAAGGATGGGTCAAGGAAGAAGTTTGACTCCAAGACTCGGAAAGTAGTATTCGTAGGCTACAAAGAAAATGTAAAGGGATATAAGTTTGTCGACCTGTCAAGGCCTCGATTTTGTCGTGTTGCTCGTGATGCGGTTTTCGATGAGAGACTGCCATTGAAATCCAGTGTGGATGACAAGGTGCCTGCAGCCTCACCCAAAACAAATGAGAAACGCTGGTTTGATATAGTAGCTGTACCTTTAGCTACGGGGACTGAGGACAACACTGTAAATGAAAATTTAACTACAAGTGAAGCTGAGCCAAAGAGTTCTGGAGTGGCTGTAGACCCTATGGAGCTTGAAGGTCCCAGTCAGAGCAATGTCCCAGAAGGGCTAGGGGATATCCAAGGTGACACTGCTGAAGTAACAGATGAGGTGTTTCATGATAGTTCAGATCAGAAATTACTGTTGAAGATAATGATGAAGCTGTGATTGGAATTCCAGAAAGAAGATACCCCCTGAGAAACAGAGTTCCTAAGAGAGACGACGATATGGAATATTACTTTCACGTTTCTGACGGTCAAGATCCGGTTTCAGTTAAAGATGCTATGGAGCGAACGGATAGTGAGGACTGGAAGAAAGCTATGCGTGAAGAGTATGACTCTCTGATAGAAAACAAAACTTGGACATTAGTACCTCGACCAAGAGATGTAAATATTGTAAAGTTTAAATGGCTTTTTAAGTTGAAAAGAAATCCTGATGGTGTTGTTCAGAGATACAAAGCCCGACTCGTGGCCAAAGGGTATTCACAACGATGGGGAGAAGATTTTACTGAAACTTTTGCGCCTGTAGTGAAACTATCTTCAATTCGTTTACTCCTGGGATTAGCCGCAGAGCTGGATATGGAAATTGAGCACATTGATGTTACGACGGCGTTCCTGCATGGCGATTTAGAAGAAATTATCTATAGGGAACAACCGGAAGCGTTCATCAAGAAATCCCAAGAAGGCTTAGTGTGCAAGCTTAAGAAGGGCTTATATGGCTTACGCCAGGCTGCCAGGTGCTGGAATCTGAAGGTGCATGAACACATTATTCTCCGGCTGTAGGGAAACGGTCGAAGCACATAAACATTAGGTATCATTATGTTAGAGAATGTGCCGAAAGTGATGTCTTAGTTGAATATGTCGGTACATAGGATGTTAGCTGACAGTTTAATTAAGAGTTTGTGTAAACCTAAGATACAGTATTGTGCACGAGGTATGGGACTTCAGTGGGGATGTTAAAGAGATTTTGTGTGCCGTATAGTGTTGCATAACTATCTACAAGGTGTTTCAAAAAAAAACAAAAAAAAAAGAAATTCCAAAATTTTATTTTAAAAGTGAAATAGTCGCAACGCAACTCTTGTAATCAATTGCACGGTTTGACATCTTTCAAAATTAAAGTTTAATATAATTAATATGACATATATAATCACTAAGCTGAAATTAAACCAAAAATGTAAATAAACTTGCACTTTATTATTTAATTACAGTTTACAGGCATTCAAACTCATAGTTAAATAAAATATTTCACCACACCAGAAACGCTCCAGGAAAAGTTTTACTTTCTTCTAAAATAAACAGAGTTTAGTCTTAATGATGCTAGTAGACCGAATAATCGAAAAATACTGAGCGCTCCGCTATCGTGCATCGGGTTTTTAAAAGCTGGGGGTGGGGATCGCCGGTGCCACCCGTCGGTTGGTACTGCGCAGCACAGGTAGCGCACCTGCGCAGTGTCCTCGCACCTGCATATTGTTTACGCCCCAAGCATCTATGCTAGAGTTTGAAGTGCCATACTCCTGTCACATATAAACAAGCTTGTCAGTTTTTAAAATCAAACATTCAGGTGTAATATTTGTGATCTTTTATTTAAATCCAGCGTACTCTGTTAGTCATCTCCTTTTTAGTTTTATTTACAATACGTAGACTTGGATTTTTCTTCAGACATGTTTTGCAAAAATTTAATGCTGAATAAATTGATACAAGATAAACGACATTACATTATCATGACATTACCAACAGAAACTTGACTTTATTCAGCATTAAAAACAGGGCTATTCATTACATTAAGAAATCCCGACATTATATTGAATGACGTGAATGACAACCTACATATATTTATGGTTTACGGCAAAGAGAGAGACCATATCACACACAAAGGACGCAATATGATTATTAGACCATTTTAGACCTTATTTTATTTGCCTGTTGCTGTTGGCATCTCAAGTGAAGACGTCGTGTTAGTGCTGTTTGGACTAAGTACGAATATTTGGACAAATACAGCGAATACACGCAACGCCAAGTGAAGTGCCACCTTGTAAACAGTCACAAAGCTGGAAAAAACCATGACCATACCTCTCTTCGTAAAGGATTTTTGGCGGGAACTCGGCGTGAGGGGTTGTTGTGCCGATTGAATTTTTGTTTATTACATTAAAAAGTGGTTTAATGTGTAATAGTGATAGTGTATTATGCAGTAAACTAACTTTAAACAGTGTGGTGATAAAGGAATTCAAGTGATACAGTGTATCTGCTCAGTTTGGTTCTGACAAAGATCCCGCGGCAGTGCTTCTTGCCGCCATAGTTTTTCGTAAAAACACTATCGGTTTACGAAGGACCTGAGAAGCCTACTTCATGTTTTATTGACCTGACCTGAGAATACTTACTTCATGTGTTATTGTTGCTTTTAAGCTGATGGTCTCGTTACCAATGCTTTGTCAAATAATAAAAATAAATAAAATCTCTTCGTAAACAAACTCGTAACGTCACTTCTCGAATTTCGCGAAATTCGCGTTTTTTTTCAATTACCGACATGCCGGCAAATGTGAAAATCTATTATTCAGCGAGTTTAGATTGTGTTTAAATTGACTGTAAACTGTAATTTGAAAGTAGCCTGTAATAGTTAAGTGTAGTAATGTCAGGATGCAAGAAGCGCGGTTCGGATCTAGTGCAAGCCTTCTTCCGCTTAGAGTTCTACCGCAACCAGAAGGGATGGAAGTTCTGCAGTGAAGTGCAACGACAAAAGGATCAGGAAAGGTTAGCAATTATATGTACACATTAATAAGTACGTTTTACCTTTTCAACCCGTGTTTTCAAAAGGATCATTGTGAATAAGGCCCTCTCAACTCAAATTCATCAACTACCTACACCTACGGCCTGTCGAACTTATCTTGCTCTAGCTGGTCACGCACGCTACATGTAGCAGCTCTGTAAAATAATTAATAGGGCAAAGGCAAATATTTAAATAGTGCCTCCTTGGTAACAAAGGTCTGCATAGATCCAGGACTTTATAGAAGTAATGTTTTTCTTGTTTAAACACTCGAAAAACTTACATTATTATAACTTATTTAAATCATATCGAAGTTGTTTCTGAGAAGTGAAAGAGTAAAACCATTAAAACAAAGTTCAAACAAAGAACTTAGGTACTGTACATTAAAATTATCCCTACTAATATTATAAATGCGAAAGTAACTCTGTCTGTCTGTCTGTCTGTTACCTTTTCACGCCTAAACCGCTGAACCGATTTTGATGAATTTTGGTACAGAGATAGATTAGAGCCTGGGAAAGGACATAGGCTAAATTTTATCCCACAGTTGGGCACGATATAACCTGTAGTCCACGCGGGCGGAGCCGCGGGCGGAAAGCTAGTATGTTATATGTCTTGTTACAAAGATAAATACCTAGGTGTCAAATTCACCCTCTAATCGTGTAGTGTTTTGATAAGTAACTAAGTTCTGTAGACATGTCTGTATCTATAGAAATCCTTTTTACTTGACCTGCATAGCTTTTGTATAATTATACATGCATACCTACAGGTAGTATGTAAGTACCTATTTTTTATTCCCTTGGTATTCATGAAATATCTTGTTCACTGGTGATAAGATTCAAATTAGAACGAACTTAAATGTAAATTAAGTAAGTCTGTATTTCTTATTCAATTATACAACTCATAGAATAAACCTTCCCCCCTGTATATGTTCTGGGAATAGTTAAATTTATTGAAGTTTGATAAGTAAAATTAATATCTATAATAAAATTAATCAATTAAAAATCATTTGGAAAGGCGTTTAGATTGAATCGAGGGCCAGTAGTCAATGGATTGCAATCTCCACAAGCTTAAACTCACTGATAAAACCTGCTTATGGTCTAAAGATCGATCACAAGTGGATAGGAAAAAAAAAGTTAAATGCAAAAGAATAAATAGGTAATTAATGATATAAAAGCATTTACAATAAAAAAATACAATTTAAATATTTAAAAACAAATGTGTTAATGCTTACATAATTTCATATGTAAATCTATAAAAAAAATAGAACATTGAACTATGGAACAAAGAAGTCTAGGTAAAATATGTTATATTTTTATTTAATAAATGAATGGCATTTGGTGATAAATAAAACATGTTTTTATACCTTTGAAAACTACCTAGAAATAATTAACAGTATTTAACAGACTTCAAATAAAAAGGAGGTTATCAGTTTGACCGGTATGTATGTATGTATGCTTGTCTGCGATTATCTAACATTTGGCTGAACCGATTTTGATGCAGTTTTAGAAAAGTATTTGTTACATTTAGTTTTGTTTTAGTATTTTAACCAACTTAAAAAAAAAGGGGGGTTCTCAGTTTGACCTGTATGTATGTAAAATAAATAATTTATAATGAGGCTATCCCAAAATTTTCTAAGTCCCCAAGCAAAAAAAAAAAAATTTTTTTTTGATAAGTGGGGGCCCCAAATATAAAGAAAAATTTCGAGGAGTTGCGGTGTCAAGAAGACCCCCATTTTCTTGCCGGAAATGGATAGAGGACCCTTCTAGGAACAACATTTGTATGGGCCACTTTTTGATTGGGCCCCAATGGGGGGCCGTTGGGCCCAATCAAAAAGTGGCCCATACAAATGTTGGAGACCCCCCACCCTGCTGGAGACCTGGGGCCCTCCCAGTTTTATTGCGCGAATCGACGCAGTTTACGATGCTGATCAACCGCACCATACATCACTTTGCGCTCCGGGGCCTCCTTAGGGCCCCACGGGGCCCTTGCCCCCTTAGAGAAATAACTGCCGTTCGGCGGGACTTAAAAAAATTTCGAGGAGGTGCAATGTCAAAATGACCCCCCATTTTCTTGCCGGAAATGGATAGAGGACCCTTCTAGGAACAACGTTTGTATGGGCCACTTTTTGCTTGGGCCCCAACTGGGGGGCCCAGGGCCCCCCACCCTGCTGAAGACATGAGGCCCCTCCGGTTTTATTGCGCGAATCGACACAGTTTACGATGCTGATCAACCGCCCCAACATCACTTTGCGCTCCGGGGCCTCCTTAGGGCCCAACGGGGCCCTGGGTCCCCCCGTTGGGGCCGAATCAAAAAGTGGCCCATACAAACGTTGTTCCTAGAAGGGTCCTCTATCCATTTCCGGCAAGAAAATGGGGGGTCATCTTGACACCGCAACCCCTCGAAATTTTTCTTTATCTTTGGGGCCCCCACTTATTATAAGGGGTCAAAAAAAATTTTTTTTTTTTGCTTGGGGACTTAAAAAGTTTTGGGATAGCCCCTTTTCTGACACATCAACCCGGCCGGAACACTTAGAAAATTTTTAAAAATTATTTTTTGTATGGCTGCCCCTTTTGCGACACTCTAACCACTTTTTCAAAGCTAACACTTCTTTTTACTAACCGACTTCAAAAACGGAAGAGGTTATAATTTGCACTAAATATTGACAAATAAAAAACTTTTTATAAAAAATAGAACTAATTCTAAAAAGCGAATTTTTTTTTCCTTACGTCCCCACCGAGGGGCAAACAGCTTTCGAAACAGGAAGGGAATTTAGGCCATAGTCCACCACGTTGGCCCAATACGGGTTGGTAGAATTTATTTTATTTTTATTTTATTTGATAATTAAAAATGTGTTTTATTTACAGAGACAAGGAAGAGGCTCTAGTGAAACATCTTCCCAGTGAGACGGAAAGACCAGAGAGAGGTGACAGAATTAAAGTAGAAGTTGATACAGAGGGTCAGAGGATCTGTACCGTCCACAATGACCAAAAGGGAAAAAAGACCGCTGCTGTCAAGAGTGAGAAACAGGGAGTTAAAGAGGACGACAAGAGAGAGGACTCCCCCCTCAATGAGACATACAAGTTGGAAGGGGACCTGTCTTCCCCCGGGGCTAGTTGCAATGACTCCATGTTCAACACGGCATTTGTCGACTCTCATGAAGGTATGTGCAAACTTGTCTCACAGGCTTCTGTATCTTGTCAGATACGGGTAAAATGGTCCCAAATAAGTGGACTGATCACCTACCTATGGAGGTGACGCCGTTAGGCACCGCCTGTGCCTAACGGACGTCCCCTCCATAGATAGGTCTTGTCAGATGATTTAACAACATACAAATAAGGCTCACGCCTTTGTCCCATTGGGATAGGCAGAGACCACAGATTGCCACTTGCTACGATCCAAACACACCTCTTTCGCTTTCTCTACATCAGTGGTTCTTAACCTTTTAGTAATGGGGGACCATTTTGCAAAATATCTCTTTTACCACGGACCACCACTGTTTAGAGGTAAAAATAATTAAAGGGTTGTTATACCTACAGTGTTGTTCATATCCAATAGTATTTTAGTATTTTTACAAAAAAATTATTTCACTTTACTTAGTAACTTCTGAAGTGCTAACCAAAGCCAAACTATTGAAGGCTCTGGCATCCAGTCGATTTCAGTGATTGTATCGACTCGTTACATTTCATACAACGTTTTTAAGATGGCTTCGCGGACCACTTCAGATGCTTCCAGGGACCACCGATTAAGAACCACTGCTCTACATTCATAATTCTCTTCATACATTTTCTTCGTATTCGGGTACTCCTAACTATGATTTAACAATTTAACAAAAAATCCGATTCTGGAACGAGATATCCATTATTAAATTATAAAACGGGTCTAAATTCGTGTATTTATCTTAAAATCTCGAAAGTTTAAAGTGAAATAGCCATTCTCGTGCGATCCATTGCAGAATGGGATTATGTGGTAAAGGGATCCAGGTGTCTCTTCAGCTGACTTTACATAATGTGCTACAGTGCCTGAGTGATACCACCATTCCCTTATGTTACCACTTTTGCCTTAGTGTTACCAAATTACCAATCTTTTTGGTAACACTAAGACATAAGTGTTAATCAAATTACAAATTTGTAATACTCACAGTTACACCCTTTACAGTGTCTATTCGGTTCCATTTTCACTTGCATAAAATTGAAAGCCCAAAGTTTTTTTCACATAACTGTTAACACAAAGTTTTTTCGCATTACGATATTTTGTCATAATCATAAGTCAGTCTCATTATGACAAAATATCGTTATTTTTTTATTTATTTATAAATTCGTTACCTATGTGAGAAAAAAATTATGCAAAAAAAAAATTTGGGCTTCGAGTAAATATGGAACCGTCAATTCGCTGGTATGTATGTAATTTTAATGCATTATACAATTACATTACAATTTCTTCCAGATCGCTACATATGCCCGCCTCCAAACTCTCCTAACTTTCCCTTGGAATGGCCCCAGTTTGAACTAGACCACAATAGGAATGTCATCGAAAGTGATATTATAGGTATGATTAGTTGATCACCTAATCCCTTACTATTATTATTAATCCAAAAGTAACTCAGTATTTCTGTTACGTTATCACGCCGTAACTACTTAACCGATTTTATGAAATTTGATAGAGAGATAAATTAGACCTTAGAAAAGGACATAGACTAAATTATACCCCCTGGGCACGATATAGACTGTAGTCCACGCGGGCGGAGCCGTGGGTGGATAGATAGTTATTTATATTGCAAAATTGTGTTTCCAAGTAGTAAGATGTCGATGGGACAAGGAGGCAGAAGACGACGTAAGGAACATTGACAGGATGAGTTCGACGTTGTTAACGGAGAAAGCCAAATTCACTGGAAGAAAAGGAAGACCTTTACCCAACAGTTAGAGATGGTAAAAGTAGCAAGAACTATATTTTGTACTTGTATGTACTTGCAACTTTAGGCAAGCCAGGCTTCATACAAAAATGTTCGAACCCCTTTAAAAATTATTTTCTTGTTTTTTCTTAATCTATGTTTTTTGTTGTGTCCCATTTTGTTTTTCTGTCGTGTCATAAGGTCAAATCAAGTCAATTTTTGTATAAATGGCTCTGTCTTTTGTTCTTCCTGTCATATGTAATCGTTCTTTCAGACAAGGTATCTCCGCTAGAGCAGATGTCGCTAGCTCCGTATACGTCTGACAACAGTATGTGCGGCAAGGAGTGGCGGGAGGGGGAGGGGGGCCTGTGGGCTGCATTGGAGCGTGCGCACACGCAGGCCTGGGTCGACAACACGGAGCCTGAGGTATGCACTACGACTACAAGTTTTAAGAAGAGGTCATTTTGATGAAATAAATTTTGAGAAAAGGTCATTTTAAGAAAAGGAAATTTTGAGAAAAGGATAAGCCGAGACGATTTACTCGCATAAAATTAAGAGCCTTATTTTTTCGCATAACTTTTTACGCATAATTTATTTTCGCATAACGATATTTGGTCATAATCGGTTCGACGTTATATAGATAGGGGTTAAAAATTACTATGTGCCGTTGCGGTTCGTTAACCAGAAAATATTTAATACCAAAAATAATGTAATTGATGAGTATGTTATGTTACTAGAGTCAGATAAAATTTAAAGTGTACCTGTCTATGTTAAAGAATAAACTTAAAAAATGCATGTTAGATTCAGTTAAAACATTTATAAAAATAAAAATGTTAAGTACTTACCTATTATAAAGGAAGAAGATGAGCGCTATCGCCAAAAAACTGCTTTTCATTTCGGCGAAGATAAATTTATGTAAATAGGTTGTTTGTTTGAATATTAAACTTATATAAAAAATAAAATAAAATTATGCGAGTAAATATGGAACCATGCACTAGACTGTATCTTTATTTATCTTATTTATTCAGGAACAAATAGTCACTTTTTTATTAAGAATGGCTCTCGACCACAATTTAACTCAGGGTAGAGATGCGGTCAAGGACGTAGCGAGCTCACCCAGAAGAGATCCATTTTTTTACATCTTATCGTATATATGCTCGGAAATCTTTACTTATATTACAAACGTGAAAGTTTGTATGCATAGATGTATAGATGTATGGATGTTTGTTACTCTTTCACGCTCAAACGACACAGGACCAATTTTGATATATTTGGAATGAAGGTAGCTGACACCCTAGATTAACACGAAGCAAAGGTTACATTCCCAAATTCCCACGGCAACAAAGTCCCGGGTGGAAAGCTAGTTGTTTCAAAATTATAGCTCGCCTTGTTCGTGTTTGAAGGCTAACGTTACACATTCCTTAACTCACTTGTATCTATACTAATATTATAAAGAGGAAAGATTTGATTGTTTGTTTGTTTGCATTGAATAGGCTCCGAATCTACTGGACCGATTTGAAAAATTCTTTCACCATTAGAATCCTACATTATCACCGATGAACATAGGGTACATGATATTCCCGAATTCCCACTGGAATGAAGTCCCGGGCGGAATGCTAGTCGTCAATAAGTATTGCAACATGTCAGGAGTGGTTCCAGCCGTCGAGTGTGTGTGCGGTGCGCTGGGGGCGGTGGGACCACGCTCGCACGCATGTGTCCACCGCGCCCACTGCACACCCCGCGCCCACTGCACACCCCGCTCCCACCGTCTGGGGGAAAGGTATAGTAACTGATTTTTTTTGTTCCTTTCTAATCTCCCCTCGGCCTTTCTGGCCTTTGTCAGATAGTTTGTTGAGCTGCGCAAGAACTTCGTTTTCGTTTGCGCGGGATTGCTATCCTGTCTAGCTTCTTCCTTTACTTAATCCTTGAAAGTTTGTATGTTAATAAGGATGTTTGTTACTCTTTCACGCAAAAGCTACTGAATGGATTTTAATGAAACTTTACAATAATATTGATTATACATTAGAATAATACATATACTCCATAATATTTCTATATTCTAATTTAATATATAATAAAGGGTTGTTGGGGAAGTGAAGCAGGGTTGTTGGGGAAGTGAAGCAGGGTTGTTGGGGAAGTGCAGCAAAAGGGTTGTTGGGGAAGTGAAGCAAAAAAAATTGTATCGGAAATCGGCCGGCGCCTAAATGAAAAGGGGTGTGACCACCGCTCCAGGTCATACCTGGTGCAAAGGCTGTCCATAGCCATTCAGCGAGGTAATGCCGCGAGTGTCATGGGCACCTTTGCACCGGGGATGACAAGGGGCGGTCTGTTTGATTAGAGTTAGATATGGGACGAGGATGTTTCCGATTAAGAATATGTTTTGTGACTTCTTAATTTTATGTTGACCTGATCTTGTTATTGATAATAAAGTATTTGCATCTATTCTAATTGTATTATGATATTTATGATATATATTGGTAGAGCCGCCGTGTGAGCCGGCGGACGCGGAACCACTCGAGTGTGTTGAGGAAGTGCATGGAGACGACGGACATGTATGTCGCATTTTATATTAAGTAATGTGTAATGAGCCAGACTTGCGAGTTCAAATCCTGATGCGGGCCTGTACCACTAAATTCGTCTTTTCGGATTTATGTACGGATTTTTTATTAATTATCACTTGCTCAGCTGTGAAGGAAAACATCGTGATAAAACCCGCACACGTCTGAAAAAAATCCTTTTACGAGACGAACGGTAAAAAAATGTGTCATTAAATTGATAATAAAGACTATTTGAATTTGTAACGTGAGACCGCTTGAAACACGAGCGAAGCGAGCGTTTTAAGGGGCTTCAGCTACGTATAACTTTAAGAGTGTAATATCTTTCAACGTTTTACAATGCAGTAGTCAAAGGAAATAACATTATACGATTTAAGTGTTTGTAGATATTTAAATTAGATGAATGAAATACAATACCTTATGTCGTAATTGTTAGTCAAATCAGCTACTCTTTATTGCGTCACACATTCATAAGAAGCTGTTTTGCAGACAAGAGACTAGTTTAGAATTTTCGAAACGCTTACCTGCGTGAGGGATATTTATAAATAATTTGTAAGGGAAGAAAAATGTTCGGCGCGACGAAAAGCACGACATAATGTGCTAAGTAAGGGAATGAGAAATTTCGCCGCTTGACTTGAAGGCACGATAGCTCAATTGTTAAGAGTACCAGGAGATCTAATCCTGGAGTCATGGATTGCAGTCCCATTCGTGACAAACATTTTCTTTTCCCTTCTTATTTGAATTTGAAGATATAGTGAATCGTGTGGCGAACTTGTCTAACCCTGCTGTCAGAATTTTCAAACTGCAGTGCAATCGCGCTAAGAAAAGTGGATTGAATCGCAATTGAAACGCAGCTGGGGGGCTACCACCTAAGCGAAGCTGATGCTGATTTAACGAATGGAATGATGTACATTGCTGTGTTTGGTTCATGTCGTTAATCAAGGTCTCCTTATAAAGAAGCAATCGACAACGTTCCATTCGTTTACCCAGCATCAGCTTCGCTTAGGTGGTAGCCCCATAGCTACGTTTCAATTGCGATTCAATCCACTTTTTTTAGCGCGATTGCCCTGCTGTACAATGGCTTCTGACTTGGTTTTAACGATTGCAGTCAATCGACAACAGTCAAAACCGACAGCTTAACGTGCCTCCTAATCACGGAAACGCACGTGATAAACGGATATCAGGTACCCTGCCTCTGTATACGTTGCTTAACCTCACTGATCGGTTGAGGTCAGCGAGCGCCACTGGGCTACGAGCGCTTCAAATTACAATACAAAATACTTAATTGTACTCCTACATAAATAAGGTGTTACATTTGAATACCAAATAATTACGTCAGGGTACTAAAGGGGTTCCGTATTTACTCGCATACAATTTTTATTCAAAGATTTTTTTTCGCATAACGATATTTTGTCATAACGATGAACTGATTATGACAAATATGCGTAAAAAGTTATGCGAAAAAAAGTTAGGGCTTTCAAATTTATGCAAGTACCTAAATATGAAACCTACAAAAGGCGGCCCCATTGCTAAGAAGCAATACCTTGCTGGCAACCTTTGGGTGTGGAGATAAAGTAATAAATCGTATAGATCAGCCATTCTGAGAGTGTTCCGCGGAACCTTAAAGCTCCGCAAGGCCTCTGTGGAGGCTCCGCGAATACACTAAAAGAATAGTAGGGATTGAAATTTGTAATGCGAATTTCGTAGCGTAAATTCTTACAATAATAACCTTACATTCTTCTACTTTAACTTGATATGGAACTGTGAGCGCCCGAACTTTCAGCAGGAGCTGAACTAACAGTCCAACTCAACCATCTATAACAGGGCTTCAAAAACTGTGCGTCGCGACGCCCTGGGGCGTCGCGGCCTTGTCCCAGGGGCGTCGCGTGTCGATGCGACCGAGTCGAGTGAGTGCCGGGCATAAGGTATTCTACGAGAAAAATAATTAGAAATCCTCGATCCCTCTTTAAAAATTATGTTTACACAACACTTGTTATCATTAAGCGTACACTTTGAGAAATATTTTCCGGAAAATATGGAGCATCTAGCTTTCCACCCGCGGTTCCACCCGCGTGGACTGCAGGTTATATCGTGCCCAACTGTGGGATAAAATGTAGCCTAAGTCCTTTCCCAGGCTCTAATCTATCTCTGTACCAAATTTCATCAAAATCGGTTCAGTAGTTTAGGCGTGAAAGACGGACAGACAGACAGAGTTGTTCTAGGCTGGGTTCAGGGGCGTCGCAAAAAAATAGCAAAGTCCCAAGGGCGTCTCAGTACGAATAAGTTTGGGAAGCCCTGATCTATAAATTAGTTAAGGGCTCCGCAAAATATTTAGTGTTCCGAAAGGGGTCCGTTATCAAAAAAGTTTGAAAACTGCTGGTATAGATGTCTTTTTTTATTTAAAAAAGAAAGTCAAAATCGTAATCGTTATCGTTTGATAATCATAATCGTAATGAGTATTCATGGTAAGTAACCCTTGTCGTCAGGTATGCGTTGGGTCTGACGGGTGTTGTTGCTCATGTTGCGTTGAGGAGTGCGAGTTCATGCGGGGCGCGCACGTGGCACCGCACTCCACTGAGGAGGAGCTCAGCCTCAGCGACAGCGACGGTGAGACCGATCATATGCCATTAATAACATTGTCATTTTGTTAGTTTTAGCGATCATATACTATTATTAACCTAGTCATTTTGGTGATCGGTTGAGAATAACACCACCCCATTTTTTTCTGTGGGTATCGTAAGAGGCGTTTAAGGAAACTCAAATGAGACCTGCCTTCTATTAATACACCCCAGGCAACGACACCCCAATTTGTTCTGAATCTAAGGTGTCGTCCTATGGTCTCATGCGGTGTGGTAGGCTCTGTGTCTGGCCGTCTGGTTCGTGACCACCATTCCTACCGAAGCCCGACGACAAACAGCTTCCTGTGTTTCGTCGGTGCGTCGGAGTACCAGTGCCTTAATAGGCATTTTCTGGGTTAACTCGCTCCATCTTTGACCTCATCTATGACCTTGCTTAAGATTGGGGTCAAGAGTTAACCCATCTTACAATTAAAAAAAAGATAAGTATCTTCAAACTGGCTGCCCTAGTGCACGCAATGAGACTTCTTGAGAGTTAGCTCAGTCTGTAGGTAGTTTTGCATTGCAAAAGGTGGCGTAGAAAATGTTTTGACACAATATTGTTTAGGTATGGCAGGTTAATAAAAATCCAAGTTCTCGACCTTGGAGGACCCAGGCGTTAGCCGCCATCTTGAATTAAAGGTGCCAAAATTAGGTGTATTTTAAATAACTTCTCAATTGTTTACTAAATCACAAAAGTGTCTATGAAGGGTTCAAAGAAGACAAAATTGCCTACATTTTTTGCATACATAATTATTCTGTAAGTCTTATAGGTAAAAAATTACAAGCGAAATTCGGAGTCTCTAGACCCAGCGGTTTGGGCTGTGCATTGATATGTCAGTCAGTTAACCCCCTTAATACCCTTAGGGGTAGAATTTCCAAAAATCGCTGATACACGTGTTCATTATTTTTTAATCGTCAGCCTACATACGAAGTTCTAAGTTCCTAACTTCAAAATTCACGGACTTTCATACAAACTTTCATCCCCTATTTAACCCCCTTAGGGGTGGAATTTCCAAAAATTGCTCCTTAGTAGATGCCTACACTACATAAGGTATCTATGTGCAAAATTTCAAGTCTGTAAGTCCAGCGGTTTGGGCTGTGCGTTGTGTATCCCCCAGTCAGTTTATCATTTTATATATTAGATTTTGTAAATATTATTATTTCCGTCGCTAGTAACTTTTTACCTTTAAGACTTACAGAATAATCATGTATGCAAAAAATGTAGGCAATTTTGTCTTCTTTGAACCCTTCATAGACACTTTTGTGATTTAGTAAACAATTGAGAAGTTATTTAAAATATACCTAATTTTGGCACCTTTAATTCAAGATGGCGGCTAACGCCTGGGTCCTTCAAGGTCGAGAACTTGGATTTTTATTAACCTGCCATACCTAAACAATATTGTGTCAAAACATTTTCTACGCCACCTTTTGCAATGCAAAGGCCTTCGCATTTCCCCACAGACTGAGCTAAGTATAGACTTCCGAAGTAGCACAACTAACAACCTTACACAAAATGAAACAAATAATTGCGTATAAATACGTGGAATTATGAAAATTAAATTTTTAATTTAGTTACCATACTTTTATCATTTTGACAATTGAAATAGTAACCTTATTACTTATTTACTATTTTATTTTTACTTATTTTTAAAAGATAATATGTGTTAGCTGAAAATTGTATGTACCTATGAAGATGCTTTGTCCTTAAGATTGAGAGATAGAGATATTAAAATCCAATCATAAACACACGTACATATTTCTTATGCTATGTTTCCCTCAATTTTTATGACAAAGTCTACATAAGCAACTTAACTAAAGTAACTTAAATAAGTTGCAAATTCTTGAGTTATGATAAAGTATGTTGGAGATCGCTCGATTAAGAAAAGTGTTCCATATTTACTCGCATAAAATTGAAAGTCCTAATTTTTTTTGCATAATTTTTTTTCCGCATAACGACGAACTGATTATGACAAAATATTGTTACGCGAAAAAATTTTTTTGTAAAGATTATGCGAAAAAAAATTAGGGCTTTCAATTTTTTGCGAATAAATATGGAACCTTAAGAAATCTATTTAGAGCATACGCGCCTGCTACTTTAAACAAAAAATAAACGAAATAACTCTTAACCATACGTGAACTAAGTGCCAACGACGCAAAGTTCCAACGTTAACCACCTCATAATTGTAATCAGAGCCATAACCAGTGGCTCTCCCTCAAGGAAACGGCCTGGAGTCAAAGGTTTTGGATCTATCGAATCAGAGCTTGCTTTCGGTAACGGTCTTGAATTAAGACACGCCTCGATTTGAAACAGCACTGTGTTTAGTTTGTTATTGTTAAATAAACAAGCCTTCCACGCTGGAATGGGAGTGGAAAAAAAACTTAGAATGTGCCAGCTTCCTATTCTTACCAGGCATACTGTAAAAGTCAGTAAGTGGGACGGGAGGATCTTCCTGTATCATGGGCGAAAGGCTGACCTCTCACCATTACACGACATGTTTTTTATTTTTTTTTGGAATAGAAAACAGCTGTGTACAGAAGTTGATACAAGACAGTCTTACAATTAAAGGCTAAATTATACACAACCAACAACACTATTCACAGGTTAAGTAAAAAAAAAGGAAGTAGATGCTAACAGAAACAGATGTGGATGCATCTAATAACGTTACGTAATAACGTAACGTCCGTAACGTCCACGTCTAGTAACGTTCCATCTAATAACGTGGCATTAAGTGGTTTTCTAGAACTACTGATGCTCCGCCGTTAGGGATTAAGGCGTGAGCGTATGTACAGAGGCCAGCACATCAGGTTACCCTATTTCCATCGCAAAACCGCTCTTATCGCAACGGCACAGAGTGCACGCTTGTGGTAACCTGATGAGCGGCCCTCTGTACGTAATAAACAATAAACGTCGTGTCCAGAGGCTCCACCTGTGTGCCGCTGGTCCCGGCGCCGGCTGGAGGCGGCCGCGAGCCGCGCGCGGCGCCGGCTGCGGGCCGCGCGCGCGGAGCTCAGCGCCCGCGCCGCGCTCCGGGACCGGCAGGTGGGGACTAGTCTATTTCATAGGGAATATGCATACATTTTTTTTATCGCATCGATTAATGAAATATGAAAATACTGAAGTTGAGATGACAAAAGTGAATTACAATTAAAATCGGCCGAGAAATACGGCCGGTATACGCATTTAAAACTATTAATTACGCTCCGATTAGACGGAGAGATCCGACATGGACTGTGACGTCACATGTCACTACGTCCGTACAAACTCCGTGTTAAATTTCGTTTTGCTAGAAAGAGATAGAAATAAAATTTCATAGTTATTCGAAAAATAGTTTTACTAAACTGTTTATTACATGAATGAGGATTAATTTTTTAAATAAAAAAAAATCATGCATATTCCCTATTACTAGCTTTCCGCCCGCGTGGACTACAGGTTATATCGTGCCCAACTGTGAAATTAAATGTAGCCTATGTCCTTTCCTAGGCTCTAATCTATCTCTGTACCAAATTTCATCAGAATCGGTTCAGTAGTTTAGGCGTGAAAGACGGACAAACAGACAGAGTAACTTTCGCATTGAAAATATTAGTAAGGATTTTATTTATTTTTTAAACGAGGGTCTTGCTGTATAATGGGCGAAAAGCTGACGACCTCTCGCACTATGCACTATGCAACTTTTTCCACCTGATAACCCTCACAAATTGTATCAAACGTGGCATCTAGTGGTTCTAGAACCACAGATGCTCTGCCTACATCGTTAGGAATTATAGGCCTGAGCGTATGTATGTATCCCTTTGGTACAGAGGTAGATTAGAGCCTGGTAAAGGACATAGGCTACTTTTTATACCACAGTTGGGCACAATGTAACCCGTAGTCCACGCGGGCGGAAAGCTATTTCTATGTAAAAGCTAGTCTGTCGCATCATTATTGTGTGTATATGTGAATGTGCGTTAAATACACATTTGCTTTTATGTTACCAGTATTTCCCTAGTGTTACCACTTTTTCGTTAGCGTTACCACTTTTTCCTTAGCGTTACCACTTTCGCCTTAGCGTTACAATTTGGAACCAATGACAGGAGGGTGTCACTCCGCAGTTAGACATGTTCGCGCGGCGGGCATACTGACTATTGTATAAGCAGTGTTATCTTACTTAATTAATTTCAATAATAATTTTACCTCTAAGTCGGCGGCGAGTGTTAACCCTGAGCTCGTCGCGAACGCGGCATCGAGTCGGCGGTGCGCAATAGAATATGAACGCTAGCGGCCGACTATGGCAAGCCTGTGCTGCTTGCAATAGTAGGCAAATTTTTAAGCCTAAAGTTGACTTTTGTTAGGGAGTGAGACTTCTGTACGTTGGTACTATTATTTGTGCCAATGATACCAATAGGTTTTGCTTTAGTGTTGCGCTGTTCACTATTACAACTTCGAGTGCACAGCATCACCATAAAATATTGTATATTTGGTACAGTCAAGAGCTGGGTACCTACCACGATCGTTTAAAAGCATTTCTTTTTAGGATCTAACTTTGAACTGCTTCGCAATTGGAATGTTTTTTAAAATGGTACCATGATGGCGCTGCTTGTGAACTGCTCGGTTGTCTATGGTCCATTTTAAATGTCTACATAAATAAATTGTCGCTGGTCTGCCTTTGAATCGCAACAGCCGCAAAATTAAATCGCTTATAAGCCATCATGGTACAAATAAGCGTTGCAGACTTGTTTAGGTCCTAAATTGGATCGCGCTAAGCGATCATGGTAAACCTCCAGGTCACGCTTTACACTACCAGTTTAAGCTGAGCTCTGATTTATACTGCGCGCCATACAATGCAGGGCCGGTCCAAAGTTCAAAGTGTCAAGCTTGACGTGCTCTTGAGTGTACTCATATGCGTTTCTGTGTTGCTAAAGGCTTGCCATAACCTATCAAGAAGTGAAGTGAAGTGTTGCTAAAGAAAAAAAAAAGAAACATTTATTCTTGTCAACAATAATACCCATTGGGGGACTATGGCTCCGGTAAGGAGATTATGCTTTAATTTAAACATATTGTAACGGGTTCTTTCTTACCACGATTTTTGTTTTAAGTGAGTATCTGATATTTCGTTGCTGTTGCAAGCACCATGATCACGGATAAACTGGAGAACTGTTAGACCAAGATCCCAGGGCCGCCAGACCTTACTTATTTTCTCATAAACCAAATGTCTGGGATATAGTAGTGCTAGTACAGTTCGTTCGGGCAATTAGTGTGCAGTACAGGCGCACGGTATATTGGGACCATTCTTTAACTTAAATGTGACTCGTCCACAAATGCAAATTATTTAATAAAAATTAAAATTAAATAGCCATCTTACAACTTAAACATATATGCTATTTTTGTAGCATAAGTATAAAAAATCAATCTAGCTATTCCGAATCAGAGTCATCTGTATCACTTTGTGTGTTTATTATGAAAGTGTCTCCGTTAACATCAACATGCTGGTCTACATTAAAGTACTTATTCTCTTCTTTGATTGCGTGGGCAATATATTTACCCCACAAGTCAGATGTTACGTTCAACATGACCTGCCTGATCAATTGACATACGGCACTGCTGTTTTTGGGGTCGCAATTGTTGGCTCTAAGGTCATGTTTAATTTTAGACCACACTTGTTCTATCGGATTAAAAATGCAGTGGTATGGTGGAAGACGCACCACCTCACAACCATTCATTTTTGCTATTTCATCAATGACATATCTTTTTTCTATGCCCGCCTTTTTCACAATATCCAGCAGCACTGGAATGGTTGGGGTTGGCTCTGGAATGGAAATTTTGTACTGTCTCATAAAATCAAGGATCTCCCCTTTTCTGGTTGTGGTGTTTGGAATTCTGACGGATAGTCGCGAGTGGTAAGGAGCGTTATCCATTACTATTAGGCTATTTGGTGTTATGTTTGGCAATAATTGCTCCTGAAACCACTTTTCAAAGAGCACTGAGTTCATGTCGCAGTGGTAATCAGCGCTCGCATCGCTAATCTGTTTCGCAGATAGAAGCAGTCCATTTTCGACCCAACCGTCTTTGGATCCAGCATGCAATATGATAATGCGTTTCCCACGAGTGGAAGGCAAATCTGAAATGCAGTGACAACTACAATCAGTCCAACTTTTTTTGACGGTATCATGTGTGTCATACCACGTTTCGTCCAGGTAGATTATATTTCGCCCCTCTTGACGTGCTTCTCTGAGCTTTGTTATATATTTATAACGCCAGACTTGGAATCGCGGCGTCTCAAGCAACACACTGCGTTTATTCACTTTTTTATAGTTGAATCCAAGTTTACGTAAAAGCTCATACAACGTAGTACGTTGATATGGGAAGTCCGTATTTGTCTTTAAATCTTGCAATATCATATCGAGTGTTGGAAGTTTCTTATCTGTATAGAATCTATATACTGTGCGTCGAACTAAATCGCATTCAAAATCATCTATCTTTGAGAATTTTTTCGTCTGACTTCCTCTCTTTAAGGGAGAAACTGGTCCTGATTTTATAATTTTGGCGACAGTGTTTCGATGCACATTAACCATTTTCGAAACTGTCCCAATAATTGGATAATTTTTAAATTCCATCTCTTTATCATTATCAGGCGGCATTGTGTTGACGCAGTATTGATGAACATTCAAAATTATTTCTTTGCAGTTTTTACAAAGCGTCTTCCTTTTTTTAATTGGAGCGTTATCGTCTTGAGACGTACCACCGCTGTTGTCATTATTCGCAGTGTCATTGCCAGTCTCCTCCAACATTCTCAACTATAATTAATAATGCCCTTTCTCAACTCCAATAAATAAAATAGCAAAATTTATTATTGAACTTATGCCTATTCTTTTAAATATGGCCTCCGCATAGTGATTTTGCCAATGTCAGTATTTGAAAGAAATTCAAATAATAAATGTCGAAACTCATATCTATCTATAAATAAATTAATCTATGAATATCACATAATGACCGAAAAGCTTTTATTCTAATGACCGTTACTGCAACTGGGTATTTGTAATGCAAGTAATACCTACAGGACGAATTATCTGAACCCTCCTTTGTAATTTATAAGTTAGCAGAACTAACTTCCTTAAGTACTTCTTTTTGGAAATATACGTTATTATTATTTTGTAAATGTTAACGATAGTGTCAATGAACACATACAATAATTTATTTACAGTTAAGTAATTTTATTTTCAAATAGGTACGAATATTTTTCTTTCAAAAAATAGCTATACTAATCCATGTAAATATTTACAGAGACCACAAAATATTATTATTTTCGTATTATAACTAGTAGAAAGAGATAGAAGATATGAATTACCATTCAAGTTTTCTTGCTCCCTGTACCGCCATACATTTCGAGATGACAGCTGACAGCTACCCATGCGCACTAATTGAGCGAACAAACTGTACGTACAGAGGCCAGCACATCAAGTTATTTTCATCAATATATTTTCATTGCAAAACCGCTCTTATAACAACAGCACAGAGTGCACGGGTGTGGTAACCTGAGTTGCTGCCGTCCGTACTAGTAATGTATGAATACCAGCTAACCTGGGCCAACGGCCAATTTTCAGCTGTCAGGGTCTGAAGGTACTTACAAAAATTTCTCACTTGTCTTGAAGTCTGGGTGCTATAAAAAGTATTGTTATAGTTCCCTGAACATCATATAAAAAATCACGGCTTAGATTGTAGGTATAATCGCATACTTTACTTGCGAACTGTAAAGCGTCTGGCAGAAATTACAGCCGACGGATAGTGTCTGGCGGTGTTGAACATTAATTTTTAAACTTATTTAATTAATTATATTCTATACGACATTAGCAGCCAGACTTCAAGACAAGTGTGTAATTTTTGGAAGTACCTTTAGAACCTGATAGCTGAAAATTGGCCGCCGGCCCAGGTTAGCTGGTATTCATACATTACTAGTACGTACTAGCACTACTATTTCCCACACATTTGGTTTATGAGAAAATAAGTAAGGTCTGGCGGCCCTGGGATCTCCGTCTATGTGGGTAGTGTTAAGAGCAGAAAGCGGTCTATCCTCTTTCTTGTTCGTTTTTTAATACTCTCGGAACTCACTCGAAACTCGTCCCGGCACAACACGCTCTTTGAGTTACCAGTTATAATATGTTTAAAAATAGTGGAAATAACAACGAGAGTCCTAAAAAATGTATGATATTATACAGGGTGTAAAAGACGGCTTAGCAAAAACTGAAACCCTGGACTCTGAATAATTTTCTAGTGGGATTTTTCTCCTGAATTTTTTAATTTTTTTTTCATGTTTTTTAATATTTTCTGGTTACAATTTTTATTATTAAATTGAATACACTCCCTTTTGCAATAATAAAACAATCATAACAACGTAAAATATGAAAACCAGCAATGTACATCGCACTCCGATAGCAGCGCGGCGCGGGGGATCGAAGTAAGTTGTTTGTAGGTTTTGCTTGAAGCCCTAACTTAATTTAATTTTAATTTTATCTTTTCGTTGCACTGTTTGTTTACCATGGCATGTTTGGCTAATGTTGTCACAGCTGTCATGTCATCGTTCTGTCATCGAATTCTATGTCTTTGGTTTATGGCATCATTCTATGTTTCTTTTGTTGCTATGACATCATTCTATGTCGTTCTTGTCTAAACCATTGACATCTTTATAGTTGATCGAAGATTGACATAGAATGATGCTTGTACAGAGATTCTTATTGTTTTGCTTGGACTGGCCACTTACTCTTGTCAGTCTTAACTTTTTTTACATTTGAACTTCAAATTTGAAGTCGTGATCTTCGCCAACGATTTGCTGTTTACCTGAGAAACCGTTCGGCTTGAAAATCACTATTTCGTCCTGATGCTCTGAGTGAGACTAACACCAGGACCTTCTTATCTTAAGACCTTCCCTGGGTCAGTAATTGGCCCAAGGACTGGAAAGTTCTTTTAAAGTAACACTTGAACCTTTAACTAGATTCAGTGTAACCTTTAACTAACTATTTTCTCAAAGAGTTCTAGCTCAAGACAACCTAAACGTCTTACAAAGTGCGGTTTGCACCTGTGTCGGCAGCGACTCTAATAAGTTAACTTTGACGCCTTATATCTTCTACGGACCTGCAGTGGCACTACAAATACAGCGACGGTATTTGAGATTCCATCAGGATCCCATTGAATCCTAAACGCCTGATTCTTCAACGGACCTACACCTGGACCTGCGTCTGTATTTCCGAGTTCATATAACCCGAATCTCTTTAAAGTTCGAGTGAATAGGCTCCTTCTGGGTGACCCCATACAAGCGCTTGGACATAGGAGTCTAAAAAATCCGAACTCGTTAAAATGAGAAACAAAAAATACTATCGTGTTCTCCATTTGATGAAGAAAATAAATATAAATGAAATTTTTCAATCAAGGTTATAAGTTTAAGAGATAAAAAATAAAACAGTTTTTCAGTATGGAGAACAACACAAAAAAAATCATAACTCGTGAGTCCCGGCTTGTTTCGACTCACGATTTTCAGAATTGGAATAAGAGTATTTGTTTTTCGCCTGTATGAATGCCATTGAGGCGTTTATAATGAGGGCTAGCATTTGCAATGTATGGGATAAGAAGCTTATTTGGTGTAGAATTATTTCATTTACTTTATTTGACATGAAAAGTTAACTAAAATATTTATATTTTAGTTAGGAGACGAACCAGTTATCATCTTTCACTGTAAATGAATTAACTGATTATTACCAGCAAATGGCAAAGTTAAATACTATACCTCTCTAATTACTTAGTGATATTTTTATTTCTGTGACCATTTTAAATTATTTTAATTTCTCTGTGTATTTATGATAAAACCCAAGGTATTTATGTAATTTTTCTTTTATTATATGTAAATTTGAAACAATGATTAACTTCTATATATTACTCTTTGTAATATCTTTATTTTTAATGACAAATAACAACTAGTAACGTCCCTGTTAAAACACAACTTGTAATTCATTTTAAATATATTTATCAAAGCTAACAGCATGTCTTTTTAATCATTATCAATTTAATGTGCCTAAGAAAATTACACTTATTTTCCTTTTTCAAATCAGATCTGCCAGAATCTGTTGAAAAATTATATGAAATTACAGCTACTTGTATTTTTTTTATTAAAAATAATTATTATTGATAAGTAGTTAGAGAGGTATCATAGTATTAAACTTTGCTATTCGAAGGTAATAATCAGTTAATTCATTTATAGTGTAAGATGTAAACTGATTCGTCTCCTAACTAAAATATAAATATTTGTTAACTCTTCATGTCAAATAAAGTAAATGAAATGATTCTACACCAAATAAGCTTCTTATCCCATACATTGCAAACGCCAGCCCTCATATAAACGCCTAAATGGCATTCATACAGGCGAAAAACAATTTTTCGTCATAACTTTGTAAGGGCACATTTGGCGCACAATGGCTGAAAGAAGAAAATGTGTCTAAAAATACTCTTATTCAAATTATAAAAACCGTAAGTCGAAACAAGCCGGGTGTTGAGTATTTGGGTAAGGTCCTTGTCCAAGAAAACTAATTATTTCTGATTTAAATGGGATTTATTTTACGGAGCACACTCGCGTCGTTCTATGGCTAATTTGGAAGAGAGTGTTGCCACATTACAAAAATACAATTATAAATTATGCAAAATAAGTGGCGTTCACATATTTGTTTATGTATTAAACACCGAAACTCACGAGTTATGATTTTTTTTTGTTCTCCATACTGAAAATAACTGTTTTATCTCTTAAACTATAACCTTGATTGAATAATTTATTTTTAGCCGTGTGGTGATCAGTTGAGAATAACACCACCCCATCTCTTTCCGTGGGTGTCGTAAGAGGCGACTAAGGAAACACAAATGAGACCTGCCTCCTAGTAATCCATCCCAGGCAACGACACTTCATTTTTTTCTGGATCTGAGGTGTCGTCCTATGGTCTCATGCGGTGTGGTAGGCTCTGTAAAGGGCCGTCTGGTTCGCGACCACCCTCCTACCGAAGTCCAACGCCAAACAGCTTGCTGTGTTCCGTCGGTGCGTAGGAGTACCAGTGTCTTTATAGGCATTTTCTGGGTTAATTCGCTCCATCGTCGACCTCATCTTTGACCTTATGGTCAAGATTGAGGTCAAGAGTTGACCCATCTTATAATAAAAAAAATAATAAAAAAAAACTTTTTTTTTTTCATCGAATGGAAAACACGATAGTATTTTTTGTTTCTCATTTTCACGAGTTTAGATTTTTTAGAGTCCTATGTCCAAGCGCTTGTATGGGGTCGAACCACTGTGCGTCACCCCGTATCGTTGCCCCCCTTTATTGTTAATTATGTATTTACTATCAGTATACCACGAGCCGTAGTGTAGATAGTTTACTCGCTTGTGTACCTTTTACCTAATAAATTTATCAGTGCATTTAACCTCCGTTCATATTTTCCCTTTTACCTAGGTCGTTGCGTTCGTCTAGGATTCTAACCTTCAAGATCTAGAATCCTCGACGTAACGCCTAGGTACTCTATACTTGCACGTAGGACTTAGTGATCTAAAGTCCTAAAGCCTAGGTGTAATCTTACACTACCCTTATACTTTTCCTAACTTTTAACTCGTAGTATCCTCCTAGGACACTAGATCCTAGGTATAATACTACAAGGTAAATAATCAATTCAAATCATTAATTCATAATTATTGTTTACAAGTAAAACTTAAGGCTAAGCATTATTAATTTAGAGCGAAAATAACATAGGTGCCTGAACTAGGTTAACTTAATACCTGTATCTCAGGCTAAAAGGGATCTTCTTTTTAAACAAACATTAATTACAAATAATAATGAAAACTCCTTAACGTGACGTTTCCGGGAAAAACTAATTTCTTATAGCTGATGATAGTTATGGGTAGATTCCACCATTTAAATATTTGCTAAGCTGTTCTTTACACCCTGTATGTGTTGATGGCAAATAATTTAAGAAACTTTATTTGTTGTTAGCATATAAAAATGTAGTTATTGATGTGTGTCAGTTGCTATGCTGTGGTGTAGAGGAGGGCCCGACGCGCGATGCGGGCGACATCGTGGCCGGCTCCCACAGACACACCGACAGACACCACCCACTATACACTGATGTCGGGGGACTCACCACACCACAGGTAAGGCATCAATGGTACTATTTTAGTGCACCCTCAGACGACATAAAGAAAATACTTTTCACTACTCATGCTCGGAAAGTGCTTGTTTGTGCAGCTTATAGGCAGCTTAGGCTTTGAGTTAAGCTCGCCATTGTGTATCCTGTTCTCTGTAAAAATTTTTTGTAAAATGTTTGTGTACAATAAAGTATAAATAAATAGGCTGCACAAAATCGATTTTTGTGTTCTAAAGCACAAAACGATCTACTATAGCAGGGGTGGCCAACCGGTCGATCGCGACTGTTAGTCCAGTCGATCGTGGCAAGGTGAAAAAAAAACAGATTTATGTTTTTCCTTTTAATATAATAAAAAAATACTACATGATGTGTACTGAACTATGCTGTTTCATTTAAGATTTCAAGAAGTATGTAATTGGTAGATCGCACAGGGTTTCGTTAGTAAACAGGAGATCTTGGGTATAATCAAGTTGGCCACCCCTGTACTATAGGCTGCACAAAATCGCATTTTGTGCTCTAGTGCACAAAGTGATCTACTCATAAATGGGTCTATACTATAGTAAGGCATAGAAAACTCCATACAGCCAAAATAATCAGAAGTTTAAAAATAAAATTTGTTATTATATGTTATTTTATTATTTCCTCGCAATCGAAGTGAAAAACAGATTTATAACTCGTCCACAAAACCATGTTTATCCGAGACTTATAGCAGCCCGAGCTGAAGGCGAGGACTCGTTTTGTGCACTTGTTGTAAAATCTACAATTTCTTTGGAATCTCTAGTTGATATGTCAGTCAGTCAGCTTCTCTTTTTATACAGCCTGTTCCTTTTGATATCCCATAGCTCCAAGGTATCGATCAGACCACGTATATGAACCAAATAGCAAATTATTAATAATTTCAAAATTTTAATTTTCATTCAAAATAATTTGGTAAAAATATGAATTTTCTATAAAAACTTTTACGTAAGAAATGACAGCGTCACATTATCGTATTCTAAATTATAAATGATTGAAAATAATTATCAATGAGAGTGTACCAACTTAGGACTCGTTTTATGGGAGAAAGATTTTGAAATACATATTTTGATTATGATTTTTTCGAAAATACCCATTTAAGAATATATGTTCCTTGGACTTTTTGACCTTAGAGTTATGGGATATCAAAAGGAACAGGTTGTATATGTCACCGGAAAATAATAAGAATCGTAAGTTGATCAACTTTCGAGGCATTTTATCAACTATCGGAAAATCATACACGGCAGTTGAAATGTATTATGTAACGTATACATTTCCGGTAATTGATCAATTACCTACGGCGTCTCGCGGTAAAATTATCCGACGAACGCGAAATTTTCGGCTGATTTGTTGAATATCTCACTTAGAACTGCGACAAGTAGGTTTGTTAGTAGCGGACCCGTTTAGGGTTGGGTTGAGTTAGGTTAGAACTGCGACCCCCAGCCCCGCGCACGAGCCGCGTGCCGGCAGCGGCCGCGAACTGACAGAAGCGACTCGACTGTGTTTGCCTTATGAGGTTGTTGCATCGACCAATCAAAGAACAGTGTATTATATTACGGGTGTCGGTTTAACGTAAAAATGTACACTGAGCAGCGATTGGTCCATTCGTGTATGATCCTACGTGTGGCAAAATCGTTAATTGATAAACTTACAGCCAGGCAGCGTAAGTTGACCAATTAGTTAAAATTTATTGCGTTAAATAATACATCGCAACTGCCGTGTATGATTTGCCGATAGTTAATAAACTACCTCGAAAATTGATCAACTTACGATTCTTATTAATTTCCGGCGACATATTTACGTTTTAGATGTAATATTATAATTGTATTAAAAAACAGTGAAATTAAACCAGAATCTGTGACGAAAAAGCAGTGGCGTGCATAGACATTTTAGGCAGGGTAGGCAGTGAACTTTTAGTGATGAAAATTATTAAGATTTTAGAATGTTAAAACAACCTAAGGTTGTTCAAATCAAAATAACCTGTGCTTCCAAACTTTTATATGTATAACAGTTTGAAAACAAAATTCACGGAACACAAAATAAGCGGTTAGTATGCACACAGCCCGTGAGCCAATTATTATGAATGTCGTATATTTTAGTATTAAAATGTCTTACTCGGCCTTTTGCGATAATGTTTACTTTTTCTTGAAAGGGTAAACTTGAAAAATTACGCAGTTTCGGCAAACAAACATCATCACCACACTTTTCACAACTTATTGTACTCATTTTGTTCTAAACAAATGTCTAATAATCACTATAAACCAGGGGTTCCCAACCTTTTTTTGTCTACTGCCCACTTTAAGAATAAATTATTTTTTAACGCCCCCCTTTTTAAACATACTTAAAAACCGCTAAGTACTTATAACTGATTATTGAAACGCAACTTTATAGTATTCGGACAGAGTATCTTTTATTGAAAATAAAACAAACATAATCAATTCTTATATAAAAACTAATGTGAAGGTTGAATCTGATGCTGTTCAATAAGTTTGTTGATATCAGGTTCCAATTTACTCAAAAACAGCCGCAAGTCGCCACGTTCGGTAACACGCAAACGATTTCTCTTTTTAATAAGCAGCGTTGCCACAGCACTAAATCCACGTTCACACAAATATGACGATGGGAATGCTATCAAGAATCGTTGAACAATTGACCACAATCCAGGGTACAATTGCAGGATCGGTTTTTGTAGCCAAAATTCTTGATATCCATTTTTGAACTTGATTTTTATTTCTTCGTTTGTTGTCAATTCTATAAGTTCTTCTTCCAGCTGAGGTGACATTGCTATGTTGACATTTGAAAATGGATCCAACACCCAGTCTGGTATTTCCAAGTTTAAAATGTCCTGGTATCGTTCGGTGAAGTCAATGTGGAGGTTTTCCAAATGTTGGCAGTAGGCAAACAAGTCGTCGTTACTGCAGGATACTGATAAATTCGGAAAATTGTGAAACTCACGTCTGCCCATATTTTTTTTGTGCAGAAGCAGTTTGGCTGCGAAAGCAGCAACGACATTTTTTGTTTTAATTAAATTTAGTTCATCGCCTTGCAGTTGGAGGTTCACGTCGTTGATCAATTTATACAGGTCTGTCATGTAAGCTATATCATTCTTTGATGTTATGAGCTTGTTGCGCAGTTCTGTATCTTTAGTTTCCAAGAACTCTATCACAGAGTCAAACAGGTTATAAAATCGAATCAGACAATTGCCTCTTGACAGCCAACGAACTTCAGTATGAAGCAACAAACGGTTGAAATCTTCGTCATTAGTAACACAAAGCTGATGAAATAATCTATCATTCAAAGAGCTGCTACGGATTTTATTGAATGCTTTGATGACATATTGCAGTGATTGAAATAGTCGTTCACTTAAGTTTCTAGCAACCAAATGTTGTCTATGAATAACGCAATGTATAGCAAGGACATCTGGAATTTTATTTTTTAGGTACGCTATGAAGCCTTTATGGCGCCCTGTCATAGCCGGAGCGCCATCCGTAGCAACTTGTATAATATTTTTCAAAGGAATCTCTTTCTCTTCACAAAACTTTTCCAATGTATTGAATATGGTTTCGCCTTTTGTATCTGTCTCCAAATTTCTGGCAAACAATAGTTCTTCACGTATTTTCTCATCTTTAATAAACCTCACGTAAGATAGCAACAACGCTTCATTAGTTGGTAAAGTGGACTCATCGAGCTGAATTGAGAATTGGCTAGTCCTCAGATGATTGCACAATGATTCTTCAATGTTTTCAGCCATTTCATCAATTCGTCTTTGCACAGAATTATTACTCAAAGGAATTTTTTGGATAATATCTGCGGCCGGTTTATGAAGCACAGTAGTTATTACTTCCTTTATTGCTGGCAAAATTAACTCTTCTCCGATGTTGTGTGGTTTGCCTTTTTGAGCAATTAACAAAGGGATATTGTACGAAGCTCGAAGTCCGTCGTCATCTTGCTTAGCAGCCGCCGAAAATAGTTTTGATACACTTGGCTGAGTATTATGCTTCTTCTCTAGGTCTTGAAAATATGCTACATTCTTGTCTTTCTTATCTGGATGCATTTTATTCAAATGACCTTGCAGTCTTGAAGGCTTCATTGCTTCGTTCGAAAATGTTTTTAGACATAGAAGACACAAAGGCGACGACGGGTTTGTGTGATTTTCAATAAATCCGAATTTAATATATTCCGCAGAGTATTGCCGTCTCTTCTTTTTTACTTCCGACATTGTTTTGTTTTGAGAAATACGTAAGTGGTATAATGAAGTACTGCTTATCTATTATGCGCGAAACCGCAAATGAAAATAAAATAAATTTACGTCGTTTATATAGGATTGCATAAGCAGCACGCACCAACAGGAATAAGACAAACGTGCATAAACTCGTTTATCTCATTCGACGCCCAATCGTACTCGACAAGCAAGAACAAGTATTATAGAACCAGCCGATTGATACAGGAATGTACAAATCGGATTATTTAACAAAAACTTGTTAAAACATGATTGCCCACGGTCTATTATATCGAACCGAGTTTGAGCTATATCTTAATTAATATTAGTTGATGTTCACAAGATGTAGTCGAGAGTCGAGAGCTCAGTCGGTATCTAAGAGTCTTCCTAGCTAGGTAGATGAAATTATAAATCGACCCCAAAGCCCTACACAACGCCCCCTTTTTTTTCTGGGTCTCTTACCGCCCCCCTTTAGGCCTGCAGCGCCCACAAGGGGGCGTTATCGCCCACGTTGGGAAAGACTGCTATAAACTGATAAAACAATAATTTGCAAAAGTTTTCGTTCGTAGTTGCAAAATTAAAACAATCCAATAAGAAAAAAATGCAGCAAAATTAAAAATCTATAACAGCCCTTCCAAACTTACCAAATATTGACACTTCTCAATTTGGCAGCATCGCTTTATAGGCAGAGCTTTTTTCGCCATACAATCAGTTTGTTAATTTTTCGCGGGGGAGGCGAAACAGCCAATCAGAAGCCAGCATTTTTCAACAAAAAAGGCATTTCAAACGAGTGCTTATAAGCTTCGCCATCTAGCGGCGGCGGCGAGCGGCACGGCTCTCTCTTCTTACTAGTTCTAATGTTGAACTAGTAACTAGTTTAGATGGCGCTGTTTTGAAAAAGTTTAAATTCGGTAAAAATATAATGTAGATAACGTGATTTAGTAAAACGTTTATATTCGTTTCATTCTGTGATTGTTAGTGTACATTATATATTTAATTTTTGTTTTATTTTCCTTTAATACCCTAGGGTAGGCACTGCTTTTCTGCTTGTATGGAATGCACGCCACTGCGAAAAAGTGAGCTGTGACGTCACGCTACGCGCGCCAACATGGTGGCCGTTTAAAGTTCTCGTTTCAGTTAGCTATTTTTAACTTTCGAAAAAAAAAAATACTTACAATTACTTTTCATCGTAGATATTTTTATACGATTATTTAACGATGTAAGTTATTTAATAAATACATTTAAAAAAATACATGCATATTCCCTATTGCTAAGCTGTCCTTTTTTTTATTAAAAGATGGGTTAACTCTTGACCTCAATCTTGACCAAGGTCATAGATGAAAATGCCTATAAGGCACTGGTACTCCTACGCACCGACGGAACACAGCAAGCTGTTTGGCGTCGGACTTCGGGACGAGGGCGCTCGCGAACCAGACGGCCAGACACAGAGCCTACCACACCGCTTGAGACCATAGGACGCCGCCTCAGATTCAGAACAAATTGAGGTGTCGTTGCCTGGGGTGTATTAATAGGAGGCAGATCTCATTTGTGTTTCCTTAATCGCCTCTTACGACACCCACGGAAAGAAATGGGGTGGTGTTACTCTGAACCGATCACCACACGGCATAAACCCCTGTATAAAGTGACTCTAAATCTGTTTGTGAAAATTAAGGATAATAAACGTTACACACTCAAAGGCCCACATTAAGGTTTTCTCTTGTGTCGTGGGTCCCTCGGAACACACATAAAGACAAACACAAATACCCATGACCCGAGAACAAACATTTGCGAGAACAAGGATGTGAATCAATCCACGAAACTAAAGGGACATAGGTTGAAAAAAAAATCGTTTCTCCGTGTAACTTGTACGATCAGCTGATTTATTTTGTATGAAGTCAAATTTTTTTGAGAATTTCTACAGGTTTCTTGGAGAAAGTTTTCCAGTTTTAAACGGAAGAATCACCCTTTCAAGTTTCGCTAACTAATTGAAAGTCAACCGTGTGGTGATCGGTTGAAAATAACACCACCCCATCTCTTTCCGTGGGTGTCGTAAGAGGCGAGTAAGGAAACACAAATGAGACCTGCCTCCTAGTAATCTATCTCAGGCAACGACACTTCATTTTTTTCTGAATCTGAGGTGTCGTCCTATGGTCTCATGCGGTGTGGTAGACTCTGTGTCTGTCCGTCTGGTTCGCGACCACCCTTCTACCGAAGTCCGACGCCAAACAGCTTGCTGTGTTCCGTCGGTGCGTGGGAGTTCCAGTGCCTTTATAGGCATTTTCTGGGTTAACTCGCTTCATCGTCGACCTCATCTTTGACCTTTATGGCCAAGATTGAAGTCAAGAGTTAATATCTTACAATAAAAAATAAAAAAAGTCGTATAAAATTCTCGGGGTTATTTTCATAATTTTTAGACATGTTCCAACGAGTTCTTACCACGGTTCAGTTCCTCTGTGATCATGACGCTTGCAACAGCGCCGAAATATCGGATACTCATATTCATCATATCATCATCATATTCAGCCCACATCAACCCACTGCTGGGTATAGGCCTCTTCTCTATAGCGCCAATCGTCACGGTCCTGTGCTAACCTCATCCATAGAGGTCCCGTCAATTTGACGAAATCGTCTGACCATCGGGCTGGTGGTCTGCCCACTGGCCTTATCGCTCCCCTTGGCCACCATTCTGTGACTGCCTTGGTCCACCGTCCGTCGTCCCTCCTAGCCAAGTGTCCTGCCCATCTCCACCGTACTCCCGTTATCCGCTTCCCTACGTCTTCGACTCTAGTTTTCCGTCTAATTTCCACGTTTGGTACACGGTCAACGAGAGAGATACCTAACATAGAACGCTCCATTGCTCTTTGTGCCACCTTTATCTTATGCATATTTTGCTTAGTGAGCGTCCATGTTTCGGCACCATAGGTGAGGATAGGCAAGACACATTGGTTAAACACCTTGGTTTTTAGGCATTGTGGAAGTTTGGAATTGAAAACCTCATTCAGTTTTCCGAAGGCAGCCCACCCTAGACCGATGCGTCTTTCGATCTCCTTTACCTGGGCATCTCGTTCAAAAGATAAACGCTGTCCAAGGTATACATAATCGCTAACCACCTGGATGGTTTCATGACCAACGGTTATATTTGGTAAGCGTACAGAGCGATTTGTCATTATCTTGGTCTTGGACATGTTCATCCTGAGACCGATCTTTAGGGAAGCTTCATGCAGTTCTGCGAGCATTTTCTGAAGATCTAATACGCTTTCGGCGACGAGAATTAAATCATCCGCGAACCTCAAGTGCGTCATGTTTGCCCCGTTGATGTTAACACCTCTCTTGCTCCAATCCAAGGTCTTCACCACATCCTCTAGGACGCAGTTGAAGAGTTTGGGCGAGAGATTGTCTCCTTGGCGGACACCCCGGTCAATTGACACAGGGTTGGTGTTCCTATGCATGCGCACCTGCATGGTCGCGGACCCGTATAGCTCCCGGAGGATATCCACATACCGCTTGTCAATACCGCAGCGATGTAGAGAGTGAAACACAGCCCAGTGTTCGACACTGTCGAAAGCCTTCTCGTAGTCGATGAAGGCAAAACACAATGGCCGATCGTACTCTTTGCACTTCTCCATCAACTGCCTGACGGCATGAATGTGGTCCATTGTTGAGTATCTGCTCCGGAAGCCAGCTTGTTCGACGGGTTGGTATTCGTCTAGGATGATTGTCAGACGGTGGCACAGAACCTTGGCAAACAATTTGTAAACCTGAGAGAGAAGGCTAATAGGGCGGTAATTAGACAATTTGGATTTGTCTCCCTTTTTATGGAGGATCGCGACAACAGCTGTTTTCCAGGAACCGGGTGTAACCCCCTCTGAAAGAACGGTGTTAAAAAGTTTTACAAGAACGTTCAAGACTGGCTCTCCACCCGCCTGTAGCATCTCAACATGCACCCCGTCCTCTCCAGATGCTTTTCCGCGTTTCATCTTGTAAAGAGCGCACTTCACTTCGTCTGACGTGATCGGAGGAAGATCACTCTCATCGCAGCGCTCTACAGGTACTGCTCTGGGATCTGCTGCATCTGGTGAGGTGGGTTCCTGTGCTTTGGATGTATACAAATTCCCGTAAAACTCCTCAACAATCTGTAGGATCCTGTCACGGTCCGTCACAATATTACCGGCACTATCCGCGAGCTTGCTTATCTCCATCTTGTTTCTGCTTAGCTTCTTTCTGAAGACTTTTGGGCCCCTATTGTCTTGGATGGTTTTAGCAATAATTCGGGTATTCCAAGCTCTGATGTCATTGCGGATTGCCTTTCTTATAGCCTTATTAATGTCATTGAGCTCTCTCAGGTTCGACGTGGTGCTGTTCTTCATGTCTCTTCTCCGAGAAAGCAGAGACAGAGTTTCGGGTGTCAATTTTGCCTCTTTAGGTGGTCTCTTTAGGTGGCATATAGGGGGTATATGCTTCTTCGTGGTTTGAGTAATAACTTTGCAAAGCGTGTCGTTTAGTGAGTCCACATTTTGGTTCTCTTCTATAAGCCCTTCAAAAGAGTTTTTTAATTCCAGCTGAAATTCTTTTTGTAGGAATTTATAGTTCTGTTGATCATATATTGGGCTGGATGACTTCACCAATTTAACTCTTTCTTTAGGTAGGCTATACCTAAATGTGGCTCTCACCAGGCGGTGATCGCTGCTAGTTTTAAAATGACTCAACACAGATACATCGGTTACGTTTGACTTGTGTGAGCTTAGTATGTAATCGATTTCATTTCATACTCATATTAAACAAAAAATATGTTTAAAAATGAATGTGACCTCATAAACAGTTGTCTTGTTTATTCAGGAGCAAGATCTCCTTCCCGGCGTGTGTGCCGGGCGCGGGCGCGGGCGGCTGGCGGCGGGCGCCGTCGTGCAGGGAGGTAACCTATTAACTCATCTACACTAATAATAGGTCTTTACCTATGAAATTGACGATTTTCTCTCAAGCTTTATTTTATTCATAATTTATTTGATTGAACCGTTACGGGCCCGTGGACCTACCGATTTGACCTACTGGTAGGACCACGGTACACCACTATGTACCCGTGGTCCTACTGGACTAGGGCTTACTAGAATATCGTAGTGTCCATATTATAGTAGGTATCGATAGCTAATAATAATAAAGAACAAACTCCGGGCTTCTTGGAAATGGTATTAGAATAGAATAGACTCTTGGTAATGTTATTGTTGTTTAAACAAACAAGGAAAAATTGTTTCAAATTGACATTGTCATAAGACATAATATATTTTCAAGGAAAAAATGGATCACAATAAAATAATTTTTAATAACAGAAAAAATTCTTCTATTATATGGACCTGCAGTCAGAAGAAAAAAATGAAATGTACTGGCTCGTTTATGTTAAGTTAAAAGTAAATTAAAAAAGAAAGAGGATGGACCACAATCCATACAAAATTACCCCACGTCCTATAACAAAGTGACATATCTCAAAAAAAAGATAAAAATGTGTAAAAAAATATGGCATACTTCCTAAGATCAATTTCTTACACCTTCATATGAAAAAATTGCTATGAAAATAGTTTAGGCGCTGTTATGAAAAATTCGTTTGTATGAGTATTCATGGACCGATTTTAATTTTTTTTTTGTTTGAAAGGGTACCCTCAATAAAGTCCCACTGCCATAAAGTCAAGTCTCCGGTCGCCAGGATCCCGGAGAAATGAAAGTAAAATCTCAAAAATAAGCTTATTTTTGTACTTTACATTATTAGTTTTTCACTCTCTTTAAAAATTCTTCTTCTGTTTAGAAGGTTATACCCCCCAGGTAGTCCCACTGCCATAAGTCAGGTCTCTGGTCTTCAGGATCCCGGAAAAATAAATGTAAAATCTCAAAAAAAGCACATTTTTTCAATTAAGGTAGTTCTTAATAATATTACATTTATTTTGTTCAATCAATGATCAACTGAGCATTATCTCTTTATTCATGTGATAACAAAAACTTGAAAATAACTCAAATATAAGTTTTTTTTTTATTACGGTAGTTTTTAATATATCACATTTATTTTGTTCAATCAACAATCAACTGAGAATTATCTCCTTATTCATGTGATTAGGAAAATATGAGAATAACTCAAAAATAAACTCGTTTTCTCAACATTCATTTATTCGTTTTCTAAATCCCTTAAAACATTGTTTAAAAAACCTGCCGGGTGGTTCATTTCTTCGGGCTGGTTCCGCATCCAGCCCAAATAATATATTACACTCATAACATGGGCGCATACCCCCAATGTCCTGCGCCCATGTATACAGGAACAACAGTATTCAACCACAGCATTTCTTCCTTCATTTCGTCTATTATAAAGCACATAGGTCCTTTCTCGGACATGCCGTTGAATCCTGCATCTCAACAGAGTGTTATTTTGTATATCATTGACATTAATATTAATTGTTTCTGGATGCCTGTATATGTCAATGTCATATACACCTGTTTGATTTATTTGTTGGCTGCAATAAGAGCGTGCGATTCTGGGGTGGTAGGTACCAATGGATATCATGATCAAATCTTCATATGTTAAACTCGGGAAGTCGCTTACTTCTTCGCTGTTTGCATTTAGTCTTATGAAATTCAATCTTCTTTGATTTAAGTTATTCTGTTGTACAAAATCTGCTAACAGATTTGGTTTATGCACGTTGCGGTTAATGGTTTCCATGAATTCTTCCGTGTATTGACTGTCAGCAAATGGTTGTCGGAAGCAGTTTATTATTGCACCTGCTATTTTAAAATCATCAAAAATGTGTGGCAAGTCGCGATTAAATGTGCGGTGCCGAAACATTTTAAAATCCATTTTAAAGCGGCCATTGATTGCTTCTACGACCCATCGGCATATTGTGACGAGCCTTGATTTGTTGGAATCTTCTGTGCTTTAATAATGTAAAGTACAAAAATAAGCTTATTTTTGAGATTTTACTTTCATTTCTCCGGGATCCTGGCGACCGGAGACTTGACTTTATGGCAGTGGGACTTTATTGAGGGTACCCTTTCAAACAAAAAAAAATTTAAAATCGGTCCATGAATACTCATACAAACGAATTTTTCATAACAGCGCCTGAACTATTTTCATAGCAATTTTTTTATATGAAGGTGTAAGAAATTGATCTTAGGAAGTATGCCATATTTTTTTACACATTTTTATCTTTTTTTTGAGATATGTCACTTTGTTATAGGACGTGGGGCAATTTTGGTCCATCCTCAAGTTTAAAGTAAATTAAGAAAGAAATTTATATTATGTTAAAAGTTAATTAAAGTGCAAAAGATACTGTAAATTCAATTTTTTTTTATTCGAAATAATAAAATAGCGATAAGATTATCGATACTAATAATAAGCCCTAGTCCAGTAGGACCACGGGTTCATAGTAGTGTACCGTGGTCCTACCAGTAGGTCAAATCGGTAGGACCACAGCTATTACTAAATTTTTTTTTTTAAACCTTGGCCATATAACGGAGATATTGAGTCAAATTAATACATATTTACTTTAGATCTATTTGCTGAAAAAGAAGCTCAAATATAGCTCGTTTCATCCGTTGCCCGTTTCACTGCTTATTTTGGCTGTACCGTTGTTACAGTTACAACTTTCAATAAAGTAAGTATGATGACAATTAACTTAATGTTGTCCAAACGCATTCCCGAGAAAAATCCAAAAACGTTAGTATGGAAAATTCAGGTTTCCAAAAATATTGTATGAAAAACGGAAATTTCATAGGTAAAGACCTATTATTATAAACAGGAAATATTTGTATTTTTGTATGTAACGAATAAACTTAAAACTACTGGGCCGATTTCAAAAATTCTTTCACTTTTAGGATGCTCCAATATCCCTGAGTAACATAGGCTACGTATTTTTCCCAAATTCCCACGGGAACGAAGTCCCGAGCGGGATGCTAGTTTAATAAAAAGTAAATTCATGTGAAACTGTGATAGCCCAGTTGGTAATGAGCCGGACTTGTAATTGTGCCAGCGTGGTGGACTAAGGTCAAAAAAAAAATAATATAATGGGTTTTACATTTTTGTACCTAAACATACGAAAATAGATTTTAGTCGGTTCGATTCCCGAGTGTGGCAAGCGAATTTTCGAAAATTCATGAATGCAGTTTTCTTTCTTTTCAAAAATACAGGAATGTTTTCTTTGAGTACAATTTTCTATCTACAGTATTAAGAGTACTTTCCCTTCAGGTGGCATTACAAAATTCCATCCTGAATATATAGAATGAACCCCTATTTCTTCTGGTCACGCTATAACTTGAGAACGACTTGACCGATTTAGATTATTTTTTTTATTGTGTTTATTATTGTCAGGAGAAGGCTCTTATGAAGAAAAAAAGAAAAAAGTTGAGCGGAACATTAGAAAATTTAAGAAAACAGGACAACGTCTGTCGGGTCACCTAGTATTAAATAAATAAATATTTGTTATACATATAATTAACTATTTTGTATAAACTAATCCAAAACTTATATTATAGGTGACCTCACTCGGGGAAGGGGTCAACTCCGGACACCGCAATACTACATCACTACACCACCGCCGCTACACTACATATGATTATAGATACTGTAACATACTAGGTATATCAGATCACTCTGGTCAGTATAACAGAACGCGACTCAGACTCTGATCTGTACTTAAGTATTCCTTGTCTCTTTCTCTCACTATCAAAATGACAAAGACGACTGCTACTTAAATATAGATCACCTTACATATAATTACTACGATACTATAGCATACTATAGGTCCATATCACAGAACGCGACTCAATCTCTGATCTAGACTTAACACCCTCTGGGCCAGTGTATCAAAAATGATACAAAACGTCAAACACTTGTGTATCATTTTTGCACACACGACCCTACCAGAGTGTATGGTTTAGGCGCACGCTTTTTTTACATTTTATATGGTCAAAATTTACCTCTGGCCCAGTTGGTTAACTGGTGGTTTTAATAAAAATAAAAAAACACAAAAATTTTTTTTTCAAAAATCGAAAGTATTGCGTCATGACCTTGGCATTGCGCGTGTTCAATAGCAGTCGTCTTTGTCATTTTGATAGTGAGAGAAAGAGACAATCGATACTTAAATAGGTATAGATCAAGACTTGAGTCCCTTATGTAATACGGCTTTAAATTTACTAGCGAATAAAATGAACTACGGGTGATGCTTCGGTTCCATATTTACTCGCATAAAATTGAAAGCCCTAATTTTTTTTATCATAACTTTTTACGCATAACGATATTTTTGTCATATTCTCGTCGTTATGACAAAATATCGTTATGCGAAAAAAAATTATGCGTAAAAAGTTATGCGAAAAAATTTGGGCTTTCAATTTTATGGTATAACCTGATGTGCTGCCGTGTGTACAGGCGAACATTATTTTCGCATTACTAATTCTATGTTTAGTTAAAGTCACTAGGTCCGTATTACAGAACGCGACTCAGACTCTTGATATATGCAAGGTGTTTCAAAAAAAAACAAAAAAAAGAAATTCCAACATTTAATTTTAAAAATGAAATAGTCGCAACTCTAGTAATCTGTTGCACGGTTTGACATCTTTCAAAATGAAAGTTTCATATAATTAATATGACATACTTGTCATATTTCTAATAGAGCTGCGCATTAAGCTAAATTTTAATTAATTTTGAATTATATTTTTTTTGGGTTTTTCCGAAACACCTTGTACTTAAGTAGCAGTCGTTTTTGTCATTTTGAAAGTGAGAGAAAGAGACAATTGATACTTAAGTATAGATCAAGACTTAAATCGGTAAGTAATACGGCTTGAAATTTACTAGCGAATAAAATAAACTACGGTTGATGCTTCCTATCAGAGTGAACACCTCTTCCCAAAGAACTCGTATGGAACTCTCCAATTTCTGACTTCATATTAAGGTAATCAGTTACAGGACCTGTCACACCAAAAAGTATCACATTAGATACAGGATTTGTATCGCACGGCGCGTAAGCTGGTGCGTGACTTAGTAGTTGTTAGTAGAGGCGAAAATTCGTATTACTGAATCTATGTTTAGTTTCACTAGTTCAATATTCGTTGACTTATTTAAAATCACTAAATGTGATGAAGGAGACTTTCGTCGATTACGATCGAACGGTATAAATTGGTCATACGTTGAATGCGTTTGGTTACCAGTTAAAATCTCTTTGTGCATCACTTAACATGGAAGCATCCCAGACTTACCGAAACTATAGATCAGGGGTGGCCAACTTGATTATACCCAAGATCTCCTGTTTACTAACGAAACCCTGTGCGATCTACCAATTACATACTTCTTGAAATCTTAAATGAAACAGCGTAGTTCAGTACACAATCATGTAGTATTTTATTTATTATATTAAGAGAAAAAACTTCAATGTGACATGTTTTTTTATTTTTTTGCCTTGCCACGATCGACTGGACTAACAGTCGCGATCGACCGGTTGGCCACCCTTGCTATAGATTATACAGGGTGTAAGGGACAAGTTAGTAAAAACTGAAACTCAAAACTCAGACCGTCATTTTGAATGATTTAAATATTTTTTGAATATTTAAATTTAAATTTTTGAATATTTTTTGTTTTAAAATTCAATTATTTAGTTCATTCAATTTTACCCTAAAAATATGATAATAGCGTAAAACACAAAAACTCGCATTCCGGGGGACCGCGTGCGGGGCGCGGTTTCGCGGTACATTGCGTAGCGCGGAAGTAGGTAAATATCAAAACTCCTTAACATTTCCAGAAAAAAAAATCCTGTAGTCGATCATAGTTATGGATAGATTCCACCGTTTAAGTATTTGTTATGCTGTCTCATACACCCTGTATATTGCTTTCACCTTTTTTGATAGCCCCTGTCTTATAAAACTACGAGATCATGTTAAAAGTAGGTTAAACTAAAGTGGTAATACTGGTTACAAATGGTGACAGTAATAAAAAAGTGGTAACTTTACTACAGAATTTTGTCACCATTATAAAAGTGCAACGCTAAGTTAAAAGTGTTACTACTAAGACGAAAATATGAACACTAAGACAAGGGTAATGTTTATTTAATATTTTATTGGCATTTGTTGCCTGAGATAAACGATTAAACAGTAGCAGCAACTGTCTTTAAAAACGAATGACAAAGTGGTAACACAAAATTAAAAGTGGTTACAGTTAATTGTTACCAGTCAATCGCCGAACCTGTCACCAGGCTATGTTAATGCCAAAACTAGTTGTATACCTAATTATATGGTCTTTGTGATAGGGACTAGTAAAAAGCATTTTGTTTTTTCTACAGCACTTCATTTTCTGTTCTCAGTATTTATTACAATCTTGAACTTGTAAACATACCACTTAATTAACACGTTAGACAGTTTTGGCTTCTACATAGAATCAGCACATTTTGTCAGTTTAAGGGGTAATCTGTTGGGACAGTTAAAGCTGTAATAAATGCAATATACCTAAGCTAAAAAATTGTTAACCTGGTAGTAACCTAAAAGTTTTAAGGGATCGTTCAACAATTACGTAATCATTTTTGGCTGTTTTTTGCCTCCCCCCCCCCCTATGTGATCACAGAGTAATCTTTTGGTTTTAACCCCCCCTCCCTGGCCTTGACTACGTAATCTTTGTAAAAAATTACGTAATTAAAAATGTAAAAATATTTAAAATAAAATTTTTATAAAATAAATAAAACGTATACATTTTGTTTGTTTTATAAAAAAAATGTGAAAGAATCAAAGAAATAAAGCTAATTCAGTCATAGAGAAAGGAGCCATCTAAAAATTTGATTAAAAGTATTTCTAGATGATTCCCCCCCCCCCCCTTCCGGTGATCCCTAAGTAAGTAATTTTTTTAACGCGTGCACTCCGTGCTGTTGCTATAAGAGCGGTTTTGCAACGAAAATGGAGTAACCTGATGCGCCGGCCTCTGTAAATTTGTTGTGAGAAAAAATACCTGAGAAGGGTAAACTATGTGCCATATGTGTAATACGGACGACCCGCCCTAATGTAGTAACCACTTCTATTTCACAGACTATAAAAGTACCTACTAAGTACAAAATAGCGGTCAGTCCTATTGTTTTTTGTATTACCTATGTTTGTATGGATATAATTTATAACTTATAAGAAGTAACCTATGAGACTGAATGTCCAAATTGTTCAGTATTTTGTTTTTGTTTAGAAAGTTTATTCTATTTTTTTGTCTTTATTATAATTAAGCGCAACTGTACTGCCTGAGGCTTATGTATTAAATTGTGTTATGTGCTTGCACTCGTGTTAGAGTCTGGCCATTGAAAGCTGTCCGCGAGAAACGCCGGCAGATTTAAAAATTCGTTCTCTGAAAACTGTTTTCTACATATAAATCCACACTTCTATGTTACTCGGGCAGAATTAGCCGATCACAGTGCTAAAATCTGGGAAATTGTAACCAGCAATTAAAAATGTTTTTTCTATAGATCTTTGCTTTAGTATAAACATATTCATTTTGTACAACTTTATAGTTGCAGCGCGGCTGTCAGAAAAATGTCCAAAACTGTCAAAACGGTTTTTTGCGATTTACCGGTAAACTACGCAGCAAAAACTGAAAAATGGTCCTCTTTGTGATCAACGTTTTAGGGACTTGCACTCACTTAAACTTTATGAGACTTTGACATATTGTAGAGAGGGATTAGGGAAAAAGAATGAGAGGTTCCAAAAGTCTCTACGTAATCTACAAACTTTTTCTATTAGGGCCATTTTACGAGAGGTTACAATTTCCTTTACGCAAAACTTAACTCTGCCCGACTATGTACCTAACAAAAAGAAAAAATGAAGAAAATATTAACTCCGTTTTTTCAGTGTATACTCAGCGTATTCAGAGGACGAATTTTTCGTTGTTTTTTCGTTGATCAGACTCTATCCGTTGGGACTGCATGAAGTTTGCATCGTTTATTTTGATTACAGTTAGTAAGTACATCGGGATGTACAGTACTAGAACTACAAGTCCACATTAAACAGTTACTTACTGAATAATGAAAATGTATCTATCTCCCGTATCGCTGCCTAGCCATATTTGGACGCGGCTTTTTATACATACTTATAACGTTTTCCTTTACGAGAATAAAGAAAGAACTTATGACCTAAGTATTGTTTTTACTTTATAAATATAACTGCTTTAACATGTAGTGGAAACGAAGTAGACTTTACATTAATTACATTAGCCTGCTTCAATTTCGCTGCACGAAAAAGTAATTTTTCATGACTTTTTTTTTCCTTTACGAGAATAAAGAAAGAACTTATGACCTAAGTATTGTTTTTACTTTATAAATATAACTGCTTTAACATGTAGTGGAAACGAAGTAGACTTTACATTAATTACATTAGCCTGCTTCAATTTCGCTGCACGAAAAAGTAATTTTTCATGACTTTTTTTCTGAAATTCCTTAATGGTTATGTATTTAGTGGATAATCTTTACATTTTGTTTTGTTGGGAGCTGCAATTTTTTTCTTAATACACTTACTATCTTCTTTAGAACTTGTTTTATTTCGCAATTTAGCAACATAATTATGCTTTCGACCAGCTTGCAGTCAGTCTTAATGAAACTTTTAAGTTTAAGAGCATCCAACCTGAGTGGTATACCTAAACTTCAAGGTGATCACCCGAAGGAGCCCCACTATGGAGAAATCAAATGTTGGCGGCCACTGATGAAACTTGCGGCAATCGATAGAGAAAAATATTACAAAACGAAAGTGTTGATTGAAAAAATGACAAAAGTTGTATACTTTCGGAGATATAGAGCTTTGAAAATGAAAAAAATATTGACTAACAAAAATATAATTTAAAGTCTTTACTTTCCTTACTGCATCACATAACTCTGTCCTAATTTTTTAAGCACGGAAAAGTATTTTTTTACTTTTGTTATCATGTTTAGGTAAGTACAGTCAAGAGCACGCTTATTAGATAAGTAGGTACCTACTGCAGAGAGGTCGTTATCCGTCTACTTGAAAAACCTTTTGATAGGTATTTTGTAATTAAAAACAATTAGCTTCCTTTTGACCGTCAATACTAGTATTTTGACACGGTCTTCTCGTAGCTTCACTTCAGAATAGTTATTCCCTCTTTGTTCTCTCTTATCGTCCCGACTACCCCTCTCGTTATACCTACTAACCTACTAAATATATCTTAAGTACCTATAGCTACGTCCGGTCTTTTCAGTCTTACTATGTATTATTAGAAATATTGCTTTAAGTATATGAATAAATATAAGTAGGTAGGTGTATTGCAATCAGACTACGTTTAGATTTATATAAATTGTTTATATTAACGAAATAAATAAAATAAGCAATCAACTTACAGGATCATTTTACAATCGGCTGTTCTAGCTAGACTTAAATAAAAGACCACACTACTACCTACAGGGTGGCGTAAAAGTGAAGACGCGGTTGCAATAGGTTACAATTTTTTGTTTATTCATCTTAATTATTATGAGATAATAAAAATAACACTCATGGAGATAGTTTTGAGTTAGGTTTTAAAAATAACCACCATTTTCAGCCTCACAAAGACGGGCTTTTTCGAGAACATTTATCATTATTTTCCTCAGAACATGAGGAAGTCGGATGTTGGCCTTCAGCTAGTCGATTGTCCTGGGTTTATGTGTGAATGTAGTTGATTGCAATAAACCTTTTTATATTTTTCCTAGATATGCGATATTCCTGTGGCTGCCAACATTTGAGTTCTCCATAGTGGGGCTCCTTCGGGTGATCACCTTGAAGTTTAGGTATACCAGGCTTCATACAAATATGTTCGATGCTCTTTGTTATTCTATAGTGTGTCTCATAATTATCTGCAGATACACGTCAGAGTCATAGTTGTCCACTATTGGCTGGTTCAATTTATGCTCTTTGCTCATTGGTTGTATTATATTCTCAGTAGCCTGTGATTAGGTGGGTATCACTCGATTTTGACATGTATCTGCAGATAATTATGAGACAGACTTTAGTTTTTGCGTTTCTTGATGGATGGTAAATAAATATGAAACCATTTTGGTGCACTACTCATGCACGACTGTCGATGCTAAAATGCCGATGAGGGAAAACGAAAAAATAATGACTAGATACTACACCAGCAGCCTTATACAGCTAGGCAGATTGCAGAATGAAAGCCGGTTGTATTAAATACGTTATCTCGTATTTGCATATTATATCTCGTACTATAGCCAAACATTTTTTTCTGTCTGATGTGCGGCTGTATAAGGCTGCTGCTGGTGTAGTATCTAGTCATTATTTTTTCGTTTTACCTCATCGGCATTGTAAGCATCAACAGTCGTCCATGAGTAGTGCGCAAAAATGGTTATCATGTTTATTGACCATCCATCAAGAAACACAAAAACTAAATACAAAAAGTTAATAATAAGACAAATTAAATATACTGTCGTATCTGAGTGTTACATCGCGTAACAAGATGTCACAAAAATGATACATAACAGTAATTTATTTAACAGTGGTTACAAAGGAGAATGGGCGGTTGCGTCCCCAGTGTTGTATAAGGTTGACCTATGTCAATTTAAATGTCATAATATTATAGTCTGGCTATCAAAAGTACTTAGTCCCTGGAATTTTTTGCAAACTTTTTACATGGTAGTACTAAATGCAATTGTCAACGTCAATTTGCCAAGTTGTAAGTTGGTCGTCAGTACTATTATCTTGTTTTATCGATTTACGAGTGTAAAAATAGATAAAACTATTAAAAGCGAAGTGCGGAAGATGTTGTTTTGCATGATTTCAAAGTTTAAAGAAAAACAACAGGAGAAAGACACCGAATTCAAACAAAAACAAGATTTTTTACGTGTGGTGCTTGATTTCTTATGTTAGTATGACGCATTTTTTTTGATACTTGGGTTTTTATTAACTATTTTATATATTACTTACCTACTTTTATCAACTTTCAACGATTTTGACCAAGTCAAGACAAGACAAAATCAAGGGGGTGAATGGGTATGGGGATATTCATGTTACAGTATCTGCCAACACTAACCTGTGGCAGCAGCTACTCGTTCTTATAATTTTTGAAATGGTATTATTGGTGCTTTGAGACCTTTTTCTTCCTCCATAAAGGCCAACACTTTTAAAATCACGTTTCTTGCGTCACTTCTGTACCGTCAATGACCCTACTTAAGTATCCAGGCATTTTCATGGTTTTGAACGCGCACAAATATGACTGTTATAAATAGTCGCATATTTCGCATCGTATCATGATCTCGTGATTGGCCTAGTGGGCCTACTTAAATCCACAAGAGAGAGGCAGGTTCGAATCCTCTGGGGTTATTTTTTGTCATTTTTTATTATATCTTTTTATTTCTAAAGTTACTGTTTTTTAAACATTTCTATATTGAAAATGTAAATGAGTAGGTAAATAATAGAATTATAATTATTTTATAAAAAAAATATTTATCACTAAAACCAAAGTCACAAATCTTAAGTTTATAAAAAATTATTACCCTCGTTGCAAGTCAAACTAAAGTAGAAACATGTTAAATGTTACCTTACATAGAATAGAAAAACGTTTATTTAGTTCATGCATGACACACTAATTCACATGGTTACATTACATACCTTCCTAGTTTATTATGAATTATGAACTAAAAAACAGTCTATAGATAAGTTACAAAATAACATATACCAAGTTTACACCTAATGACATGATTTAGAGGTATATAATTACCTATAATTTAATGACAAAATACATGAGCACACCACTCAGTGAATCAACATGTATATAAATACAATTACATCACTTATGATTGTGCCTTTTTTGAAAATAAATAAACAAGTTACAATTACTTACTTATTATTTAGCTGGTGAAATAACTGGTGAAATGGTGAAAAACCTTTACAATGTTATTTTCCCAATCGAAATTCAAGTAGGTACTCTTGAGCCAACCGAATTCTTTCTTGACGGTGTGAATAAGACAGTGCAATTTTTTTTGCTGGATTGCAACATTTAAAACCAGCACATGTCAATGTTTTCGCACTGTTTTCATGCTAATACCGTGTGTCAGAGCTGTATCTTTGGTCGACACAAAAGGATTAGCAGTGTGTGCTGCAACTACTGCTTGGAGTCGTGCAGATTGTGGGGTAAACAACAATGGAGCAAAGCCTGGTCACTCACGTTGTTGGAGACATACGGTTGACCCACAGTCTAACAGTTTTTCTCTGTAAAAAATGAAAAACAAGTAAAATTATTTTTCTAATAAGCATTCATTCATTCATTCATTTATTAATCGATAACAAAATACATTGTGTTCGATACATTACATTAATTAAAACTTTATTAAATTCTAACGGCCCTAAAAAATAAAATAAAATAATCTCAAGTGCATTCACATGTCAGTAGTAGGTATTAATAATAATTAGTTTTGAACTTATTTCTACAAGAATATCCGAATAAAGCTTCCGTTTTATTCGGATAATCTTGTAGAAGAATGCCACTATTTCCATGGGAACCAAAATTTGGCAATATCGGGATAAAATTACCTTAGTTGCATTATTTCTAGAACTAATAAAATTATTCTAAAAATTCAATTTTGTTACGCTTATACATAGGCTATATTTTATCCAGGAAAAATCTCTTATCCCCACGGAAAAAATAACTAATTTGTGATAAAATAACTTCTAAAGGTGAAACGAACATTAAAACATCTAACAAACCATATTTTCTGATACTTATCGTTTGACTTACCGTTAAGTGCAGTTGACGAGCAACTTTAGTCATTTGTTTTATTTCGTTCAAATAAAATTACAATTTCCGCCTTCAAAAATGTGGATAATTTAGACATATTACATAACAATAAAAATCAGACAAAAAAAAACGGTGCATATCGAATGGAAAGAAATGTTAACAATGAAACAGTCAATTAAATATAAAGAAGGTTGTCACAAGGTGTGTTTTAAAAAACTATCCGTATCAAATTCATCGCTTACCACATCAGTATGTAATTTGGCGTAAGCTACGGATCACTTACCTAATTCGATGATATCCTTAACAGCTCGACAGTTTAGCGCGGTAAGAGCCTGCGTCTGTAAGCGAAAGGTCGTAGGTTCGATCCTCACCACTTTCATTGAAAAATGTGTTTTTGTATTTTCTGAGAATATGTACTATTATTCTTCACGAATTTCTAAATCGTTAACAAAATACATTGTTAAATAAAAAATGACATGATGTAGTTGAAATATTATTCCGTATTCCAAAAAGAGACTCAAGTCTTGATCTATACTTAAGTATTGATTGTCTCTTTCTCTTACTATCAAAATGACAAAGACAACTGCTACTTTAGTAAAGATCATAGTCTCAAGTCGCATTTTGCAACCCGAGGAAAAAATATTGAGCTGAGACGAGCGTGTGATAAGATAAAAAAATAGGTAATATTGTTTTATGAAACAGCGCTTTGGTGGCGCCACCTAACTTGATTTACCTGCTTCTTTATAGTATAACTGTTAGACTACAAAGTCGGTGGCAGATATCAACAGATGGCAGCACGAGTTTGTTATTTTAATCCAACGAATGTGAGTGGATACTTAAGTAGGGTCATTGACTGTACATATCTTGAAATGACATATGTCTAAACCTTATTACACCATCGGGGACGAAACAAAATATAAGAACCAAAATTGAATAAATATATCACAAAATGGTTCGTAGTTTACTCCCTGCAAAAGTTCTGTTGTTGTGGCATAGCACTAAATGAAGGTATTGTTATAACCTTCAAAATGACTACCTATGTAACATCTTTATACATCCTGGGGACAGCGGTCATAGTTACAATTTTGCCCATTCTCCTTTATAGAGAATCAAGTTAAATAAGTACGAACAACGTCTTTTTCTTTTAAATTAGATAAAAAATTGAGAATTCTAAGCTTATTTCGGTTACGTTTAATCAAAAAAGAAATTTCAGAAAAGAACAATAAAACTATACAGCAATAAAATTGGCCGAATGGATTGTTTATCATTCGACTTCCTGCTTTAAAAAAGTCAAACTGTAAACAAAACAACATGGCCGGTGAAACGTCAAACCGCGGTCGGTCGCGAGCCGCGCGCGTCGCGGATTCTGTTGTAATAGGAACATGGTGCTGTGGCCGGTACGGAAATGTCTGCATGTGGGGAAAGTGAGTGTAGTGCTGGTGTTGGTGGTGACTGTATTAATGCTTGTGGAGCGCTGGCGCGGCGGGCGGCGGACGGCAAGAGCTCATAACACCTCGGAGTACGACGAGCTTGAGCGGCAAGTGTTGGCTGATGAAGCGCTCATAGTGCCCGGCCTCGGTGAGGGAGGCCAGGCTGCGCATCTAGAGGGGCCAGAAAAAGAGCTTGGCGAGCAATCAGAGAAGAAACTCGCCATCAACGTCTACCTCAGCGACCGCATCGCCTACAACCGATCCCTCGAAGGTAAATAAACCACCAGGCTGAATGAACTCGCATTCCTTGGTCATTTCAAATACTAGTTCACATCTGTCTGTAAACAAAAAGCAGTAAGTTAGCAATAGTAAGTACTACTTTACGATACTGTGGTGAAATGTAAATGTTACCTGTTTTATAGCCATAACGTAATACAAACTCGGTAAGAAACTATAAAATCAATTGATATCTAAACCAAATGCTGAATAAGGCTCGGTATTACGATAAAAACATTCTGACCCAATTTATGTAGTTCTGTACTTACTGCAAAAAATATTTTATTGGTTAGGGTGTCGCAAAAGGGGCAGCCATACAGCCCCTTTTCCAACACGCCGCGCCGACCTAAAAAAATTACTATCTTAATTTATTTATTTATTTGTGCTTATAGGTTTTTCCAAGCTAGTTCGTAATAATTTTCCACGTTAAAAACGTATGAGTCACCGACTTCAATCCCAACAACAGTTCGCACAAAGTAGATATCTAGTTTTTTTCCGGACTACAATGCCTATTAGCAAATAACTACAAACAGAAATGTCATTCATTTATTTAGATGATGTTCTAGTTTGTAGTATATTTTGTTTTAGTTGATTTTTTTTAAAAGCGCTGAATCATTTTCGATAAAATTTATATGGGACCTCTTCAGGAGTATACTCTTTCGAACAAATAAAGAATTTTTAAAATCGGACAACAATTGCCGTAGTAATCGCCTAACAAATATACAAAAAAAAAAAAAACATACAGTCGAATTGAGAACCTCCTCCTTTTTTGAAGTCGGTTGAAAAACCCACTCTCAGCTTTGAGACTGATGGGTTAGTAAATAAGTTACTAGAATAAACATAACTATTGTAATTACTTAATTAAAAATGAAAAAGTTTGCCACTAAAACATAACACAGAGTCAGTAGAGCTTCTGATGAATAAAGATGTACCGAGTTCTTGTTCTTAAGAAAAAATCTTTTATTTAAACCCTCGCGCGATTTATGCACACCCGTGTGTGCAGGTTTTGTATCGCACGGCACGTAAACAAGCGTGCGACGGGTCATAGGTAATAAATTTTTATTCTTTATTGTATACACACAAAACGCAGGAAGCCTGTGGTCCAGGCTAGCAAGAAACAGAAACACTTGTAGGAATCTGGAGGAGGCTTATACCGCACAGGCGGCCCTTACCTAGGTTAAGTAATTAACAGAACTAACATAATTTTCCATGTCAAAAACGTAAGAGTCACCGACTTCAATCCCAAAAAGACAATTTTTTCGAGAGTTTCCCTCAATTTCTCCAGGATTCCACCATCAGATCCTGGTTTCCTTACCATGGGACCACCCTTGGGATACTCCCTTTCCAACAAAAAAAGAATAATCAAAATCGGTTCATAAACGATAAAGTTATCCGCGGACATACATAAAAAAATAAAAAAAATACAGTCGAATTGAGAAACCTCCTCCTTTTTTGAAGTCGGTTAATAAAAATATAATATGAAAGTTTGTTTATTATACTATACACTAACAAAACTAACAAAAAAAAATGTAATTAATTTGTAAGGGAAATAAAAGCTTAAAAGTAAAGTAAAGTACACACACAAAATATATCATTATAAAATACTAGCTTTCCCTCACTTCTTTACGTGTGTTTTTATTTATCACAAGCTTTTCGCCCGGGACTTCGTTCCCATGAGAATTCGGGAAAATTATGTAGCCTATTTTACTCTGGGATAATATAGGATCCTAATGGTGAAAGAACTTTTCAAATCGGTTTAGTACTTTTTAAGTTTGTTCGTTACATACAAAAGTACAAATCTTTTCTCTTTATAATATTAGTGTAGAAGAGAATGGCACGCTTAACTCAAGCAATGAGGTAACCTATGTGAGAGGGAGAGGCAGTTCAATTGTTATTTTTATTTTGTTTATTACTTCGATCAACTGTATAAAACTAGATACACAGTTCCATACAAAATGAAACAAAATAGTATGAACTATAATATGTTCTCTCAGAACGCCCGAATGCTACTGAACGAAAAGACAACCCAAAACGTCAAGTGGGCGGTCATTTAGTGAGGACGCTTTTTTGCTGTGGATTGTGTATCTAGTTTTTTATACTTGATTGAAGTTTGTTTATAATCATTAATATTCTAATAAACAATTAGGCATTTAGTTATTTCTCACAAAACTTTTTATTTATTTATATTATTTTATTTTGACAACAAACAGTAATTCTAATATAAGTAAGTATTAAATTCTAAAACATACAATATTTTGAGTGTCAACCTAGATTATCCTTCAACTTTGAAAATAAGGCTTAAATGCCTTTTCTTAATAATTGTTATTAATTAATAATATTTTTATTTTAACAGAATTTATAAATAAGTAAGTATTACACAATAACCTAAAATAAATATTACATTTATTACATATTGCATGCTAATTACATAATAAATACAACTCATTTCATTACAATATTAACAGTAACATTATTTTATATTTATATTAATATTATAAAGAGTAAAGACTTGATTGTTTGTTTTTTTGCATACCGATTTATAAAATTCTTTCACCATTAGAATGCTACATTATCTCTGAGTAACATAGGCTACATAATTTTCCCGAATTCCCACGAGAATGAAGTCCCGGACGGAAAGTTAGTATTAAATAAATTAATCTTCATTGATTTACTTGCTTTTAAACTTCATGCAATAAGGCCACCTCTAGCGCATGCCATTCATTTCTAAATCTCCACAGCTTTCTGGCTGCATGTACTAATTCTTGCCTTTTTCTTGTAGTCCTAATAATTAATGATTAGTAAATTTGAAATTGGCAAAGATAATTGGGCATGTTAAGGTAAACAATAGCTAGTGTGAAATTGCATTCAACCATAGATGAATTTGGAAAATTCTTATTGTAATACCTACTACAAGTCTCGGGCTATAATGACTTCACTTTTCTCTAAGCTTTTTTTTGTGTTAGACAGAGTCTTGACTTGGCTTCCTTTTAGATTTTAGACTATTGATTTGATTTCTGCATGGAGTAAACATTATTTTTGATTATTTGGTTCAAGGCCTGTTTTATAAAGTTGTTTACCTAAGTTTAGTGGGCTGATTCACAATCTAAATGTACACCAATATTATAAAGAGGAAAGATTTATATTTTTTTATGTAACGAATAAACTTAAAAACTACTGGACTGTTTTCAAAAATTCTTTCGATATTAGAATGCTACATTGTCCCTGAGTAACATAGGCTGCATAATTTTCCCGAATACCTACGGGAACAAAGTCCCGGGCGGAATGCTAGTTTTCACTATTTCAAAGACACTCAAACACGATGTCGAGATTACTCTAGCTCAGCGGTTCTTAACCGGTGGTCCATGGATCACTGATGGTCCCTGGACGCACCTCAAGTGGTCCGTGAAGCCATCCCAAAAATATTGTATGAATTGTGACGAGTTGAGACAATCACTGAAATCGACTGGAAATTCCCCTTCCATTGCTTGGCTTTGGCTAGCACTGAACCAAGGATTCAGAAGTTAGTAAGTAAAGAGAAGTAAATTTTTTCTGTACTAACTTCTAAATCCTTGGTTCGGATTTAGAAGTTAGGAAAGAGAAATACAATTTTCGTAAAAAAATTAAAACACTGTTGAATATGAACAACAGTGCATGTAGGTATAACTGTAAATCAACCCTTTAATTATTGTACCTCCAAACAGTTGGTGGTCCGTGGCAAAACAGATATTTTGTAAAATGGTCCCCGATTACCAGTGGTTAAGAACCACTGCTCTAGCTTCTTCTTCTTCTTATCGTGTAGGTAACTATAGTCAAGTGTGTGGCGAACTTGGCTAACCCTGATGTCAGAGTTTTCAAACCGCACAATGGCCTCTGACTTGGTTTTAACGACTGTAGCTAATGTGGTTAAATTACCATTTAATGGTGGATTACGAAAATTAATATTGAAAAAATAATGCACACGGTCATAAAACTGAATATAAATATAAAATGACGGCCGTGAAACAATCACCTGCCGATCAAATAGTGAAATAGCTAGTGCAGCGTTATCGCGTTAAATCGCGATGGCGAGGGATCAGGAATATTGAATACTCGTGAGGACGTGGCTGGGGAATTTTAATCAAATATTTAAACTTTCTTCAACATCTTCTCGTTTTATTTTAACACTTTTTAAGCTAATTTAAGTACAAGTTATGCAGCCATATTTTTTCCTCTCTTACATACTAACTTAGAACATAGATTAACAAGTATAGATAACTAGCTTTTTTCCGCGGCTTCGCTCGCGCAAAGAACTCTTTTAGACACACATTTCATTCTTGACTCAAGGGGATAATTTTCGAAAAATCGGGAAACATGTGTCCGTTTATTTTCTTCAAGGTATATCCTGACGAAGTTTCGAGTTAAAATGACTTAAAAAATTGTTTTCTCCATACAAACTTTGAACCCCCGTTTCACCCCCTTAGAGGATGAGTTTCAAAAAATCCTTTCTTAGTGCTCCCTTAGACCTCATAAGAAACCTACGTGCCAAATTTGAAATCTCTAGACCCAGCGGTTTGGGCTGTGCAATGATATGTATGTCAGTCAGTCACCCAGTTAGTTTCTTCTTTTATATATTTAGATCATTGATTCCCAAAGTGGTCCAGGTGAACCCCCCAGGGGTCCGCGGGAAACTCGACGGGGATCTACGTTAGCGTGATAAAAAAATGGGGGTTTACCTTTCGTAAGCGGGGTCCACGAAAATTTATCTGGTTTCGATAGTGAAGCACTAAAATTATTTATCTCTAAATAAAATAAGTAAGAAATGATTGGTTCCTTGTGCTCTGAGAAGATGTCAAAAGAGTAAAGTTGGATGGAATTACTTTTTTGATCGGCTAACTTTTTTGACATCCACTCACAGAACAATCAATTAACCAATCAGATTACCAGATTATACAAGAACACTTCAATTCAATCAACTAGAAATAGTAGTCTTTTTCTTATCGTGTAGGTATAGTCAAGTGTGTGAAGAACTTAGCTAAACCTGGAGTCAGAGTTTGCAAACGGCACAATGGTCTCTGCCTTGGTTTAAACGCATGTAAAAATAGTTGTAAAATTGTCCTACATAGCTGCGAGAGTGTATTGGTATAATTTCTCTCAAGATTTCATAGTCAAGTAGTCTCGGCGGCGTAGCGGGGCGTGGGAATTTGAGAAAATTATGTAGCCTATGTGTTATTCCAAGGTGTCAGCTACCTCCATACCAAATTTTATCAAAATTGGTCCAGTCGTTTTAGCATGAAAGGCACAAACATCCATAGCATGAAAGGCACAAACATCCATACATGATTGTTTTAACCGTGTGGTGATCGGTTGAGAATAACACCACCCCATCTCTTTCCGTGGGTGTCGTAAGAGGCGACTAAGAAACACAAATGAGACCTGCCTCCTAGTAATCCATCCCAGGCAACGACACTTCATTTTTTTCTGGATCTGAGGTGTCGTCCTATGGTCTCATGCGGTGTGGTAGGCTCTGTAAAGGGCCGTCTGGTTCGCGACCACCCTCCTACCGAAGTCCGACGCCAAACAGCTTGCTGTGTTCTGTCGGTGCGTAGGAGTACCAGTGCCTTTATAGGCATTTTCTGGGTTAACTCGCTCCATCGTCGACCTCATCTTTGACCTTATGGTCAAGATTGAGGTCAAGAGTTAACCCATCTTATAATAAAAAAAAAACATTCAAACTTTCGCGTTTATAATATTAGTAAGGATATGTCATCAAGTGGTTCTAGAACCACTGATGCTCTGCCTACCCCGATAGAGATTGTAGGCGTGAGCGTATGTATGTATGCTTATTTTATAACATACAAAAACACTTCAATTCAGTAAACTAGATTTGTTTTTAATAACGAATGGGTTTGCTTTTGACCACAATCTAGCCCAGAGCCCAGAGGCGGAGATGTGGTCAAGGATGTAGCAAGCTCACCCAGAAGATGCCTATTCACTCGAACTTTAAAAGAGACTCGGGTTTGTGTAAAAAGCAGATGTTTGTTCTCGGGTCATGGGTGTTTGTGTTTGTCTTCGTGTGTTCCGAGGGACCCACGACACAAGGGAAAACCTTAGTGTGGGCCTTTGAGTGTATAGCGTTTATTTATTTATTATATGAGCCCGGAAATACAGGCGCAGGCAGAGAATTCCAATATAGTAGTAAATTGTCCTACATAGCGGCGAGAGTGTATTGGTATAATTTCTCTCAACATTTCATAGTCGAGTGGTCTCGGCAGCGGCGTGGGAAGCCGGGTGCGTTCACTAGTTGTAATTGCATTGGATTGCTTTGTTTGCTTCTAAGTAATTAATGAGATTGACACGCATACTCTATTTATGGCCTTTGAAAAAAAGCGAAGATAGCGCAGTTGGTTATGTAACAGACTTGTAACTGGAAGGTTGCGGGTTCAAATTCTGGTGCCACTAAATTCGTCTTTTCGGATCTATATATGGATTTTTCATTAATTACCACTTGCTTAGATTGCACGAATACAGATGATATCTTCACCACCTCTACGCAGACGACTTGCAACTTTACCGTCATTTTACTATCGATAATGTTTCGACCGCTGTTGATGCCATGAATTGCGACTTACAACGCATTGGCGACTGGGCCAAGTCCTTTGGCTTATTAGTCAATCCTAAGAAGTCGCAAATGATGGTTATTGGTGGGCGGTATATGTGCAGGCAACTGGATGAGACTTCTCTTCCCTCTATTATTTACAACGGTACTCCAATTGCCTTCCCTAACACTGCTAAAAACTTAGGTGTTATGTTGGACTCTCACTTGTCGTGGACTGCTCAATGAGGTGAGCAGAAAACTTCGCTTTTCTTTTCATTCCATCAAATGCCTTCAAAACTTTCTACCTTTTAACACCAAAATCTCTCTAGTCCAAGCCCTACTCCTATTCTTGATTATGCTGATTGTTGCTATCTGGATGCCACTGAGGAGCTGTTGAACAAGCTTGAGCGGCTTCAAAACCTGTGTATCAGATTTATATTCGACTTACGGAAGTATGACCGTGTTTCTGAATTTCGGAAGCAGCTCAAGTGGCTCCCCATCCGTCTTCGGAGGAACGCTCACATACTGTCCTGTCTCTTTAATATTCTTTATAATCCACTTGCTCCTAGTTATCTACGTGAGCGTTTTCAGTCAAGCGGGTTTTTATTGAGTGCACGCATTGCGTGATCGTCCCTGTCTAGTACCACTAAGGTGCAATGGCTTTTAAACTACTATGTATGTATATAAATCAAGCAGGGAAAGTAGTTATCGCCCTGATGTCACGTATTTGTTGTAATTTCATTGTAATTTATAGAGAATGTGATGTGGCGTGGCGGCGTTCAATAGTTCTCACGATATAATTCTTCTTCTTATCGTGTAGGTATAGTCAAGTGTGTGGCGAATTTGACTAACCCTGGTGTTAGAGTTTTCAAACCGCACAATGGCCTCTCACTTGTTTTTAACGACTGTAGTCAATTGATAACAGTCGGGACAGACAGCTTAACGTGCCCTCCGAAGAACAGAAACGCTCGTGATAAATTGCCACTTTGGTCACCCATCAGGTTGTCTGCCTCTGTGTACAGAGGCCAGCGCATCGGATTAGTCCATTTTCATTGCAAAACCGCTTTTATCACAACAGCGCAGAGTGCTCGCTTTTGGTAACCTGATGTGCGGCCATCCGTACGTTGCTTGACCTCACTGATCATTAATTATCTAGTTAGTAATAGGCAGAGGCTATGCCTGCCTACAAAAGTCAAAAAGTAATGTTACAATAGCTTTTGAAAGGTGAAGTCATTATAGACGGAGATCCCAGGGCCGCCAGACCTTACTTATTTTCTCATTAAACAAATGTGTGGGAAATAGTAGTGCTAATATGTACTATTAACATATATACCAGCGAACTGGGCCGACGGCCAATTTTCAGCTACCAGGTTCTGAAGGTACTTCCAAAAATTACTCACTTGTCTTGAAGTCTGGCTCCTGAAATCTTATAGAATATAATTAATTAAATATAAAAATTTATGTACAACACCGCCAGACGCTTTCCGTCGGCTTTAATTTCTGCCAGAAAGTAAATTATGCGATTATACCTACAATCTGAGCCGTGATTTTTGTATATGATGTTCAGGGAACTATAACAATACTTTTTATAGCACCCAAACTTCAAGACAAGTGAACAATTTTTGGAAGTACCTTCAGAACCTGGGCGTTGAAAATTGGCCGTCGGCCCAGGCTAGCTGGTATTCATATGTTAATAGTGCATATTAGCACTACTCTTTCCCACACTTTTGGTTAATGAGAAAATGAGTAAGGTCTGGCGGCCCTGGGATCTTGGTCTATTACAGGAGCGACTTGACATCCATCTACACTTCGGAAAATTATGTTGCCTTGGTTCCGCAGTGATTACAGGTAATGAAGTATCTAATGATGAAAGAATTTTGAAGATTACGAGTTTATTCGTTAAAAAAATACAAATCTCTCTTTGTAATATTACGTCCATATTACAGAACGCGACTCAGACTCTGATACTTAAGGGACAATCAATATTTAGACCAAACGCGTGGGCCGATTTTGATAAATGATACGTCGTTGGATTCTTCATGACGGCGCGAATGTCATAGAAAGTATATAAAAAAAAAAAAAATGGCCGATTTTGGACGCCATAATGTAAAAAAGAAAAAAATTAAAATCAACCAACTATGTCAAGTGGGGTATCGTTGAATAGGTACTTATTTAAAAATCATTTATAGGTTTCTCATATCGTTGTTCAATCAGAATTCCCGTTTAGGATCTATAACGATTTAAATTTGGTTAGTAACGATTTTCTCTTAAATGTAGGATTATAATTCGGAAATTATTAGATTTTTATGCAAGTGAGTTATATAATATACAGCTAATCGGAAAATCAATAAACAAATATTAATATCTGACCCTATCTAAAAAAGTGTAAAATAAAATTAATTAATTTAAAACATAAAAAAACCCGACTGCGTCATAAAAACTGAAAAGAAAAAAACAAGTAAGTCCAGTAGTCGAGACTTTTATTATTGAATATTATTGAATAACATAACGATTTTTAACAATCGGGACCCATTATTAGAAAACCGGATTTTCGATAGGTCCCGATTGTTAAAATCGTTATGTTATTCAAAAATATTTAATAACAAAAGTCTCGACTCGACTACTGGACTTACTTGTTTTTTTCTTTTCAGTTTTTATGACGCAGTCGTATTCTTTTATGTTTTTATTTAACGAATAAACTCATAAGCTTCAAAGTTCTTTCATCATTAGATTGCTTCATTATGCCTGAGGAACATAGGCAACATAATTTTCCAGAATTCCACGGGAGCAATGTCCCGGGCGGAAAGATAGTCTACCTACACTAGTATTATAATGAGGAAATATTGATTGTTTGTTAGTTTGCTCCGAAACTACTGGACTGATTTGAAAAATTATTTCACCATTAGAATGCTGCATTATCCCTGAGCAACATAGCTTACATCATTTTTCAGAATTCCTACGAGAACGAAGTCCCAGGCGGAAAGTTAGAGTTTAATCGCTACTTCCCTACTGATATAATAAATACAAAGTAAGTCTGTCTGTTACGCTTTCACGGCTTAACTACTGAACCGATTTTGATTATACCTTGGGAGAGGACATAGGCTACATTTTACCCCACAGCTGGGCACGACATAACCTGTACTCCACGCGGGCGGAGCCATGGGCAGAAAGCTAGTAAAATAAAATAAAAGTTATCCCCTTTGTTACGGCGCGTGCGATACAAATCTTGCACATCATGTGCAAAGGTTTAATAAAGTAAGTTTGTTTGCAGACCACCGCAACCCAGCTTGCCAACGCGTGGTATACGACGCGGAGCTGCCGTCAGCGTCCGTGATCATCATCTTCCACAACGAGCCGTACTCCGTAGTCATCCGCACCATCTGGTCCGTGGTCAACTCGGCGCGCCGCGACCAGCCCTGGTACAAGCACGCCAACTTCGTCGACCGCGACACTGGCCAGACCATGACACTAGGTAACGTGTTTGAGAACTTTGAGATTAGCTTTAAACAATGTTTATTCTCAGTTGGTAATGAGCCAGACTTGTAATCGAAATGTTGCGGGTTCAAACCCTGGTGCGGGCCTGTATCTTTAAATTCGTCTTTTTGGATTTATACGGATTTTTAATGTATGTAACTGAGAAAACGTTTCTCAGTTACATAACTGAGAAAACGTTTTCTCAGTACATACATTATTTGCACACTGACCGATGCTCTTATGGTGAGGGAAAACATCGTGACGAAATCTGCACATTCAGAAGACTGAATGTGTAACCATGATACAATCCGGTCAGGTTCCCCTGTAAGCAGGGTCACGGAGGTCAGATAGCAGTCGCTCCACTGTAATGACTTGACCTGCCAAACTCTGGAGCATGGTCAAGCGTACCCCAAATGAAAAACGGGACTAAGCGCTAGGAAGAAGAAAAAATCACAGGCAGGAGGATACTGAAAGATACTCCTAGACGAACGATTCGAATAATTCACTTCAATTTCAAGGAATCACAGCTTTATTTTAAAACTTATTGTACCCGTTACGCGACAACATCGGCTAACGTTCGAATGTCAACTTCACATCCCTTCTATCCACTCCCATTCGCTGTCAGCGCCATCAGTGGCGTTTGTGTGAACTAAAATCCTTGATGTATGTAGTTGATACTTTGCGTTGTTGCTTCTAGATGGAACTCAATATTATTACCAATGAAGGGCATGATTTTTTTTTACACTAGTTCCACTTATTTATTTAATATTTAATGCGACCGGTTTCGATTACATCACCTTCAGGTGTGTCTTATTAAACGGTTTTTAAACGGTTTTATTTAGCTCACCCCGTTTGTTTTATTCTTGGGTCAAATTTAGTAATTCAAATTTCACCCTCTTCCTGTCAACCGATTAATCTGAAATTTTGTATACACTTTGGATTTTGGTGACAATACAATTATGTTTATTCATTATCATTATAAATTCAAGATGGCCGCCGCTACAAAATGGCGGATAATTTATGTTTTATTAATCCCATCAATATGGGTATCAAATGAAAGGGCTCAACAAGCAGAATACAATATACTATAAAAAATTGAAATCCAAGATGGCGGCCGCTACAAAATGGCGGATAACGTAGGTTTTATCAATCCCATCAATATGGGTATCAAATGAAAGGGCTCAACAAGCAGAATACAATATACTATAAAAAATTGAAATACAAGATGGCCGCCGCTACCAAATGTATGTTTTTAATAAAAACGAAAAACTAGAAAATAAAAATAGGTAAAAAAACTTTTTAAGTTAAACGGTTTTATGTTAAACATACATTGCAATGTTTAAGATAAATGTACTAAAAACCAAAAAATAATAAAATAGATACAGTCGTGGGAATTATAAACATATGCATAGACTAGACTAAAATAAAACCGTGGGGCACATTAAGTCGATAATTTGTAGACAATTGACGTGCCCCACGGTTTTATTTTAGTCTAGTCTATGCATATGTTTATAATTCCCACGACTGTATCTATTTTATTATTTTTTGGTTTTTATTTAAACTAACTAATCGAAACCGGTCGCATAAAAATATTAAATAAATAAGTGGAACTAGTGTAAAAATCATGTCTTTCATTGGTAATCCTTGCTGTATTCTGATTCGCTAACGATTTCTTTTCTGTTTACAGGCTACCCAGGCCAAGACCCGTCCTCCCCTCTAGTTTACCTCAAGGAGATCATCTTGGTGGACGACAACTCGACGCTGCCCGAGCTGAAGGCCAAGCTCAGCCACTACGTGCGCACGCGCCTGCCCCCAGACCTCATTCGGATACTGCGCCTGCCTGATCGGTGAGTGTGTGGGTGTGTGTGTGGGTGGGGGTTAATTTGTGGAGGAATAAGAGAAGTGTTAAGTAAGTTTCCTTAATTTACTCGTTGTGTGACTTTAAATAAACACGGTTTAAATGACTGAAAATCAGTTTGTTGTCTTTCGTAGACAGCAAGTAGGCTGAGTTCTGTGTCTTATTTGCTTCTACATCACATATTTCGTTAAGTTTATCTTTCTAAATTAGCGAATGGCACCTAGTAATAAATTGATAATTTAAAAAAAAACCAGCTCACGTCTCAAATGAGCTATTATTTACGGAGCCATTTTCCTTAATATTCGCTAATCAACCGACTTCAAAAAAGGAGGAGGTTCTCAATTCGACTGTATTTTTTTTTTTGTATATTTGTTACGCGATTACTCCGGCAATTATAAACCGATTTGAATAATTCTTTATTTGTTCGAAAGAGTATACTCCTGAAGAGGTCCCATATAAATTTTATCAAAAATGATTCAGCGCTTTAAAAAAAAAATACTACAAACTAGAACATCATCTAAATAAATGAATGACATTTCTGCTTGTAGTTATCTGCTAATAAGCATTGTAGTCCACAAAAAATACTAGATATCTACTTTGTGCGAACTGTTAGGATTGAAGTCGGTGACTCATACGTTTTTAACGTGGAAAATTATTTAGAAAGATAAACTTAACGAAATATGTGATGTAGAAGCAAATAAGACACAGAACTCAGTTGTAATGAGTGTGAATTATGATTTTAAACGTGATCCATTATCTAGTTCAGTCGTTCTTACCCGGTGGTTCCTGGAAGCATCTGAAGTGGTCCGCGAAGCAATCCCAAAATTATTGTATGAAATGTGACGAGTCGACACAATCACTGAAATCGATTGGATGCCAGAGCCTTCAATTATTTGGCTTTAGCTAACACTGAACCAAGGATTCAGAAGTTAGTAAGTAAAGAGGAATACTTACTAACTTTTAGCCGTGTGGTGATCGGTTGAGAATAACACCACCCCATCTCTTTCCGTGGGTGTCGTAAGAGGCGACTAAGGAAACACAAATGAGACCTGCCTCCTAGTAATCCATCCCAGGCAACGACACTTCATTTTTTTCTGGATCTGAGGTGTCGTCCTATGGTCTCATGCGGTGTGGTAGGCTCTGTAAAGGGCCGTCTGGTTCGCGACCACCCTCCTACCGAAGTCCGACGCCAAACAGCTTGCTGTGTTCCGTCGGTGCGTAGGAGTACCAGTGCCTTTATAGGCATTTTATGGGTTAACTCGCTCCATCGTCGAACTCATCTTTGACCTTATGGTCAAGATTGAGGTCAAGAGTTAACCCATCTTATAATAAAAAAAAAAAAACATTTTTGCTAAAAATATTAAAACTGTTGAACAACATATGAATGTTTATAATATTTGTTGGTATCCAAACAGTTGGTGGTCCGTGGTAAAACAGATATTTTGTAAAATGAGCCCCCATTACTAAAAGGTTAAGGACCACTGATCTAGTTGGAGTATTGCTGATCGAAAAATTCAAAAAGAAAAATGTAGTGATGGTATACAAGACAGTTCAGAACCAACTGGCTACCATAGCTCTTAGGCAAAATGCTCACAACTAAAAACCATTGATGAAATCTACCTTGTATCACACAGTTTGCTAAGGAAACTCATTTCTCCTCTCTTATCACTCCGCAACTTGGCGAGCTTTATTAATGAACCTTATTTCACATGATGCCGACGACTTAGGCGTACGCTCGTATCACGATAAGGGGCCATCCATAAATTACTTCACATGAATTTCATTATATTTCTTTGTCACAGCTGGTCACATCTGTAAAACTCCCCCCTCCCTAGCGTGACGTCACATATTTTGCATTTTTTGTAATTTTCTTATAAAAGACTTAATACGAGTTGTTATTTTTTTTTGGGAACTCAAAACTCTCAACCAAAGTAAAAACGTAAAAAGAGTGCTTGGGACTGAGGACGTTAAGTTTGTCTTTAATAGTTTATAGGTACTCATATAAATAACACATTTTGAAATGTGACGTCACGAAACTTACGACCCCTCCCACCCCCTTGTCACACAATGTCACACTTTGTCGACCCCCTCCCCTCCCCTTAACGTGTGACGTAATTTATGGATGGTCCCTAAGTACGTTTACAATACGACGAAGCCGCGTACGGCTTAAGGTGCTGTTTATATACAAACGACGTGGCTTAACAGAGCAACGTAAAATAAATTTTAATAGCTACGGAGCAAAGGCTTTGTTGCCGAAAATAGAAGCACGAATAGACATCCGCCGCCTGAAGACGGAGCGACGGACGAAAAAAACCTTTGCTACGTAGCTACTAAGATTGATTTTACTTTGCTTTGATCGCTACGCCACGTCGCTTGTGTATAAAAAGCGCCTTACGATACGCTAATTCTATGACGCCGTGTGCGAAGGGCCAAGCTGTCTTACTGCTATTGCTGTGCGAGGATTCTGATAAATCTATGGGATCGCGAAACAACCTATTGATGAACGATTACGACAGAATTATATCCTACATCGCTGCATTTGCTTTGCATCTTAAATTCAAACACTTAGTGCCAAATCAATGTATAACGAATCAGGATGTAATTACGTCGAATTGTGACCGGCTTTACCAAACTCTGGTAGCCCCCAGTTGTGGACGCACCCAGAAGAAGCCTATTCACTTATCAATTGGCACTATAATTACTATACTCCGAACCAAATAGCAAGGCCGACCCTGGCATGACGCTTGCTTACAATTTAAAGCAGCACAATGCTCATATAATTTGGCAATACTATACTGATCGTAAAACTGTCAAGTCAGAATGTTACGCGATAGTAAAATGTTGTACAGGGTGACTTTTTAATCAGTACGCAAATTTTTCTTACGGTGTCAGTAACGTTGATAGAACGTAAATAAGGAGGAATTTTTTTTTCTGATTTTGATACCCCTTTTTAACGTCTTAGAGGATGAATTTTGTAAAACGCAGAAACACGGGTGTCACAAATTGTGTTGAAGAGTACTATTACTAAGTTTGAAGTCAATTATACAAAAATGTTGATTTATTTTCATGCTTCAGACGATCTAGCTTGAAATTTTTATATGAAGCGATATAAAACTAAAAATACGGGTCTGTTAAATTTTCATAAAGTTAACGTACAAAAAATGGTATAAGTACCACTTATTTCAAAGCCTAAAGCAACTGTCTGCCTTTCTATCTGGTTCGGAGTATAAAACAGGATATTGGGTCGTGCCTTGAAATTATTTGCGATGTCTTGTGTCCTGTCTTTCTTCGTTTAAAAGCCGTTGTCTTTGTATTTTAGATTCTGTTCGAGTTTACTTAGGGGTTCTAAGTCTGCCAGAAACGAAATTTTCTGGCAGGGAAATTCCAGGTTGACGGGTCAAAATCTTTTATTTTCCTAAGTCCTAAAGAGAATTGTATGGCTTCTTCATTGTCGGGTAGTCAGACATGTGAGCGCTTTTGAAGTAGTCCGGAATCAGAAGGTTATAGAAGAGCATAGAAACGCTTAATGGTTCAATTATGTTGTAAACTTGCGCTTAATACTTACGTAGTCGTGTATCATGTATCGTTAGTTTTAAAGAAACATAAGCTTGAACACCATTCACTGCTGGTCCATAAAGATTTAATAATAACAATAATTAAGTGAAGCTTAACCGCGTGTACTTAATTGTCAGTATCACCAAAGCTCGCCGATTTTACTTGACCAGACAGATTTGGAACAAAATTGTTGTCATGACAGTCAGTTTTGGCAAAATATCGTCTTTGCCTTGCAGTGTGATACCACAGCCTCTTAAAAAAAGATACCGCCTGAAACATTAGTGTCGCCTCAATACATATTGATCCACAATATAACACGGTCTTACTCACGTTACTCAAAATCGTCATCGGGCCAGGAGTTTCGACTCCTATACGAGGATTTTCATCAGGAAGCGAGGCAGGATTTTTAACTGACTTCAAAAAAGGAGTAAAGATGTATATAAAGGCATTGCGGCTACGCTTGAGCGATAACGGATTGGAGTCGTACCTGGTGCAGCACATTTCGTTGGTGATCCAACATGGAAATCCGGCTAGCGTCATGGGCACCCAAAGGGTACGACTTGGGGCGGTTTGTTCGACTAAAGCCCAAGACTTTATTAATTTAGAATCGTTTTGTGACCAACGTGACTTATTGTGAAAGTGGGGAAGGTGAACTTTTTTGATATTTTTCTTCTATCTATACATATTATGAAGAGGAAAGATTTGATTGTTTGTTTGTTTGCATTGAATAGGCTCCAAAACCACTGGACCGATTTGAAAAATTCTTTCACTATTAGAATCCTACATTATCCGTGATGGACATAGGGTACATGATTTTCCCGAATCCCCACGGGAACGAAGTCCCGAGCGGAATGCTAGTAACTAATAATTTAAGTGAAGGATCTGTTGACATGCCCCGCGAGTCCTGATTTCTGTACTTGCGAAGATCTCTACTAGGCCACAGATATAGCAGTGCGCGTGGTTGAGTACTGGCCCACAAATATTTAGCCCAGATCGACACGATAGGAAGAAGAGAGTCGAAGGAGTTAGTTTAATGATAGCCATTGACCAAACAAAAAATGTACGACACGCGAAGCCTAGTTAATAGATAAAAATAAAATATAAAATTCAAAATAGAATGTCACCTTCCCCATTGTACGTATCATCACATTAAAATTAACATTAATTAGAAGAAACAAAAAAAAACATTAAAAGTCACCCCATACGGACGGCTGTAGCGGCGGAGTGACCAGATCCCGCTACATGGGCTCGCTGGCGGCGTCCAACACTAGCGACGTCCTCATCTTCCTGGACGCGCACTGCGAGGCGCAGGCCGACTGGCTGCGGCCGCTGCTGCAGCGAATCAAACAGGCGCGCTCCGCCGTGGTGACGCCTCTCATCGACATGATACTCTCCAACAACCTCGCCTATGAGAGCGGGAGCAACGTCACCTTCGAGGTTAGGGGAGTTGTAGGGGGGACTTGTTTAGGCGTAGATGCTGGTAGCGCAAAATGAAGAGCGCAAAATTGAACGTCTAAAGCGCAAAATTACTAAAATTGAATTCATGCGGCAAGTCTTGGTGATCACCAGTGGCCTATTATATACTTCATATGCATGTTGTACTGTAAGGTATTTAACTATATAGGCCTAGTTGTCAATAGGTGATAATAAATTATTTTATTATTATTATTTTATTTAGGAAAAACCATTTTCTTCTCCCATTTCTCGGGCTTACGGCCAAAACGATAGGGGAGTTTTTTTTTAATAATTTGTCTCTGATTTTTCAGCTCAGTTTTTCAAACCGGTACCTTCTTACTCTCACGGGCCTAAGCCCGTCAGGGGTGTTTGTATTTCATTTGATCGTATTTGTAAAAAAATCCTGTTTATTCTACAACACTGTCTTGTAGTCATCTGAGGCCCCATACTCCCCAGTAAAAAAAATCTCCCGATGGATGCGTTCTAAAATTATTTGACATCCTTTTCGCATAAATGCGTTTAAATTTAATAACTTTTTTTGTTTCTAAGTACTTATAATTTTTTTTGTAACTTTTACTAAATTTTGTTAAAAATATTTTCTTCTGAGTTCGTGGCCTCTAGGGCCGACACGTGGCATTTTGCCAGTCCTGCCATCCTATGGTTACGCCACTGGTGACCACGGAACCCTAAAAACTATATTTAGGCAGTTAGTTATGCATTGTAAATGGCATTTTGCTCTTTCGACGTTTTTTTTGCGCTTTTAGCATTTTGCGCCTAAACGGCCATGTGTTAGTACGAGCCGTAAATGTGGGATAGATATAGGGTTTTTGCCAGTTAGAAGCGATCACTTAGGATATGAATAAACCCATTAAACTGAACAACTTTTTTCCGTGGAAAAGATGTCGAATTGAGGAAAAAAATCGCCTCCATTGACGTCTGATTACTCTGGTTCCTTTAAAGTAATTTCACTAAAAGGGGAGATTCATTTCCTAGTGTCGTTAGTTGATTTTGAAATGACTGTTTAGTGATAAGAATTAATGTACGAGTGTGACATATTGTAGCGACTAGCGGACGGGATAGTTAAAGTTGTATGTCACAAGCGGTAGCGGTAGCGGACTAGTGGTAGCGTCGAGCGTGTGAGTTGCTTTACCTTTATTACGCGTTAGATAGGAATGCGGAAAGTGGCTATTACGCTTCTAAATAAGCGTGTACTACGCTTGTATAGTATTTCATTATCGCATAGGTTGCACTTGATTTGGTAGGGTAATATGAACATATAATCCTACTAAATTAGATGAATATTGTGCTTATATTACAACTCTAAAATTAAAAATGTTTTATCATCCCCCGACATTCGATTAATTAAAACTTTTAAACGGCTAAACCAATTTTGATCAAATAAAGCTAAGAGCCATCTCGATTACAATACAATACAATACTCTTTATTGCACACAAAAAAAAAAACATAAAACATAACATTAAACAAGAAAACAAATGTTCATGATGTAGTGTGCAATCCGGCGGCCTTATTGCTATAGAGCAATTTCTTCCAGGCAACCGGGGGGTGAAGGAACCGATACAGAAGGTGAAGCGGTAGACGTGCTAAGAGTAATTACGTCAGCTTACTCAGCTACGATTACGATTACGTCAGCTTTCAAACAAAAAATTGATTCGAAATTAGTCCATTTGTTTAAGAGCTACGATGCCACAAACAGACACACATACATTAGACATACAGATACACACGTCTAACTTGTAACACAAAAAGTCGGGGGTTAAAAAGGGTTCCATATCTCCTCCTCCTCCTCCCTCTTATCAGCCTATATACGTCCCCACCGAGGGGCTCGGGCCTCCCTTCGAAACACAAAGGGGATTCAGGCCATAGTCCACCACGCTGGCCCAATGCGGGTTGGTGGACCGCTCGTCTTTCGAAAATGAATTTTCTTGGACAGGCGGGTTTCATCACGATGTTTTCCTTCACCGTTAAGCAAGTGATAATTAGAAATCCGTACATAAATCCGAAAAGACGAATTTAGTGGTACAGGCCCGCACCAGGATTTGAACCCGCGACCTTCGGATTACAAGTCTGGCTCATTACCAACTGGGCTATCACCGCATGCCAAACTGGACTCACCGCATATCTACTGGCATAAAATTGGAAGCCCTAATCAGTTCACCATTATGACAAAATATCGTTATGCAAAAAAAAATTATGCGTAAAAGTTCAAGTTTATGCGAGTGAATATGGGACCGTTAAAAATAGCAAACTATTTTTGTAGTGTATTAGCCACTTTTCTCCTTGCTAGCTGACGCGAACTATAGTACACTTCAGACTTTATTAGTAAACTTATAACTTACATATCAGCTGTAGTGTTTGTAATTTGATGCCGTTGTATTGTCTTCGTGTGTCACTTGAGTCTCTTTCTTAACGTTTCTCATTAATTTGTTTGTTTCTCAATACTGACAATGAACTGTAGTTAAAAACACGTTAACTGCTGACGCCACACGACTTTCAGATGTTGATCGTAATGATTCTCATTTCTCAGATAATAAGTTCAGATTTAAATATTTTTAAAGGTATTCTTATAAAACTATTCGCTATCTGGAAGTAATAAACTTCAGAAATCGACCTAAAAATTGTAATTAAAACTATTGTTTACTATATACAACGTGTTTCAAAAAAAACCAAAAAAAGATAATTCAAAATTAATTAAAATTTAGCTTATAGCTCTATTACAAATATGACGAGTATGTCATATTAATTATATGAAACTTTCATTTTGAAAGATGTCAAAACATGCAACTGATTACTAGAGTTGCGACTATTTCACTTTTAAAATTATTATTTTTTTGGGTTTTTTTGAAACACCTCGTATTGTTATTTTGCTTACGCCAATGAAATTTATGCTTTTATTTGTAATTTATTTCCGATATTGTGAAACAAGCCCGCCCCCGCTTCCGATCGTGAATCCGCCGCCACTCGTGTCTGTGCCATCACTTGTGCGGTTCTACCCTCACTTGGGTCAGCAGTGAATGTGTACTTATTTAGTATTTCATTTTATTTACATATTTTTTTAAACTTGATATACAGGGCTTTAGGTATCTCTCTTTCAACCTCTCGGGTGGTTAATCAGTCCATGAAACTGAACAACTTTCCCAAGGAACATAGGTTAAAATTTGAAAAAAAAATTTTTGAGTTCCCATAACAAACTTCATCAGCATATAGCGCATTTTGTATGGGAGATCAAATTTTTTTTTCGTATTTTGACCTATATTCCTTGGGGAAGTTGTTCAGTTTCATGGACTGATTAACCACCTGAGAGGTTGAAAGAGAGATACCTAAAGCCCTGTATACTTTTGTTCTTTGAAATCTATTTATGAGTTTTCAACTCAATCAAAGATGTTTTAGAAGATTTGCGTTTGTTAGTTAGGACTCTTATCGGGAGGACCAACAGTAGTCTACAGAATGAGGATCAGTAACGTTATAGCAAATTCAATAGAAATAGTATCCACGTTATTCTCTATGACATTAGAATGATATTTCTTTTTGAATTATCCAAATCGGACCATTACTTACGAAGATATTAAGTTATAAACATTATGCCGTTCCGGCCGCTAAAAGTTGGTGTACGCGGGTGCGTGTGACGTCACAGTGACTGTCCGAGCGCAGTCGGCAGTCGGTACTCATAGTTCTCGGTGCGGCGGAGGCGGCGCGTTTATGGAAATGCTACCCGATCTCAGCTACGGCACCGGTCTGAGATGAAGGAGGTTTTACGAGCAAGATTTCTAAAAATGATCACTGAAATCCTTCCACTATTCAGATCAGTGAACGCGCTGGAATCAGGTATGGATTCCGTAGTGTAGTTCAGAAAATTATAACGGAAACCCTTCCGCTATTCAGAATCATACACTTTCGAAAGTAGGCGCGATCTGAGCCGCGGGAGGATTTTCATATCTTATGCTCCCTGAACTCAGAGGTTTTATTTGATACATTTTCTAGGAAATCTGTACATTTCCTAAATAACAATCGAAAATGTATTACATAAAAATAGGTAAGTAGAAACCAAACATTTATAAATAAATTCACGCGCATAGACACACACACATACGCACGAGCAGACACACGCATTATACACAAGCACATGTGCATTACTATTATTAAGTTGTTTTTTTTATGTCTTATATTATTATTTTTCATTATAAGATGGGTTAACTCTTCACCTCAATCTTGACCATAAAGGTCAAAGATGAGGTCGACGATGGAGCGAGTTAACCCAGAAAATGCCTATAAAGGCACTGGTACTCCCACGCACCGACGGAACACAGCAGGCTGTTTGGCGTCGGACTTCGGTAGGAGGGTGGTCGCGAACAAGACGGCCCTTTACAGAGCCTACCACACCGCATGAGACCATAGGATGACACCTATATTTAATTTGATTAATTTTGGTCAAATTCTATCGAAATAAAACTGTTTACTTAGATAACATAATGTATAGTAGAAGAGCGGGGCTTCTAATACAAGTAAAATTTTTACTTAAACGTAAAATTGTTCTCTAGGCTAGGAAATAAACAATTTTATTTATTATTTATTTATTAATTACATGCTTGATTTTGTCTGTTTATAAGTCATTCAACTTCTTTGTTCGATTACGTTCAGACAGAACTGCGACAAGTAGGTTTGTTAGTAGCTTAACCCAACCAACCCGTTAAGGGTTGGTTGGGTTAGGTTAGAACTGCGACCCTCAACGCACTAGCCGAGCGAGCGAAGCGAGCGTGCCACGGCAGCGACCGGCAAAGTGCCAGAAACGACTGTGTACATACCTAATGACTCTGTATCTCTACCTACTTTTTCTATTTTTCTATATAAATTCAAAAACAACTGACTTTTTATTAATTTATGTAAAATACATATTTTCTAAATTTTTTCCTCAGTTATGTAACCAGATTGTAACTTAGAAGCAGATGCGGTTTATCTGGAAATTGCTTTCTGAATACTAGTAGGGATTCATGTCTAAAATGGTTCACTATGCTTAAGTAAACCCTACCGCAGTACAGAACCCAAACCCGGGTAGCATTTACAACATCTAAACGTCGTTTCGTACGCCGTAAACCCTACCGCATCTCAGAAGTAAGTATGGGGGATCTAAGTACTGGAAGCATTTCTATATACGCGGCGGCGACGCGATTGGTCATTTTATTTGCAATTTATTTAAATAAAGTGTTGTTAAAGAGTGTAATTTTGTGATATATTTAAATAGGTATCACAAAATTACTCTTTAAGAACAGTTTATTTAAGCATTTTTTGTATAGGTACCATTTTTTGCGTAGTTTTGGGTCTTTCGGCACGTTAAAAAAGAGTTTTTCAGGCGTTTTTAAAGAAGTACGAAGTCGTATTTGTACATTTCGGCACTATACAATATTTATACATAGTTAAGAGATTGAATTAGACACAAATCGGAAACTTAATTTGTTTCAAAGACACAATTAACCAATGAAAACACCTGCGCGCCTTAACGCTACCAACGGCTAACTGGCGTGGACAGTCACAGTGACGTCATAGCCTACCGCGCCGGCCGGACAGTGAACTCCGCTAGTAATTTAATCATAACTTCGTCAATTTTTATCGTAGAACAAAAATTTTTGCACTGTATGTTATGGATTTCGTAGCTCTATAAATCTGCATTCTCAACTAAAAACGTTACGGATCCTCATTACGTGTACATATTACATCATCTTCTATTCATCACATGTTACCTCTCCGGTGATATGGAAAGTAGATTTTTCTTTGAAAATATGAAATGTTCAGTTGATTAGTTTCATGAAGATCCTTGTCTTTAACGCCCAGTTTGCAGAAAGGTTTATTAAAGTATTAACTTTAGAATTTTTTTTTACCAGCCCATATACGTCCCCACCGAGGGGCACGGGCCTCCCTTCGAAACACGAAGGGGATTTAGGCCATTGTCCACCACGCTGGCCCAATGCGGGTTGGTGGACCGCTCGTCTTTCGAAACGAATTTTCTTGGACAAGGTTTCATCACGATGTTTTCCTTCACCGTTGAGCAAGTGATAATTAGAAATCCGTACAAAAATCCGAAAAGACGAATTTAATGGTACAGGCCCGCACCAGGATTTGAACCCGCGACCTTCGGATTACAAGTCTGGCTCATTACCAACTGGGCTATAACTTTAGCAATAGCCACTTTAAATATTATACTGTAACTTTTTTTTGGCGTAAATAAAGACGGTATTACATTTAAAGGAGCTTTAACTTTAATGATCTTTTCTGCAATTGGGCGTTAGTATCGCCAACTAATTTAAAGTCGCCCCTCAGAAGTTTGCAACACTCACTATACAAATGCCTGTAGACCTTCTTAACATCGATTCATTTATTCATTCAATACCAAATCTTACAAAAAACAAGGCTATATTTCCTCGATCGCTAAAGAAAATATGTCAACTGATTAAAACATTCAGCGCTAGCCGCCTACAAGCATTACTTCGATCTATAGTTCCTTTGTAATTCGTTCTATTAGGTATTCATTTGTTTATGAAAATACAATTTTTAGGTCTCATAAAATACTGGTTATTTTAAACTGTTTTCCATTTCATGTATGAAATTAATTAATTAATGGTTGAACTGAAAAACCATGCCTCATATTACACGTTATATTCCCAAAAAATCTGGAATTTAAATGATTGTACAGAGGCCAGCGCATCAGGTGACTCCATTTTCATTGCAAATCCACTCTTATTGCAACAGCACAGAGTGCACGCATGTGCACATCTTGTCATTTGGCCGAGTCAAATCAAAACAACTGGCCGACTTTCCATTGTGTTTTTTGTAATTGGTTTTAAATACAGTTTCTGGATGTTTCAATATTGTTTCACACAAACCACAACACAGGCTTGTTATTTGTTTCTCGAGCTCCGCCCTTCCTCCTTCCGCGTGTCAACGTCAAAAGTAGCTTTATTTCATAAAACATTCAGTAGGTTTTCTTTTCTTTTTTTCTTTATTAAGGAAAACATACAGCTATTCTACATAAAATACTTATTCTAATGTAAACTAATCCATAAGCCAGTCAAGTTTTCACAAAATGAAATAACATTGTGCGTTGGATACATAAACTAAATAATTTAAATTTGAATAACATTTTTTTTAAACATAGATAAGAATAAGTAACCATTGGTATTGATAAAACCTAACAACAAAAATAAAAACAAAAAGTTAGATCCTATGAAATTTTTTGATGGCAGAAACAAATTGGGATAAACGCAAGTTAAAAATGTCCAAATCATTGTAAGTTCTATTAAAAGTATCACAAGCTCTCACAACGAAGCAATTCTTTGCATAATTGGTCCGACAAAGCGGAGGAGCAAAGAAGATTGGTCTAATAGCTCGTAAACCAATATTCGTGCATTTCAAACCAATTTTACCACGTAAATATGAGGAATCAATACTTAATCAATATAAGAATTCAAAATTTGGTTGCTTCAAATAGGTGAAAGTAGTGAATTAGATTAGTATTTTTAACTCTGTGCCTATTCGTAAAGGTATCGCTTTGATGCATTTCAGATTTGTCAAGTTATATATTTATAGAGAAGAGATCGCCATGTATTCTTGGTTCTTTTTTGAGAATTTAGTGTGAGTTTCCATTCATTCGTAAATACGATTCTGTGTCTCGACAGGCATATAGAGTTCAACTTTTTCTAATTCTTATACTTTTGGCAGAGTTGTCGTGCTCTCATTACAGTCTCTCGCCATTTCCATCAGCGCCATCATCAGCCATCAGCGCTACAGCCTCGCCGCTGTAGCAAATGCTGAGCCAGCGCCTTTTGTGATGACACTGCTATAATGTTTAGCACTTTGGAGGATTATTCGGTGAGGGTCTTTATTTGGTATTTTTATCGCAACGGTGCATCTTCTAGATCACTGTCCTTGTCTTTACCTCAAACAAGTCTCTCCACAAGGCTATGTGCCGACTAGTACCTGTTTTAGTAGTCGTTAATATACAACGTAGGGGCTTATCTTCCGTAGGTAAAGACCCCGATGGTTCCTTGTGTTGTTGGGCTACTCCATATGATGTTGACTTATTTGACGTGCGTTGTACTTGTTTAACATGGTTCACATTCAAATCAGAATAAACCAAAACGTGAAACCTTATCAAGCAGAGCAAGCTTGATAAGAGTAGGATGCAAGTCTATACAGTGGTGGTCATATAATTAAGAACGCTTATTTAAAGGGAAGATTTTTTCAAACTACTGAGTTTATTTAGTTCCATGTATTTTTTTGTATTTCTCTCGGTATCACAAAACTTTGCCATACTAATGGTTAATTCGTTGGTACACATGATTAGCCAAAAACTAAATAGATAAACTTTATGCATTCGATCCGAACCTAGTATTACTCCTTACTGGCTGGTCACATAATTAAGAACGCTGAAAATTTTATTTTTTATTCAAATTTAAATAGAGAACACTTCGTGGCTCTATGGTTGTAGGTCACTGTTTGTATCAATTTGGCGCCATTTAATTCTATAAAAGTTTTAAAAGTGATTGTTTTGTATTAAAACAATGGGAAAAAATAAAAGTTGTGATGAATCTACAAGGGAAGTGATAATAAAACTTCGTCAAAAGAATTGGTCGTATAAAAAGATAGCCGACCATCTGCAATGCTCCAAAACTATGGTTTTTCACGCTGTGAAGCATTTTGCTACTTATCAAACAACTTCAAATGTTATACGTGCACCTAAACAACGTAAGTCCTCTTGTCGAGACGATCGAAATATCATTCGCTTGGCAAAACAAAACCCTTTTAAAGGCTCGAATGACCTAAGAAAAGAATATTTTGGTGAAAACAACCCTTTAGCAATCTCAGCACGTACTATTCGAAGGCGTTTGGTAGAAGAAAAGTTGCACGGAAGGATAGCCAGGAAGGTGCCTATGTTGAAACAGTGCCATAGGCAAGCCCGGCTTGCATTCGCAAGAAAGTATGAAAACTGGACAGTAAGTCAGTGGAAAAATGTACTTTTTTCTGATGAGACAAAAATAAACAGGGTATGTTCGGATGGTAAACGATACGTACGACGCCCTCCGAACAAAGCATTCGACCCTAAGTACACAAAAGTGACATTAAAGCATGGTGGGGGAAATGTGAAAATTTGGGGGTGTTTTTCTGGACATGGGGTTGGACCTGTTAAGTTGATAGAGGGAAACATGGATCAATATCAATACAAAAATATACTGGAAGAAACAATGTTACCTTATGCTGAAGACGTGCTTCCTGTTATTTGGACATTTCAGCACGACAATGATCCCAAGCATACTGCACGCACCGTTAAGGAATTTCTCAGGGCGCAATCAGTTTCGGTGTTAGATTGGCCAGCTAACAGCCCGGATCTCAACCCAATAGAGCATCTTTGGTGTGATGTCAAGAAAAAAGTTTCAAATCGACAATGTGGCAACTTAAGAGAGTTATTTGCTGCTTTTTTAGAAGAATGGAACGATATCTCTGTTGCCAAATGTCAAAAATTGATAGAGTCAATGCCTCGCCGGTGTAAAGCCGTAATTAAAAGCCGTGGTCATGCTACCAGCTATTAAATTTAGTTTAAAATTTTATAAATTGTTTGTTTTTCTTACGCACTTTCATTTAATGTGATTTAAATTATCTAAGTTTGTTATGGAAAAACTCTCAAGCAGTTTTATAAATCGTTCTTAATTATTTGTCCAGATTATTTACTATTTGTTTTTTGTTACTGTGTTTAATAAACTAAATTTATAAAAAAAATGGTAGAGGTTATATTTTATATTCCTAACACCTTTTGCTCTATTCATGTGGCTATTTCATAGCATAGCTAGTTACTTGTAAGATGGAACACATAACTAGATATGATGTGGTTAAGATAAATATTTTCTAGAACATTAAATCGTTCTTAATTATATGGCCACCACTGTATATTCTCTTACTCATTTATATTATATTGACATGTTCGCTCGGGGCTCTTTCACGCACGTATCATCTTGAGCTCCCTACAAATTCAGATCAGTCTCTTTGTTCTCTTGAAAAGTTGGCATCTATACTGTACATTATTATTTTCGAGTAGTAAGAAAGTATTCCAGAGGCAAAACAAATCTAGCAAATTATTGCAAAAGGTCCTCCAACTGATAACTTGATATTCCGGAGCTATAAAAATAGTTTTTTTAAATGAAAAGTCATCCACACAACATGCGTTTGTAGCAAGTAAACATTAAACGTAAGGTTAATAAGAAGTCATCCACATAGGGTTCGTTTAAAACAGGGTGCGACTCACGCTCTAGGACGTACCTTGTACCATTATTATTTATTCCTATGCTTGTACAAAGGATTTCGCTGGCCATACAACGCAGTAACGTGGCAAGTATCATGAAACCTTTGAGTGGGGCGAACTTCAGGGGCTTATTTGACTAGGGTTTCATTTTGCATCTGTTTAGGATGTTGATCGGGGTTGACGAAACATATTGCTGATTACTTTTGTCTTAGTTTTTAGTTATGACGAAGCCTATTGCGGATGCGTTTTTTAACATTTTCCTCAATACTGCGATAAATCTAATAATTTCCTTAACATAATGTGTCTAATAAGACGTCGTCGACATACTCGGTGTTTGTTGTGAATGTGTGGGGTTGTCGGTAGCGTGGGTCTGACGCGGGCGCGGCTGGCGGGCGCGCGCTACGCGTCTGCAGACGCGCTGGTGTTTCTGGATGCGCACTGCGAGGGGCAACCCGACTGGCTGCGGCCGTTACTGCAGCGCATCAAGGACTCGCCTCACGCTGTCGTCATGCCAATCATCGACGTCATCGAGTCCTCTTCCTTCTACTACAGCGCGCCCGACCCTCTCGCCTTTCAGGTGCAGTCCTTCAACACCATTATTGACACTGTTACTGCAAATTTGAACCCGCTGTGAACACTCTTTGCAATCACTATCCATTTCACTGCAGAAATACAAACATTCTTAGGTCCGTGTTACAGAACGCGACTCTGATTCTGATCTACAGGGCTTTAGGTAAATCACTTTCAACCTCTCGGGTGGCTAATCAGTCCATGAAAGTTGAAACTGAACAAACTTCATCAGCATATAGCGCATTTTGATCTCCCATACAAAATGCGCTACATGCTGATGAAGTTTGTATGGGAACTCAATTTTTTTTTTCGTATTTTGACCATGTTCCTTGGGGAAGTTGTTCAGTTTCATGGACTGATTAACCACCCGAGAGGTTGAAAGAGATTTACCTAAAGCCCTGTATACTTATGTAGCAGTAGTCTTTTTCATTTTGATAGTAAGAGAAAGAGACAAAATACTTAAGTATTGATCAAGACTTGAGTCTTCTTCTGTATACATATAATACGGGCCTTAAACTCTTTGGGCGCTTTTCGATCATTTACTTCTAAATAACTCGGACACTGTTGTAGTCCAGATGTATTCATGGTTCCATTTATCATGAGAATCGACCTGATAATAATTCGGCACGCTTTCTTACATGTGTCCACATAATTCTGAGCTGTACAGTTCATTGCACGGGAACCTCTGGAACCTCCTCTGGGTCGTAGACCACATCCTACTGATAGGGCCTCGAAGAAAATACTTTTTGCTTTATACTGTTTTAATGAAAAACACTTAACTGTTTTTGTTTATCTTTTATTTTTTGCTTTAATCACATTGCTGTCCTTTTTTATATAATTTTGTACAATAAAGCAGAAGGTAAAGATATACATATACACAACATTGTTTGCTTTCATTCTCTTATCTAGGTCGCTTACTTTTCTTTCATAGTTGTAATCTATGAGTTAGTTTTCTTTGTCTTTATTTTCTTCTGTCTTAATGTTTTCTTTCTTAAGGGAAATCTTCCAATAACACAGTGGTTTTTTAACAATTATATTTTCCTTTTCGTCGCTTTTCTTGAACAGTTTTTTTGTGTTGTAATTCAAACATTGGGATTTACTTACTTTATGTTGCAAGTGTAGCAATGTTGTTATTTCTATCTCTTGGTTCCTCTTCCTCTCTATGTTTTGATTGAGTTGGTCTCGTTCTATTTGTCCTACCTTAAATAATCTTATCTATCATTATTTTTTGATTTTTTGATGATGTTGGTTTATTTGTTACTGACTTTCGTATTTACTTGCCTATGCTTTATCTATCATTAAGTACTTCACTTTTTATCTGTAGTTTCACTACGTCTACCTTATTAGAGGCCACTTAATGGTAAAGCTTAGAGCTTCATCAATATCTCTTGCGTTCATTGTTTTGTCATTATTAAACGGATACATGACAAAACGCTTGCTTAGCCGGAGATTCACCTTCCCATTTTCAAGATTGACTTTATTTGACATTGCAACGTGATTGGTTAATATAATAAAAAAAATCTTATTAGGTTGTTTAAAATGAATCCCTTAATCTTCATGAGAAAATTTGGATTTAGAGAAATTTTCATTTCTTTTGCGTTTAGATTTGGACACACGTTCTTTTAGCAATTCAAGTTCATGTGTCAACGTCAATTAAATGCAAATGAAATGCAACCTTCTGCTCATATGTTTGAGATTATGTTTTTCTTGGCAATCAACTGTCATCATGACAGTGAAGTCTACTTGCTTATGCCAGGGTACCTGCCTCCCGATTGCGGTAAATTTGAACGTGCTTACCGAAGCTAAACCGCTCACGTTTCCTTTGTACTCAGCTCAATAGAAACGTTGAATATAATAGAAACGTGAGCGATTCAGCTTTGATAAATACGTTCAAAGTTACCGCGATCGGAGGGCTGTTTTTTTTGGAGTTTATGGCCTGGTTACAAGACCTTTGAGCCAAGTCGGGGGGCTGGTTACGTCACGTAATAGTGTTGTAGCGTAGTGTTTTTTTATTATTATTATGAGATAGGTTAACTCTTGCTTGACCTCTATCTTGACCAAGGTCAAAGATGAGGTCGACGATGGAGCGAGTTAACCCAGAAAATGCCTATAAAGGCACTGGTACTCCCACGCATCGACGTTTTTTTTTTTTTGGCGTCGAACTTCGGTAGGAGGGTGCTCGCGAACCAGACGGCCATTTACAGAGCCTACCACACCGCATGAGACCATAGGACGCCACCTCAGATTTAAAGCAAATTGAGGTGTCGTTGCCTAAGATTGATTACTAGGAGGCAGGTCTCATTTGTGTTTCCTTAGTCACCTCTTACGACACCCACGGAAAGATTAGTGTCGTGAAGGCGTGAGCTTATGCTAGGGCTGCAAGTTACGTCGCGTAGTTAAGTATTGTGGTGTAAGCGTGTGTAACGCTGTTATCGCGGCCCGGGCGGGTGTTGTGGCCGGCTTCGGTAAACAGTAAACAGCACCGACTTACGCCCCCGCTGCAAAAACAATCAACATACGACTTCACCACGTGACCTGGGGGAGGTAGCTACCGCAACAAGAAATGTAACTTTTGAGATAAATCTAAAATTTAATTTTTGGTATCACCTCTGACATCCGATTGCTTATAACCTTTGAGCGGCTAAACCAATTTTAATCAAATATAGCTAAAAACCATTTCAATTACGTCATCTTAGAAACTTTAAAACCGCATCGCAGTCGGTCCATTCGTTAGGAGCTACGATGCTACAGACAGATAGGTTGTCAGCCTGTCGTCTCTAATACAGCAAAATTTCGTCCAAAATAGCGCTTTGTTCTTCTAATTAGTAATAACTTTACTAATATTGCAACGTGCAAATAGAACGTGTACAGGGCTTTAGGTATCTCTCTTTCAACCTCTCGTGTGGTTAATCAGTCCATGAAACTGAACAACTTTTGACCTATGTTCCTTGGGAAAGTTGTTCAGTTTCATGGACTGATTAACCACCCGAGAGGTTGAAAAAAAGATACCTAAAGCCCTGTATAGGCATCGTCAAGAACTTGGCTAACCCTGGTGTTTTCAAACCGCACAATGGCCTCTGACTTCGTTTAACGACTGTATTCAATCAACAACAGCCGGCATCGACAGCTTAAAAACGCTTGTAATAAATTTCCACTTTGGTCACACATCTGTGTAGAGGCCAGCGCATCAGGTTACATTGCAAAACCGCTCTTATAACAACAACAACACAGTGCACGCGTATGGTAATTTGTGAGTTGCGGCCGTCTGTACGTTGCTTAACCTCACTGATCGGTTGAGATCAGCAAGCGCCACTGGGCTACGAGCGCTTCCTAGATTTAAAAGCAACAATATTTGTATTAAAGTGACCTTGGCTTGGACAAGACATCCGAATGCCCGAGAGGTTGTTGGGACGAATCGTCACCCAGGAAGAGACGGCGTAAAGATCTCGATGCTTTAAACACAACTGGCTGAATGTTGCACAAGAGGGAAGTGGAAGAACGAGAGAGAGGCCTTTGCCTAGCAATGGGACCTCGTATACAGGGCTTTAGGTAAATCTCTTTCAACTAATATTGCAACGTGCAAATAGAACGTGTACAGGGCTTTAGGTATCTCTCTTTCAACCTCTCGGCGGTTAATCAGTCCATGAAACTAAACAACTTTCCCCAAGGAATATAGGTCAAAACACGAAAAAAAAATTTGATCTCCCATACAAAATGCGCTATATTATGCTGATGATGTTTGTATGGGATCTCAAATTTTTTTTTTCCTCTTTTGACCTGTTCCTTGGGAAAGTTGTTCAGTTTCATGGACTGATTAACAACCCGAGAGGTTGAAAGAGACTTACCTAAAGCCCTGTATAGAGAAAAAAAAGATTTTTGTTAGGGTAACCGTATAAAATACATGTTCAATATGTAGGGTCCATAGCCATACAGCGAATGCCGCCAGCGGCAGCGTAATGGACACCTTTGCATCGGGATCAAAATGAAGTTTTTGAATTTATTGAGTTTTAGTTCTTGATCGGTTTGTGGACGAATATATGCACGCTATAGGAATAAAAACACGACGTAATGTGCTTGTAAGGGAATAATTTTGCCGCTTGACTTGAAGACACGATAGCTTAGTTAGATCCACGTTAGATCACAAGGAGATCTAACCCTGGGGTCGTGGGTGTAGGCCGAACATTTTTCTTTACCTAAAATTTATCTGTGAAAAGAAATAAACTCAGTATATTAAAATATTTAGTTTATCGGAATCTCGTGACAATGTTTTATTGACGCTACCTCTAAAACGTAACAGAATGTGCCTCACAGGAAATTGTTTAGAAAATGTATTGTTTTTTTTCGTTGTTTGAAGTAGGCGTGAGCGCGGCGACGCATGTTTGTAAACAATTGAGAAAATTAATTACTGCCACTGTAATACTGTTTCAAGTATTATGTGCCGATAGGGCGACAATCACTTGGCAAAATATTCAACAGATTTACATTACTTTTAACGAAAGTCTCAATTGAAATTGAATTTTTTTATTGCAGGTCAGATTAAATCCATGTTACAATTAATTACATAGCAAAAAAAACAAAATAAAATGTCACAACAGTTATAGTTACAAATTAGATGTAGCAGTCCAAGCCACCGCTGTAGGTTTATTTCATAGAACATTCAGGATGTTACTTAAAACAAGTCAAAGTTTAATTAAATACATACATATTCGTTCATTCAGAATGTTTTTTATTATTATTATAAGATGGGTTAACTCTTGACCTCAATCTTGGCCAAGGTCATAGATGAGGTCGACGATGGAGCGAGTTAACACAGAAAATGCCTATAAGGCACTGATAATCCTGTTTGGCGTCGGATTTCGGTAGGAGGGTGCTCGCGAACCAGACGGCCCTTCACAGAGCCTACCACACCGCATGAGACCTTAGGACGACACCTCAGATTCAGAACAAATCGAGGTGTCGTTGCCTGGGGTGGATTAGGAGGCAGGTCTCATTTGTGTTTCCTTAGTCATCTCATACGATACCCTCGGAAAGAAATGGGGTGGTGTTATTCTGAACCGATCACTACACGGCACATGTTTCATTAAAGGATTCAAATATATACATACATACATATTCGTTCTTTTGACTCTACTAACTCTACGCTGTATGGACGAGTTCCACTCGCGCTCATGTTACAATGGTTCATTATTTCTATTCGAAATAAAGTTAGTAATTCCAATTCTTCCTTAATGATCGGTGTTTCTGCTTTATTTGTATTACATAAAAGTTTGGTAAAAAACTTAACAAATAACCCAATATCTCTACTTTGACTATTCCTCAAGCGAAACTAGTATAGTTATTCGGATATGATTTGCCGGCAAAACTGTACAACTTGGCGATATTTTTTCATGGTTTGACAATCATATTTTTAGTAACCAATTTAATGCAACCGTAACTCAACAACCATTCATTTGTATATGGCAGAATGATCCGTTTATTAAAATCCCATCCGTTCCGTACGTTGCGTTTTGTAAAATTTCTCCTCGTGAAATCGAGAGACTTTGTAATCCACCGCATAACATTGATCCTTAGCAACGGCGTTTGCTGATTGTCTGGTCTAAGGCTGTGTCGAAAAGAGGCGTTGCTTTATATTTACTCATCCCTGTTAAAATACTTTTTTTTTGTTTTCTTAACAGGTAGTGCCTGAAAAGCAGCTCTGAAAATCTACATTCGTCGTAGTTTTCAGAACTAATGGCACCTACCTTTTTGTCTCAATCTCTAAGCTACATTAGCTACAAAATTGACTAGATGATCAGAATTGTTAGTCCAACTTATGGCAAACCGTAATAAGGTATGATGGTCAGTCAGGGCCTGATGCGCGCGCGCATGCGCGGGGCCCGCAGCGCGCGCGGCGCGGTGCTGGTATTCCTGGACGCGCACTGCGAGGCGGGCGCCGACTGGCTGCGGCCACTGCTACAGCGTGTCCGCGACAAGCGGGACAGCGTGCTCGTGCCGCTCATCGACATCGTCGACCAGTCCACCTTCCAGCTGCAGGCCAACCAGGACTTCCAGGTCATAAAGACTGTTTTTTGGGTTGTGGATGCTGTCAGCTGATGATAACTGGTTTCCCAGGCTAGCGGCTCTTGACGTTATATGGCCATGATACAGTTGCAACAATCCCAAAATATAAATAAGACAATACATCATGTAAAAGTTGAAATTTAATGATGTTGAGGTTTCTTAAAAAAAAAACACCTTATTCTGTCATTGTTTTTGCTCTGGTACTATGAGTATTAAGTACCTATTCTGTATGTGTCGGGTTATTATTACAGTGGAAAGTTTACACTACATCACTCACAATATCACCAATTGTTAATATATGCCACAGACAGATATATTGTATTGGAATATATTACTTAATATAAAAATACACAGTGACAGATAATGTCTGAGTTTAATATATCGGTATAGCTAGCCTAGGAAACCAAAACATAGCAGCAGAAATAGAAAACAAAATGGTGATGGACACTTGATGCTCGCTAAAGAAGACGCAAGCTATAACTAACGATGATGAACGACTAGTAGAAACTAATACAGAGAAATCAACTGGATGGAAATGATGCTGAAGACTCTTTGTGGAGAGACGCAAGACGCGCATGATCAATAATACAATAACATAATTAACAATTAATTAAATACAGTGCTTATAAGGTTAAGGAAATAATGCTTACTATCTAACAGCAAAAACTATCTTAACCACTAAGGTTGTTGCAAATAAAACCTAAGCTTATTATATACCTTTGCGACAAAAAGAGGTCATAAAATCTTAGTGCTCCAATCGTTTATTTTTATTATAAGATGAGTTAACTCTTGACCTCAATCTTGACTAAAGTCTTAGATGAGGTCGAAGATAGAGCGAGTTAACCCAGAAAAAGCCATTAATGCACTGGTACTCCAACGCACCGACGATGCTGTTTGATGTCGGACTTCGGTAGAAGTCATTTTGCTGATCAACGGACGAGGCTCTGAGGTACTGCAATCCTTAAAAAGTTTCTTTACTTGATATTGGCGACTTCGCCATCCTCTACTTTAACCCTGTTAAAATCTGCCATAGGCAAAATCTCAATTCTTGACGGCATTTTTCCAAGAACTGAATGGGATTGCGAAAATAAGCGAAGTGAGAAAACACAGTTGTTTCTTTAGCTTTTAGTCCAGTGTAAGTAATAATTATGTAGATTGTAGAATTGAATGCCCCCTGGCACGGGGCCTCGAAAACTTTTTTTGACGTCGATTGCTAGGCCACCCTGTATAACGTCTTGAGCTAATAATAATTCTAAGACCAACTCCTCATTTCTAGCTAATTACGATTTGATTACGGTTAATTATCGATGACGTGACGAAAATGACATTAAACACCTCCATAATAATGAGCGCGTTCGCTCGATCAGTTTAATTTCCCTCGTGCGCACACGTCGCGGCTTTGCGTGTGACGACACGCGGTCTCGTTCATATTACACACTAGCTTTACGCCCGGGACTTCGTTCCCGTGGGAATTTGGGAAAATTATGTAGTTTAAATGTAAATGTAGTGTGTCAGCTACCTCCATTTCAAATTTTATCAAAATTGTTTTAGCCGTTCAAGCGTGGAAGAGTAACAAACATCCATACATCCTCTCAAACTTACGCTTTTATAATATTAGTAAGGATATGGATTGTTTTATTTACAAAATCATAATTTTCAATTTTTCATCCATCCATCCATACACTGATGCCTATAATCCCTTACGGGGTAGGCGGAACGTCATTATACTACATAATGCTAGATTATTTTGTTATAAAACCACTTGACGTCACTTCGTTTTGAGGGTTATGTAACATGCGTATAGTGGTAGAGGTTCGCAGCCTTTCGCCCACAATACAGTAAAACCCTCGCATCCCATTCACAATCAGAAATCATAATTTGATAAGTATAATTCAATCCCTTAGAGTATACATTAATTCAATCCCTATTTCCTTCTTTGTGTGACAAAGATTATATTCCATGGTATTTTTCTTCTTATTGTGTAGGTTTTGGCTAACTCTGGTGTTAGAGTTTTCAAACCGCACAGTGGCCTCTGACTTGGTTTTAACGACCGTAGTCACTCGACAACCGCCGACTCCGACAGCATAACGTGCTCTCCGAAGCACGGAAACGCTCGTGATAAATAGCCACTTTGGTCACCCTTCAGGTTCCCTGCCTCTGTTTATGTTGCATAACCTCCTGATCGGTTGAGATCTACGAGCGCTTCCATGGTATTATTAGGATGGTAAACAAAGTTTTTTAACTCATGGACCCAGATTTGCCCTGGAAGAACTGGCAACTGGCACATACTGTTTGACGGTATTCCTTGTACATTACGTCGATGACATTATTTCTTGTTTGTTCTCTTTTAACTATTTTCATTTTCTCTTTTCTTAAAGTTTATTGCTGCGCTATCAAATCTATGCTTTATGAAAGAACCGTTCTATTGTACTCTGATATCAACATTTGCCTACCTGAACATACTTATTACTGTTACCTACCTATGTATATGCTGTTGCTATGCTATACTTAGCTTTGCTTAGTATTTATATGTAAATGTCTACGGTTTTTACTTGTGATGTGTAATTGTGTTGTTTTTACTGTTTTAAATGTTTGTTGTTGAATGTAGCATGTAGTGTAGAGCCTGTGACAGTGAGTAAGTATTAGGAAGTAATTTGTACTAGTTTTTAACTTTATAACGGGTTTTTACCACGATTTTTGTTTTAAATGAATATCCGATATTAACCCGTAGTTGACGGCCGGTTTGGTCGAGTGGTAGTGACGCTGCCTCTTGATCGGCGGGTCCTGGGTTCGATCCCCAGTCGGGGCAAACATTTGTGTGAAAAGCAGATGTTTGTTCTCGGGTCATGGGTGTTTGTGTTTGTCTTTATGTGTGTTCCAAGGGACCCACGACACAAGGAAAACCTTAGTGTGGGCCTTTGAGTATGTAGCGTTTTTTTTTATTTATTTTTTATTTTTTATCGTAATAAGAACCCGTTCTAATATGTTTTTAGTGAAAATAACCACAAGAATCTTCAACTATGAATTAAGTAATTTGCATTTTTTTTTGTATTTTTTTGTAATTTTACGATCCTACTCCAAAAAACTTAACATTATTTATAGTGTATTTCTTTGATTAGGGATGCGGCTTACTGCAAAAGTTTTAAAAATATTTAACCAAACAGTAATCATTATTTAATTTATTAATGCCTTGTGTTGTGCGAGTGTCCACTAAAAAAAAGGAGAAAGCGCACTTCATTTTAGTTGAATCAATTTTATTTTAGTGCAGAAAAGTGGACACTATTGTAAGGTCTGCAAAATATTTATTAAGCTAATGATTGTATGTCGTGATCAGGGTTCGAAAATATCCGATATTTATTATAAATATCAAAATATCGGATATTTATGATATATATCCGATATATATCAAAAATTGGATATATATATCGGATATTTTCTTGTAAGACAACCATATTATTATTGTATTACATTATTTATGTATACTGTTGGCATATTTAAAGTGTTTTATAAACATAATAAATTATTGAAAGAAAACTAAAATATTATTGATTTATTTATTTATTAAAATATTATAAAAATAAACTGAAAAACATTAAATATCACAAAAAATCAACTTAAAAAATCCATAAAATTTTCTTATACTTAAGAAAACTAATGAAGCCATTGACTGATTAGAATTTATAAGAAGATTTTATTGAGTTAATTTTTCCTGATGTAGGTATAAGTTTTTTTTTGTTGAATTTTTGTGATATTTATTGTTTTTCAGATGATTTTTCTTATTTTTTAATATCAATAATATTTTACTTTTCTTTAAATAATGTATTATGTTTATTATAAAATACATTAAATATGCAAACAATATAAAATAATAACGTGGTTTTCATACAAGAATGTTACAGGGTGGCCCAGCGGGTGACGTTCAAAAGAAATATTTGGATGCTCCGTGCCACGGGGCACCCAGATCAACCCCATGTACGTTCCGCGATTTTTCGTAGTTTAGAATTTATTGCACATTTAATCATTTATCCGAAATTTTCCACCCAGTATCGATTTTTTTTTGTTTTTATGTTTAAGATTATTAAAAAAATACATGTTCCGCGATTTTACAAAAAATCGCGGAACATACATGGGGGTGATCTGGATGCCCCCTGGCTAGGAGCATCCACTTTTTTCTTTTGGACTTCACCCGCTGAGTCACCCCGTATAATAAAACAAGAAACATTAACAAATTCCTAAAAAATACTGTCAATCGCCAGTGATATGCTGCTGTTCAGTGTCGCCATTTAAGGATTAAAACTTAATATTAGGGAGTATGTGTTAACTCAACGCCATCTACATTTGGGAAGTATAAATACAACAGCAAAATCTACTCAATAATATCAAATTTTTAAACCATATTTGTAATTGATATATATCCTCGAAAAGCGCTTGATATATATCGGATATATATCATGATATATATCCATTGATATATATCCTCGAACCCTGGTCGTGATAGCCATGAATTCATGACTCATTACAATTGAATCAAATCTCTGATATAAACAATAAAAGTTATATGTATCCAGTGGTTAAGTTTTTGGCAGTAAGATTGTTATTATTAAAACAGTCATCTCATGATAACTTGCAATTTTGAGATTCCTGTTTTATTATCTCAGTTTTATTATTATGCCATTGTTCTACAAAAATACAAGATTCGGCTTAGTTTAGGCACCAGTCTCCCACAAAATTTTGTCAATTAAAGTGCATTTTTATGTTTTTAAGATAATTAGACCATATAGGCAAACTTTGTGGCAGCAAAATAAATTACTTATTATTATATAAGAGAGAGTCAACCGAATGCAAAAGAAATGCAAACTTCTGTTATATTTAAGGTTATGTTTTTCTTGGCAATCTACACTCATTGCGTATTAGGGCACAGCAGGAGATTGGCAAAAGCGTCTTCCTGACTGTCTTACTTATGAACTGCGATTGTCAACGCGCCTTCCAAGTGATTTAACAGCGAGTCGATGGAACAAGTGATTTTCCTAGCAGTGGTTATTCGAAAAGGCACGTTATTTTGATAATTATATCCAAACTGGTCTTGAAAAATCGAAACCAGTCGCAGTCTTCTTCTTATCGTGTAGGTATAGTCAAGTGAGTAGCGAACTTGGCTAATCCTGGTGTCAGAGTTTTCAAACCGCACAATGGCCTCTGACTTGTTTTAACGACTGTAGTCAATCAACAACAGCTGGGACCGACAGCTTAACGTGCCCTCCGAAGTATGGAAACGCTCGTGATAAATTGCCAGTTTGGTCACCCATCAGGTTCCCTGCCTCTGTTGCTTAACCTCAGCGAGAGCCACTGGGCTACGAGCGCTTCGCCGTACCAGTCGCAGTAAACAATGCAGTGCTAAGAAATAGCTCCTTAATTATGGCTGTAAAGTGTTATTTTATGTATTTTCGCTAATTATTTTAAAGTCTCCCAATGGGCCTTTTTATAATTCGACCGGCACGGCACGGGGCACTTCGAAATTAGAATTTCCATTGCCCACTATGTTCTCAGCTTCTAGTATTACTATTACATAGGAGGCAATGGTAACACAATTTTGCCGTGCCGTTTTAGAATTATAAAAAGGCCTAACAGGTAAGAATTATGACGGCGTTATATGTCTATGTCTGTGTATTAACGTTGTGTTTGACTGCAGGTGGGTGGATTCACGTTCATGGGCCATTTCACGTGGATCGACGTGCCCGAGCGTGAGAAGAAGAGACGCCAGTCCGACATATCTCCCACGTGGTCAGTATTTCATACTAGTGTTGCATAACTATCGATGGTTGACCTTGAAAAACAGTAAGAATATCGATAAGACTGTCGATAGTATTGAATTCTAATACTATCGATAGTATTGATAGTTTTGAATCAATGCTATCGATAGTATCGATACTGTAATAATTCAATACTATCGTTAGTTTGGTCTGTCATCAATATTATTGCAAACTATTGGCTATCGATACTATTGATAGCCCTATCGATATTATTACTGTTTTTCAAGGTTACGATAGTATCGATAGACTATCGATACTTTCTACTATTGGTTGCAACACTATTTCATACCACCATCTTACATACATACATACATACGCTCATGCCCATACTCCCTAACGGGGTAGGCAGAGCATCAGTGGTTCTAGAACCACTAGATGCCACGTTTGACATAAATCGTGAGGGTTATCAGATGGAACAAGTTGCATAATGGTGAGAGGTGGTCAGCATTTCGCCCATTATACAGCAAAACCCTCGCATCCCTCTTACATACTTTTACTGTATACCTAGGAAGAGTACCTAGGTAGCTGGCACATTCTAAGTTTTCCATTCACTCCCAGTCTAGCGTGGACGTATGTTGTATTTTCTATAAAATAAATCCTTTACAGCGGTGATAGCCCAGTTGGTAATGAGCCAGACTTGTAACCGGAAGGTTGCGGGTTCAAATCCTGCTGCGGTCCTGTACCACTAAATTCGTCTTTTCGAATTTTTGTACGGATTTCTAATTAATTATTACTTGCTCAACGGTGAAGGAAAACATCGTGATGAAACCCGCACTTCCAAGAAAGACGAAGCGGTCCACCAACCCGCATTGGGCCAGCGTGGTGGACAATGGCCTAAATCCCCTTCGTGTTTCGAAAGGAGGCCCGTGCCCCTCGGTGGGAACAGATATGGGCTGGAAAATCAATAAAAATAAATCGTTTTAGAAGTACAAGCTGGTTTTCAGGTCGCCGACGATGGCGGGCGGTTTGTTCGCGATCAACCGCGAGTACTACTGGGAGCTGGGGGCCTATGACGAGCAGATGTCGGGCTGGGGCGGCGAGAACCTCGAGATATCCTTCCGGATCTGGCAGTGTGAGTACTGTGGCGTAGCTCTGAGGGAGCTGGTGACCGGGTCGACAACTTCATCAGCCCATATACGTCCCCACTGCTGGGGCACGGGCCTCCCTCAATAACATGAGGGGTAAATGCCATACTCACCACGCTTGGCAGACGGGTTGGCGAGGGTTTTCATATAATTGCAGAGTTTTCCTTCTCTGTGTGCAGATGAACTTGCTTGCATATTTACCTTAGTCGCCTTGTACGACACCTCGGTAAGAAAGAGGGTGGTCCTATTCTACTCTGCCGGGGACTCACACGGCTTACTCTGCCGGGGACTCAGCTAGGTCGACAACTAGGGAAAGACAATTAACTAGTTGACTTCATTTATTAGAAGGAAACCTGACCTTCACGGCCAAAGCCGCGGAAGGGACTACGTCAGTTATTTATAAAAGGCGCGAAATGTCCCCAATCATTTAAAGTAGGAACCATCGGCTAAAGGCCTTACAAGGAGATGGTAAACGTAGAGGTAATAGAACCTCTACAGTACAGTACCTAGTGGGAAACCTCACTTCTATACTTATTTGTGTTTTTTTTTACCATGAAAGATTAGCTTTTCGCCAGGGATTTCGTTCCCGTGGGAATTTGAAAAAATTATGTAGCCTGTGTTAATTCAGGGTCCGACACCCTCCATACAAAATTTTATTAAAATTGGTCCGGAATTTTATCAAAATTGGTCCAAATTTTATTTCCAAAAAGTTTGAGCGTGAAAGAGTAACAAACATCCAATACATACAATTTTCGCGTTTATAATATTAGTAAGGATAGGAGAAGTGGAATGGACGAGCCAGGTTTTGAGAGAGCCACTAGAATTATTTAAATATTTTAACCCTTTTAGCGCCAAGAGTTTTCGTCAAAAACGCCCACCACACGCCACGACATCAAAAAATTAAAAAAACATTTTTTAATGTCGTGGCGTATGGCGAACGCTTGGTGAACGATATTAAAGTCTAAAAAAAAAATTGTCTGATATATCATACTTTGGCGGCGAGGGCACGAAACTTAAACGTCTGATATATCAGACTTTGGCGGTGAAAAGGTTAAGAACAGATTTGATTGGTGATTTTATTTTTAAGTGGAACACCTTATTTCCCGTCTTCAACGAACATAAAATCACCAACCAAATCCGTTCCTAAACTACTGAAATAATGCAAATGGCTCTTTCAAATCCTGGTTCCTTCATGCCACTTCTCCCCTACTACTCGCGGAAAACCTCACTTCGATTTATGCCAAAACTGATGCTAATGTTGTTAGCATGAAAATCGGCACGATTGAACTTTTGGCCAAATTAGTCAATTTGATTCGTATCACCAAAAACAAAAAACCAGAGGATATATGACTAACCAACACTTTATGAACTCCACCCGAAACAAATGATTTTTAATAAAAATTTAACAACGTCGTCCTTTTTTTATGAACAAATAATGTTCTAAAAATATGCTACATGATTACATTCTAGTCACTTGTTTTGAATAAAAATATTTTCAACACAAACTAAGACCCGTATTACAGAAGGACTTAAGTTTTACTCCTTATACTAATTACTAGTTTTCCGCCCGCGGCTTCGCCCGCGTGAACTTCGGGAACCGCGTGAAGTTTTTTCCCGCGAACTCCCGTTCCCGTCGGAATTTTGCAATATCCTGTTGCAACTAAACTTTAACTTTAAGTTTGCATGCCAAATTTCAAGCGTCTAACTTAAGCGGTTTAGATTTTTCATACAAAAGGATTTTCCCGCTAATTCCCGTTCCCGTGGGAATTTCGGGAATTCCTTTCTTAGTGCACCTCTTACAGTACCTAAGCTACGTCCCTTCCAAATTTCAAGTGCCTACGTTTAGCCGTTTAGGCTGTGCGTTGATATGTCAGTCAGTCAGTCAGTCAGTTTCTTCTTTTATATATTTAGATATTAGAAATGCGAAAGTAACACTGTCTGTCTGTCCGTCACGCCTTAACTTCTGTACCGATTTTGGTAAAATTTGGTACAGAGATAGATTAGAGCCTGGGAAAGGACACATTCATCCCACAGTTGGGCACGATATCCTGTAGTCCACGCGGGCGAAGCCACGGGCGGAAAGCTAGTCTATACATAAGTATCGATTGTCTATTTCTGTCACTATCAAAATGACAAAGGCGACTGCTACTTAAGTATAGATCAAAGTCTGAATCTCGTTCTGTAATACTGACCTTAGGTTTGGCTCCTCCAGATACTACAGATTGAAATTGAAAACATTCGACAAACTTTCAGGTATGAACCTACCCATGATTACGAGCAACTTTTTCTATGGGGCCAACTTTTCTACTAAAATATAAAAAATTGCTGTTCCATACAAAAGTTCAATACGTACGCAACCAAAATATATGGAACAACTGATTTTAATTTTTTAGTAGGAAAGTTGGTCCCATAGAAACAGTTGTTCGTAATCATGGGTGGAATCATCTCTCAAAGTTTGTCGAATGTTTTCAAATTCACCCTATAGAGCAGGGTTTCTTAAACTTTTTGCAGTCACGGACCAGTTTCACAACTTAAACTATTCCACGTACCCCTGTCAATTTTTTTTTTGAAAATGGAGGAAAAACCTTATTCATATAATAAAAAATGCTTTTATTGGTACTTTAATTACACTTGCTATTAAGTAAATGAGAAGGATGCTGCTGTTTGGCCTCAATGAGAAACAGTTTACAACACATATTCCTAATAAGTATGTTAACAGACTGACCTACTGCGGACCCCCGATATACATGCTACGGACCCCTAAGGGGTCCGTGGACCCCACTTTAAGAACAGGGATTCTTAAAGTGGGGTCCACGGATAGAGTATGTTGTACCGTATTCTATGTTGTAATGTACATTGCAGGCGGCGGCACGTTGGAGACGGTGCCGTGCTCGCGTGTGGGCCACGTGTTCCGCGCCTTCCACCCCTACGGCATGCCCGCGCACACAGACACGCACGGTCAGTTGTACACTATACACACACGCACGCACGCACGCACGCACGCACGGTCAGTACAATTTCATGGAAATTGAAAAATCTTGACCAAACATTACGCACTCACACTGGGGATTAAATTAAGCGAATGTCCCAATGCCTAAACCTCAACTATTTTCAGATTACTACTGTTCTCGGTTCGGTTTTTAAATTTCTTTACCCCTAGCAATCTAAAGACCGGATTGAGGATGTAGCAATCTAAAGACCGAACCGATGGAGTTATAGCGATCTAAACTTTAGATTTAGATTCTAAAGTTTAGTCTTTATATTTTAAAGTCTGAACCGATGGGTAGTAGCAATCTAAAGACCGGACCGATGATGGGGGTGTAGCAATCTAAAATTTGAACGGATGGGGGTGTAGCAATCTACAGACCAAACCGATGATAGGGGTTTAGCAATCTAAAGACCAAACCGATGGGGATGTAGCAATCCGAAGATCGAACCGATGGGGTTGTAGCAAACTAAAGACCGAACCGATGATGGGGGTGTAGCAATTTAAAGACCGAACCGATGGGGATGTAGCAGTCTAAAGACCGAACCGATGGGGATGTAGCAATCTGAACATCTTACCGATGGGGTCATAGCAATCTAAAGACCGAACCGATGGAGTTGTAGCGATCTAAAGACTGAACAGATGGGGATGTAGCAATCTAAAGACCGAACCGATGGGGATGTAGCAGTCTAAAGACCGAACCGATGGGGATGTAGCAGTCTAAAGACCGAACCGATGGGGATGTAGCAGTCTAAAGACCCAACCGATGGGGATGTAGCAGTCTAAAGACCGAACCGATGGGGATGTAGCAATCTAAAGACCGAACCTATGGGGTTGTAGCGATCTAAAGACCGAACCGATGGGGATGTAGCAATCTTAAGACCGAATTGATGGGGATGTTGCAATCTAAAGACCGAATCGATGGGGATGTAGCAATCTTAAGACCGAATCGATGGGGATGTAGCAGTCTAAAGACCGAATCGATGGCGGTCTAGTAATATAAAGACCGAACCGATGGGGTTGTAGCGATCTAAAGACCGAACCGATGGGGATGTAGCAGTCTAAAGACCGAATCGATTGAGATGTAGCAGTCTAAAGACAAAACCTATGGCGGTGTAGTAATCTAAAGACCGAGCCGACGGGGATGTCGCAATCTTAAGACCGACCCGATGGCATTGTAGCAACCTAAAGACCAAATCGATGGAGATGTAGCAATTTAAAGACGGAACCGATGGCTGTATAGCAATAGCAATCTAAAAAGAACCGATGGGGTGTAGCAATCTAAATACCGAACTGATTGAGGTTCGTTAAACGTTATTAACAGTGGATGTATATATTTATTCTTTATTGTACAATGATAATACAAAGGACAACAAGTTTACAGTAATAAGAAGTTTACAAAGGCGGACTTATCCCACGGGGGGATCACTTCCAGTCAACCTAGATCATTTGATGATTTGTTTGAATTGTCGTTTGCAGGTATAAACACGGCGCGCATGGCGGAGGTCTGGATGGACGACTACAAGGAACTGTTCTATCTGCACCGGCCGGACCTCAGGGTAAAAACAACAATTTTGAAAACTTTGGCAATGGTAAAAAATACTTTTTTTACAATAAAGTATTTTTTACCATTGCCCCTCGAAAAAGGGTCCGTTATTCTTCAAAAACAGTGAATAAAACGCTGTTTATTTCACTGAGTGAATAAAACATTTTGAATTTGGAACATGCGCGAATATACGGATTTTAGTAAGAAAACAAAAGAAAATGTGCAAGGAGGTTGCATACTTTCGCTATAAAAACGTACTAAAACTTGGCTGTATGTAATAACTAGCTGTATGGAATATGGCTCGGTTAAAAATTTTAAATTTAGAATAAGGAATTCAGCCAATTTTCTGTGCAATTTTTTGTCACAAAATCATAAAATGAGTTCGACATCCAGTGATGAAAGTGAACCTCTCCAGAGTCATTTCGCGTTAAAGCAGCAGCTATTGTTGATAATTTACGGTCACAGAGTAATTATATTTTTTTTCTCGTAGTCAATGGTAAAAAGTAGAGTATCTAACACGTAAAAAAAAATCATCTCGGCTCTTGTATCCCTCGAAAAGAATTCACCTTTTTTTCACTTTTTGGGTAATCTACTAATCTATCTATCTTAGACGGAAGAGATGCTTGATAATTGTTTTTGTCAATAAACCTATTTTTTAAATAATTTGCAATCACAATCGATTGAAAGCAGACGAGATATCAGACGAACAGTACAGTCACGAATAACTTATAAACCCCCTTAAAATTCAAATTGATGTAGCAACATTAAATCGCATAAATAAGTGGGCTCAGTTATTTCTAATAACTTGGTAAGGCAATTTTTTTCTTGTTCACATAATTTTGAATGGTGATGTGTAAGATATTATAGAAAATGTGTCAATGTCTATACAGGGCTTTAGGTATCTCTCTTTCAACCTCTCGGGTGGTTAATCAGTCCATGAAACTGACCAACTTCCCCAAGGAACAGGTCAAAATAAGAAAAAAATATTTTGATCTCCATACAAAATGCGCTATATGCTGATGAAGTTTGTATGGGAACTCAAAATTATTTTTCGTATTTTGACCTATGTTCCTTGGGAAAGTTGTTCAGTTTCATGGATTGATTAACCACCTGAGAGGTTGAAAGAGAGATACCTAAAGCCCTGGATATTTTTTATGTTTGTGATCGTATACCATACTTTGAAAGTTTTTTTAAATAAAAGGTATTGTATTGAAATGAAAAATAAGCACAAATACGCACGAGTCCCATCTTGCTTGCGAGAAAGAGAGAGATGGAACTAGTGTTGTGATCAAATATCACTTTACAAATGTCTGTGTAAAGTTACTGACCGCCCTAGATTACACCTCTACTGGGCCCCGATTCTTAAATTGTGTTTTGATGGAATGGTCGCCATTTTATCCGTTCAGGTGGCGAAATTGAGAACTATAAAAATTTCATATACTTGCTGACAGCCACCCCGAATAGAAGCGCCACCACCATCCGAACGTAAAATTGCAAACTACCTGCAACTGAAAATTCAGTTGGCGGTGGGGCGCCACCAGTCAAAGCAGCCGTCATTAGATGTATGAAGTTAGGATAGTACTCAATTTCGCCACCTGAACGGATAAAATGGCGACCGTTCCATCGACACACAACTTAAGTTACAGAATCAGGGCCCAGGTTAAATGGTCGGTTTAAGTGAGTTGTTTGATTGTATATCAGAAAAACCCTAAGATCGGCGACGTGACACACCGTAAAGTGCTCCGCGAGAAGCTGCAGTGCAAGAGCTTCGAGTGGTACCTGCATCACGTCTACAGCGAGAAGTTCGTACCCGTCAGGGACGCTGTAGGGTACGGCAGGTAAATAAACAAAGAGTGCGACACCACTGAACTCCGACAGAAGGAACTACGACACAACATGTATAGAAACTGTAGTTGTAGGTTTGTTAGTTACTCTTATCGGGTTGGTCGGGTTGAAACTGCGACCTCGAACGCACGAACCGAGCGAGCATGCCGCGATAGCGGCCAACGAAGTGCCAACAGTTCTGTCTGTTGCGTTTTTTTCAAAAAAAGTTTTTCTTTCAATATGTGCTAGGTTCCCTAAACGAGTATATTTTCTGGAGAATTCCTCGATATACCCGTGTCTTAGTTTAAACTAAGTTTAAAACTTCGCGCGTTTCTTTCACACCCGTTTTTGCAGGATTTGTATCGCAAACGCGCCGTAAACGAGCGCGTAACAGGTTATACTGAAGTTAAAACTGAGTTTACATCATTACATCACATTAGTTTAAACATCAGTTAAAACACGCCTGATGATGATGTAATCAAAACAATCAAAACAGATCGCATAAAAATATTAAATAAATAAGTGGAACTAGTGTGAAAATCATGTTTTTCATGAGTAATAACATGTGTACGCAAGAAATTACTTCTGCACACAGTACGCAATTTATTTAACTAACGTACACGTGTAGGTATCAAACTAGATAATTAACGTACACACGTACGCAATAAATTACATAACTAAAGTTGTTGTAACTAACCTACAAACACTCGCATGCTCGAACGTACGTAACACTGTAACTAACGTCTATTATGTATTTTAGCGATCAATGTACGGGTGGTAATCGCCGAAACACAAATTGAATAAAGAAGTCGAGATTTATAGAATAACAGGGTTTAATCAACATAAATTAATACAACAATTCGACACTGGGACCAAAAGGGGTGACACAAAAATAACACACTAAATTTAAAACATCAACTTTACAATAGGGTAGGCCTAACAAGGTGTTCTTGAGGTTTAAAATTGAAAGTGCAAAATATGTTTGGAAGATTGTTTGGGAAAGAAAAGCTGGGTAATTGAGAACAATATTAATATCACACAACAATAGAATTTTTGGGATTAACTAAATCAAATTGGTATCTAAACCAAATAGGGGTTCATTTAATTCGTCGACTAATAAAATTCCTACCTATTTGTTAGATATCTCGACCTATATAATTAAAATTAATAAGTATAGAGTAAGGATTTGAGGGACTTAACTAAAGGGTGTGGATCTTCTTGGGGCTGGAGTAAACTGCGACAGAATTGTGGCTGGAACTGATTGGGGCGAACGTGTAATCGTCAATCGTGTTTCCGTTTATCCTGATCATAGAATGACTCCATGGGTTGCCTTAAATGGGTTGTTGTAAAAACACTGAAACTAAAAAAAATTCAAAATGGACTAGGATACCTAAATGGCCACAATTCACGAAAGGACACTAAAAAGGAAGAAAAATTAAAATATATGAGTATTTTAGTATCGTGAGAATGTCAAGCTAGTGAAACCTATACAAGAAAGATATTCTCCTCTTGCAGGTCGTGAAGTAATCCCCCCAGATCAAGTGATAACCAGATTTGATTTAAACCACAAGACCCAGGATTCTCGTAACTGTTGCAAGAACAGTCTGATAGTATATTTGTCTGAGCGTGAAGTAGATGTTGTATAAAGTGTACTGTATAGCGTAGGTAAGGTAAAGTAAGCGTGTGAAAATAAAAAAGGGAAAAAGTGAAAAACTTACATTTTGATGACAGTCGTTACACGAAAATTATTATATTTAATTAAGCAGGAAAAAAAGCCAAAAACGTTGTTCACTAAATTAAACTATTATCACACAAAGAATAGAATATTCTGCTATCAAAAAGCAGTGGTTTTTTACTGAAAATCCGTCGTTTTCCAAAATATTTAGTCGAATGAATTGACAACTTCAATACCAAACAAATAGCAAAAATGGAGAAAGTTCTAAAATTTTAAAATTTATTGAATAAAAGAAAAACTAGGCTGAAAAGAATTAGTAAACATAAAAAAGATCGCAAGTAGAAATTCTGCAGTATGTAACTACCGTACGTATCCAAGATATTACTTCCGTATAATTAACGTACACTTATACGTATTAAGCTAGATAATTAACCTATACATGTACGCAAAAAGAAACAAAGACAGACACAAATACCCATGATCCGAGAACAAAAATCTGTTTTTTTACACAAATGTTTGCCCGGACTGGGATAAGTTACGTAATTAATGTCTCGTTTAAAATTATCGCGGTTATTTTCACTATTTTAAATAAAATCGTGTTAAAATAAGAACCCGATATAATATGTTTAAAATAGTAATTAACATCGTTCGCGTAGGTTCCGCAACCCGATGTCGGGCCTGTGCCTGGACACCCTGCAGCGCGAGGCGGAGGGCGCGCCGCTCGGCGTGTACCCGTGCCACGACTCGCTGCAGGGCACGCAGTACCTGTCGCTGGCGGTGGACGGCCGTCTGCGGGACGAGGAGCGCTGCGTGCAGCTGCAGTACGGCAGGTAGGGGAGTGTACCCGACTGTACCCGAGCCACGACTCGCGGCGGTGGACGGCCGTCTGCGGGACGAGGAGCGCTGCGTGCAGCTGCAGTACGGCAGGTAGGGGAGTGTACCCGACTGTACCCGAGCCACGACTCGCGGCGGTGGACGGCCGTCTGCGGGACGAGGAGCGCTGCGTGCAGCTGCAGTACGGCAGGTAGGGGAGTGTACCCGACTGTACCCGAGCCACGACTCGCGGCGGTGGACGGCCGTCTGCGGGACGAGGAGCGCTGCGTGCAGCTGCAGTACGGCAGGTAGGGGAGTGTACCCGACTGTACCCGAGCCACGACTCGCGGCGGTGGACGGCCGTCTGCGGGACGAGGAGCGCTGCGTGCAGCTGCAGTACGGCAGGTAGGGGAGTGTACCCGACTGTACCCGAGCCACGACTCGCGGCGGTGGACGGCCGTCTGCGGGACGAGGAGCGCTGCGTGCAGCTGCAGTACGGCAGGTAGGGGAGTGTACCCGACTGTACCCGAGCCACGACTCGCGGCGGTGGACGGCCGTCTGCGGGACGAGGAGCGCTGCGTGCAGCTGCAGTACGGCAGGTAGGGGAGTGTACCCGACTGTACCCGAGCCACGACTCGCGGCGGTGGACGGCCGTCTGCGGGACGAGGAGCGCTGCGTGCAGCTGCAGTACGGCAGGTAGGGGAGTGTACCCGACTGTACCCGAGCCACGACTCGCGGCGGTGGACGGCCGTCTGCGGGACGAGGAGCGCTGCGTGCAGCTGCAGTACGGCAGGTAGGGGAGTGTACCCGACTGTACCCGAGCCACGACTCGCGGCGGTGGACGGCCGTCTGCGGGACGAGGAGCGCTGCGTGCAGCTGCAGTACGGCAGGTAGGGGAGTGTACCCGACTGTACCCGAGCCACGACTCGCGGCGGTGGACGGCCGTCTGCGGGACGAGGAGCGCTGCGTGCAGCTGCAGTACGGCAGGTAGGGGAGTGTACCCGACTGTACCCGAGCCACGACTCGCGGCGGTGGACGGCCGTCTGCGGGACGAGGAGCGCTGCGTGCAGCTGCAGTACGGCAGGTAGGGGAGTGTACCCGACTGTACCCGAGCCACGACTCGCGGCGGTGGACGGCCGTCTGCGGGACGAGGAGCGCTGCGTGCAGCTGCAGTACGGCAGGTAGGGGAGTGTACCCGACTGTACCCGAGCCACGACTCGCGGCGGTGGACGGCCGTCTGCGGGACGAGGAGCGCTGCGTGCAGCTGCAGTACGGCAGGTAGGGGAGTGTACCCGACTGTACCCGAGCCACGACTCGCGGCGGTGGACGGCCGTCTGCGGGACGAGGAGCGCTGCGTGCAGCTGCAGTACGGCAGGTAGGGGAGTGTACCCGACTGTACCCGAGCCACGACTCGCGGCGGTGGACGGCCGTCTGCGGGACGAGGAGCGCTGCGTGCAGCTGCAGTACGGCAGGTAGGGGAGTGTACCCGACTGTACCCGAGCCACGACTCGCGGCGGTGGACGGCCGTCTGCGGGACGAGGAGCGCTGCGTGCAGCTGCAGTACGGCAGGTAGGGTAGTGTACCCGACTGTACCCGAGCCACGACTCGCGGCGGTGGACGGCCGTCTGCGGGACGAGGAGCGCTGCGTGCAGCTGCAGTACGGCAGGTAGGGGAGTGTACCCGACTGTACCCGAGCCACGACTCGCGGCGGTGGACGGCCGTCTGCGGGACGAGGAGCGCTGCGTGCAGCTGCAGTACGGCAGGTAGGGGAGTGTACCCGACTGTACCCGAGCCACGACTCGCGGCGGTGGACGGCCGTCTGCGGGACGAGGAGCGCTGCGTGCAGCTGCAGTACGGCAGGTAGGGGAGTGTACCCGACTGTACCCGAGCCACGACTCGCGGCGGTGGACGGCCGTCTGCGGGACGAGGAGCGCTGCGTGCAGCTGCAGTACGGCAGGTAGGGGAGTGTACCCGACTGTACCCGAGCCACGACTCGCGGCGGTGGACGGCCGTCTGCGGGACGAGGAGCGCTGCGTGCAGCTGCAGTACGGCAGGTAGGGGAGTGTACCCGACTGTACCCGAGCCACGACTCGCGGCGGTGGACGGCCGTCTGCGGGACGAGGAGCGCTGCGTGCAGCTGCAGTACGGCAGGTAGGGGAGTGTACCCGACTGTACCCGAGCCACGACTCGCGGCGGTGGACGGCCGTCTGCGGGACGAGGAGCGCTGCGTGCAGCTGCAGTACGGCAGGTAGGGGAGTGTACCCGACTGTACCCGAGCCACGACTCGCGGCGGTGGACGGCCGTCTGCGGGACGAGGAGCGCTGCGTGCAGCTGCAGTACGGCAGGTAGGGAGTGTACCCGACTGTACCCGAGCCACGACTCGCGGCGGTGGACGGCCGTCTGCGGGACGAGGAGCGCTGCGTGCAGCTGCAGTACGGCAGGTAGGGGAGTGTACCCGACTGTACCCGAGCCACGACTCGCGGCGGTGGACGGCCGTCTGCGGGACGAGGAGCGCTGCGTGCAGCTGCAGTACGGCAGGTAGGGGAGTGTACCCGACTGTACCCGAGCCACGACTCGCGGCGGTGGACGGCCGTCTGCGGGACGAGGAGCGCTGCGTGCAGCTGCAGTACGGCAGGTAGGGGAGTGTACCCGACTGTACCCGAGCACCTGTCGCTGGCGGTGGACGGCCGTCTGCGGGACGAGGAGCGCTGCGTGCAGCTGCAGTACGGCAGGTAGGGGAGTGTACCCGACTGTACCCGAGCCACGACTCGCGGCGGTGGACGGCCGTCTGCGGGACGAGGAGCGCTGCGTGCAGCTGCAGTACGGCAGGTAGGGGAGTGTACCCGACTGTACCCGAGCCACGACTCGCGGCGGTGGACGGCCGTCTGCGGGACGAGGAGCGCTGCGTGCAGCTGCAGTACGGCAGGTAGGGGAGTGTACCCGACTGTACCCGAGCCACGACTCGCGGCGGTGGACGGCCGTCTGCGGGACGAGGAGCGCTGCGTGCAGCTGCAGTACGGCAGGTAGGGGAGTGTACCCGACTGTACCCGAGCCACGACTCGCGGCGGTGGACGGCCGTCTGCGGGACGAGGAGCGCTGCGTGCAGCTGCAGTACGGCAGGTAGGGGAGTGTACCCGACTGTACCCGAGCCACGACTCGCGGCGGTGGACGGCCGTCTGCGGGACGAGGAGCGCTGCGTGCAGCTGCAGTACGGCAGGTAGGGGAGTGTACCCGACTGTACCCGAGCCACGACTCGCGGCGGTGGACGGCCGTCTGCGGGACGAGGAGCGCTGCGTGCAGCTGCAGTACGGCAGGTAGGGGAGTGTACCCGACTGTACCCGAGCCACGACTCGCGGCGGTGGACGGCCGTCTGCGGGACGAGGAGCGCTGCGTGCAGCTGCAGTACGGCAGGTAGGGGAGTGTACCCGACTGTACCCGAGCCACGACTCGCGGCGGTGGACGGCCGTCTGCGGGACGAGGAGCGCTGCGTGCAGCTGCAGTACGGCAGGTAGGGGAGTGTACCCGACTGTACCCGAGCCACGACTCGCGGCGGTGGACGGCCGTCTGCGGGACGAGGAGCGCTGCGTGCAGCTGCAGTACGGCAGGTAGGGGAGTGTACCCGACTGTACCCGAGCCACGACTCGCGGCGGTGGACGGCCGTCTGCGGGACGAGGAGCGCTGCGTGCAGCTGCAGTACGGCAGGTAGGGGAGTGTACCCGACTGTACCCGAGCCACGACTCGCGGCGGTGGACGGCCGTCTGCGGGACGAGGAGCGCTGCGTGCAGCTGCAGTACGGCAGGTAGGGGAGTGTACCCGACTGTACCCGAGCCACGACTCGCGGCGGTGGACGGCCGTCTGCGGGACGAGGAGCGCTGCGTGCAGCTGCAGTACGGCAGGTAGGGGAGTGTACCCGACTGTACCCGAGCCACGACTCGCGGCGGTGGACGGCCGTCTGCGGGACGAGGAGCGCTGCGTGCAGCTGCAGTACGGCAGGTAGGGGAGTGTACCCGACTGTACCCGAGCCACGACTCGCGGCGGTGGACGGCCGTCTGCGGGACGAGGAGCGCTGCGTGCAGCTGCAGTACGGCAGGTAGGGGAGTGTACCCGACTGTACCCGAGCCACGACTCGCGGCGGTGGACGGCCGTCTGCGGGACGAGGAGCGCTGCGTGCAGCTGCAGTACGGCAGGTAGGGGAGTGTACCCGACTGTACCCGAGCCACGACTCGCGGCGGTGGACGGCCGTCTGCGGGACGAGGAGCGCTGCGTGCAGCTGCAGTACGGCAGGTAGGGGAGTGTACCCGACTGTACCCGAGCCACGACTCGCGGCGGTGGACGGCCGTCTGCGGGACGAGGAGCGCTGCGTGCAGCTGCAGTACGGCAGGTAGGGGAGTGTACCCGACTGTACCCGAGCCACGACTCGCGGCGGTGGACGGCCGTCTGCGGGACGAGGAGCGCTGCGTGCAGCTGCAGTACGGCAGGTAGGGGAGTGTACCCGACTGTACCCGAGCCACGACTCGCGGCGGTGGACGGCCGTCTGCGGGACGAGGAGCGCTGCGTGCAGCTGCAGTACGGCAGGTAGGGGAGTGTACCCGACTGTACCCGAGCCACGACTCGCGGCGGTGGACGGCCGTCTGCGGGACGAGGAGCGCTGCGTGCAGCTGCAGTACGGCAGGTAGGGGAGTGTACCCGACTGTACCCGAGCCACGACTCGCGGCGGTGGACGGCCGTCTGCGGGACGAGGAGCGCTGCGTGCAGCTGCAGTACGGCAGGTAGGGGAGTGTACCCGACTGTACCCGAGCCACGACTCGCGGCGGTGGACGGCCGTCTGCGGGACGAGGAGCGCTGCGTGCAGCTGCAGTACGGCAGGTAGGGGAGTGTACCCGACTGTACCCGAGCCACGACTCGCGGCGGTGGACGGCCGTCTGCGGGACGAGGAGCGCTGCGTGCAGCTGCAGTACGGCAGGTAGGGGAGTGTACCCGACTGTACCCGAGCCACGACTCGCGGCGGTGGACGGCCGTCTGCGGGACGAGGAGCGCTGCGTGCAGCTGCAGTACGGCAGGTAGGGGAGTGTACCCGACTGTACCCGAGCCACGACTCGCGGCGGTGGACGGCCGTCTGCGGGACGAGGAGCGCTGCGTGCAGCTGCAGTACGGCAGGTAGGGGAGTGTACCCGACTGTACCCGAGCCACGACTCGCGGCGGTGGACGGCCGTCTGCGGGACGAGGAGCGCTGCGTGCAGCTGCAGTACGGCAGGTAGGGGAGTGTACCCGACTGTACCCGAGCCACGACTCGCGGCGGTGGACGGCCGTCTGCGGGACGAGGAGCGCTGCGTGCAGCTGCAGTACGGCAGGTAGGGGAGTGTACCCGACTGTACCCGAGCCACGACTCGCGGCGGTGGACGGCCGTCTGCGGGACGAGGAGCGCTGCGTGCAGCTGCAGTACGGCAGGTAGGGGAGTGTACCCGACTGTACCCGAGCCACGACTCGCGGCGGTGGACGGCCGTCTGCGGGACGAGGAGCGCTGCGTGCAGCTGCAGTACGGCAGGTAGGGGAGTGTACCCGACTGTACCCGAGCCACGACTCGCGGCGGTGGACGGCCGTCTGCGGGACGAGGAGCGCTGCGTGCAGCTGCAGTACGGCAGGTAGGGGAGTGTACCCGACTGTACCCGAGCCACGACTCGCGGCGGTGGACGGCCGTCTGCGGGACGAGGAGCGCTGCGTGCAGCTGCAGTACGGCAGGTAGGGGAGTGTACCCGACTGTACCCGAGCCACGACTCGCGGCGGTGGACGGCCGTCTGCGGGACGAGGAGCGCTGCGTGCAGCTGCAGTACGGCAGGTAGGGGAGTGTACCCGACTGTACCCGAGCCACGACTCGCGGCGGTGGACGGCCGTCTGCGGGACGAGGAGCGCTGCGTGCAGCTGCAGTACGGCAGGTAGGGGAGTGTACCCGACTGTACCCGAGCCACGACTCGCGGCGGTGGACGGCCGTCTGCGGGACGAGGAGCGCTGCGTGCAGCTGCAGTACGGCAGGTAGGGGAGTGTACCCGACTGTACCCGAGCCACGACTCGCGGCGGTGGACGGCCGTCTGCGGGACGAGGAGCGCTGCGTGCAGCTGCAGTACGGCAGGTAGGGGAGTGTACCCGACTGTACCCGAGCCACGACTCGCGGCGGTGGACGGCCGTCTGCGGGACGAGGAGCGCTGCGTGCAGCTGCAGTACGGCAGGTAGGGGAGTGTACCCGACTGTACCCGAGCCACGACTCGCGGCGGTGGACGGCCGTCTGCGGGACGAGGAGCGCTGCGTGCAGCTGCAGTACGGCAGGTAGGGGAGTGTACCCGACTGTACCCGAGCCACGACTCGCGGCGGTGGACGGCCGTCTGCGGGACGAGGAGCGCTGCGTGCAGCTGCAGTACGGCAGGTAGGGGAGTGTACCCGACTGTACCCGAGCCACGACTCGCGGCGGTGGACGGCCGTCTGCGGGACGAGGAGCGCTTCGTGCAGCTGCAGTACGGCAGGTAGGGGAGTGTACCCGACTGTACCCGAGCCACGACTCGCGGCGGTGGACGGCCGTCTGCGGGACGAGGAGCGCTGCGTGCAGCTGCAGTACGGCAGGTAGGGGAGTGTACCCGACTGTACCCGAGCCACGACTCGCGGCGGTGGACGGCCGTCTGCGGGACGAGGAGCGCTGCGTGCAGCTGCAGTACGGCAGGTAGGGGAGTGTACCCGACTGTACCCGAGCCACGACTCGCGGCGGTGGACGGCCGTCTGCGGGACGAGGAGCGCTGCGTGCAGCTGCAGTACGGCAGGTAGGGGAGTGTACCCGACTGTACCCGAGCCACGACTCGCGGCGGTGGACGGCCGTCTGCGGGACGAGGAGCGCTGCGTGCAGCTGCAGTACGGCAGGTAGGGGAGTGTACCCGACTGTACCCGAGCCACGACTCGCGGCGGTGGACGGCCGTCTGCGGGACGAGGAGCGCTGCGTGCAGCTGCAGTACGGCAGGTAGGGGAGTGTACCCGACTGTACCCGAGCCACGACTCGCGGCGGTGGACGGCCGTCTGCGGGACGAGGAGCGCTGCGTGCAGCTGCAGTACGGCAGGTAGGGGAGTGTACCCGACTGTACCCGAGCCACGACTCGCGGCGGTGGACGGCCGTCTGCGGGACGAGGAGCGCTGCGTGCAGCTGCAGTACGGCAGGTAGGGGAGTGTACCCGACTGTACCCGAGCCACGACTCGCGGCGGTGGACGGCCGTCTGCGGGACGAGGAGCGCTGCGTGCAGCTGCAGTACGGCAGGTAGGGGAGTGTACCCGACTGTACCCGAGCCACGACTCGCGGCGGTGGACGGCCGTCTGCGGGACGAGGAGCGCTGCGTGCAGCTGCAGTACGGCAGGTAGGGGAGTGTACCCGACTGTACCCGAGCCACGACTCGCGGCGGTGGACGGCCGTCTGCGGGACGAGGAGCGCTGCGTGCAGCTGCAGTACGGCAGGTAGGGGAGTGTACCCGACTGTACCCGAGCCACGACTCGCTGCAGGGCACGCATATTCACTAAACATGTAGATACCCATTTCCGAGTGGTTTTCCAGGGTGTCCTTTGCATATTACAGTTTTAGCAGGATACCGAGTGGTATCCTGCTAAAACTGTCCTTTTACTGGTGTTTAGCATAAATATTAAAAAACGCCATATGGGTGCTTTAAATAAAACTTAATCAAAGCAATTGTGGTGCATTTGTTTCAGTGACAACATCTAATGACAACTACGACAGTCGCTACGTTGAGCAGACTGGTTCGTAACCACGTAGATGCAGTAGATGCTAATTGTTCCGTATTCCGTGTTCCAGTAATCAAGACGACGAGAGTGACCCGGTGCGTCGCCTGCTCATGGTCAACTGCAACAAGAAACAACGTGGACAGGTGAATATATAACTAAACAATAATAATTATAATGTTTATTTATTGCAAAAGACAGTTTCTACAGTAAGATAGATAGATAAGAAATTTCGCGAACAAATAACTAAATAACGATATACATACATACGCTCACGCACTGCAGCAAGAATCGGCACCTCGGAGGCCACAACTTGTTCTACCAAGATATTATGGATGTGCCGCTAGCCAGATTCGCTACAATAGATAGCCACTGTTACAATAGATCTGTCAAGGTCGCAGTGACACGGGGGCCTGCGTACACGCTTGACCCCAACCCTTCGACCTCCATAAATACCATACATTCGCGTCTGTTATCCCTAACGGGGTAGACAGAACACTAGTGGTACTAGCAAATCACTTGATGCCACGTTTGACGCAAATTGTGTTGTTTAATGGTGAGAGGTTGTCAGCCTTTCGCCCATTATACAACGAAACCTTCGCATCCCACTTACAGACTTATACAGTATGCCTGGGAAGAGTGGACATCTGTCACATTATAAGTTTTTTTTTTAACTTTACAAGTTAGCAAGTGACTGGAAGCAATATGTATCGTTGTAACAAATACTCAAAAAAACAAGCTATTTTGTATTTTCGTAACTAATCTACAATCACTTGTACGCTCACACGTACGCAACACTGTAACTAACATCTAAATGTACGTTACTAACATATGTACGCAAGAAATTACGTAACTTTCGTATACAAAATGTATTTTACGTAAGTATCGTATTCGTGTACGCATTAAAGTAGATAATTAACGTATATACCACACACAGACCTATATCGAGGTAGACGCTAAAAGTTTACCTACCTTGCGTGTACGAGTAAAAAGTGTGATCCACGGTCACAGGTTTGTCCGACTTAGTCAGTCCGCTTGAGACCTATGCCGTAAATGATATCCTATTTTAACCGGATTTACATTATTATTTACTTAATTAAGCGCCTTTGAATCGTTTCCGCGCGGTCTTGATTTCCCATCACTAAATCTCGCTCGTGACGTCATCTTAAGTACGAAAAACTCGACACGCTAGGTTCTCATACAGTTTGAAGCGCTCTTTTCGTCTATCTCGATATAGGTCTGTGGTATATACGTACGCAATAAATTACGTAACTAACGCACACATTACTAAACAACTACGTATGTGACTGTGTTTAGTAAAAGGTACAACTTTCGGGGTAGTCAATAAGACCTATTTGCAATAGCTCATCGCACTAATTGTGAACATTAACGACTATCACGAAAGTTGTACCTTTCCATTTTCACAGTCACGTATTACTCGTTAAGTTTTCGTATCGAGCACGTAACCAGTAGAGTTGCATTGAACGTAAATTAGTTAGAAATACTGTAGTTATTTCTCGCCTATAATTCCTATCGGGGTAGGCAGAGCATCAGTGGTTCTAGAACCACTTGATGCCACATTCGACATGATTTCTGAGGGTAATTAGATAAAACATGATGTATAATAGTGATAAGTTGTCAGTTAGCCCTTCGCCCATATTAACCCTTTTAGCGCCAAGAGTTTTCGTCAAAAACGCCCACCACACGCCACGACATCAAAAATTTTTTTTTTAATGTAGTGGCGTATGGCGAACGCTTGGTGAACGATATTAAAGTTAAAAAAAAATTGTATCTGATATATCAGACATTGGCGGCGAGGGCACGAAACTTAAACGTCTGATATATCAGACTTTGGCGATGAAAAGGTTAAAACAAAACCCTCGCATCCCTCTTACTGACGTATTCCTGGAAAGCTGCCCCCCGATCGCTGACGTTTCTATTGTATTCGACGTTTCTATTAGGCTGAATACAAAGGAAACGTGAGTGGTTTAGTTTTGGAAAACACGTTCAAACTTACGGCGATCGAGGGGCTGGTACTTTCTAAGTTTTTCTTTCACTCGTAGTCCAATGTGGAACTTTAGTAACCAATAAATTCTTACCGATAGCTGAAGTAACGGACATGTGTCCTGTCTTACTTGCGAGAGAGAGATGGAACAAGTGTTGTGACCGCGCGCAGCCTTTAACTAATATTATTGGAAAATCACTTTAGTATTGTGAAAACGATCGAGATTCAAGACTCAAGACAAGATCGCCCTAAATCGCACCTCTACCTGGTTAACTGCTTTATGGATTTTCTCATAAAAAAATAAAGCTGCTAGGTTACTAATAATGAGAAACATGTCTCCCAATAATTATTTGCATACATACGCTCACGCTTGTTATCCCATACGGGGTAGGCATCATCACTGGTTCAAAACCACTTCATGCCACGTTCGACATAAATTATTAACAGTAACGAGCAAATCATGACATAAATTTTTTTTTTCTATACCTACAAACAAAATTCATAGCATTTTTCTATACCTACAAAATAATAGACTCCGTAGGGGGCCACAATCTAGCTTTGAGTAGATTTTTTATTCCTCCCTCTGTATCAATCATTATTACTTTGTTTTATCTTGGAAATAAATATAATAGGATTTTTTTTGTGGTTTACGTCACTACATAAATAATTATTAGGAGACTTAAGACTATTGACCATTATAGTTACTAAAGATAACCTAAATAATCTGTGCCTCATTATTTTCGTTTCACACATTTGCAGAACAAAACTGATCCAGTAGGTAAACTTTCGTAGTTCGAGTAGAATTAAAATGATTTATTGATTTTATATATTCTTTATTGCACAAACAAAGTGGGAAACATTTACGGGGTGACTTTAAGTTAGTTGGTGAAACTTTAGGGGGTTCATCTCGGTGTGAAACTGGACTAGTTTCCCCAAGGAACCTTTATTAAATTCTCAAAAAATAAATTTCGCCAAAAAACAATCACACATTGCTTTACTAAACTGAATTAAATCTGCACCAATATTATAAAATAAATATTAAGAGGAAATATTTGTTTTTGGACGTGATAACGTCTTATAAATCGATGAACACCGGCTGTACACACGAAAAGTGTCACGTTTCGCCTGAGCCGAGCGTGCAAGCGACAGCGCGGAACAAGCGATAGAGAGGCACGATCGGCCCAGAGTTATCAGTTATCACGTAAAACTATTGTCCGTAAACCAACTTTACAGACAACCAATTTTTTTTTTGCTAATTTGAAGTCACCCGTGTCGTTTTAACAAACTTCAAAAAAGGAGGAGGTTCTGTATGTATTTTTATGATCATCGATTTCACCGCTATTTTAGGACCGATTTTCAAAATTATTTTTTTTGTTTGCAAACCCAGTGGTCCTATTTTATAACTAAGTAATGTCATTCTACTGGATGAAAAAAAATCTCCTAGCTATATTTAAAATCCTGAACCAGTATCACTCAAAGAACACATTTATGAAAAAAAATTAAAAAATTCAATGGGAATAGTTCATTTTTTGCCTAAACGTAGACAATACTCCTACACCAGGCACGCGAGGGGTACGGGAAGCGCTCGGGGGGTGCACCCGAGTAGTGTCTACGTTTTTGTAAAACCACCGATAAAAAAAGAAAAAACTAAAAAAAAAGTGTTCTGTAAGTGATACTGGTTCAGGATTTTCAATAAAGCTAGGATGTTTTTCAACCTGTATAAAGCAAACATTTTTATTTATTTAAATGGTTTGATAGTTGCTTGTTTCAATAATATTCAGTATTTAATTGAGTACTGGTAATTCATTTATTCTTCTCAGCAAAAGTAAAATTTTAGTAAAGTAAAAAAAAAGCTTTTTATGAGATCTGAAAATTTAATCATGAGGTAATGCTTTAAAAAAATTGAATACGTTGTAAGTAATGAAATACGTTGTAAGTAATGTGTTGTAAGTAATGAAATGGTGTCCGACAAAAGTTTCAGTTCGTCCAGGTAACTACTTGTCACTAAAATAAACAATTCATAGCATTTCATCTATTGACCTACAATAAACAACTTGACTTCCAATTGTAAAGGTTTACAAAATCAAATCACAATTAAACATTTCATTGAATATGATACAAACATACAAATTGGAGAATCATACTTTATATAAGGGGTTACTTTTTATACAGTATGTAAAGAACAGCTTAGCAAAAATTTAAACCCTGAATCTAGACTAGCATTCTGGATTATTTTTTTATGGATTTTTTTCTGCTTTTACATTTAATTTGTTATTCGAATACACTTCATTTTGCAATAAAAATAATAATAAAAGCGAAAACATGAAACCAGCAATGTGCATTGCGTGCGCGAAGGGCACAGTTTCGCGGTAATGTACGCAGTGGCATAGCGCCAAAGTAGATAAATAATGAAAACTCTTTTGGATATTTTCGGGAAAAAATAATTACTTCTAGCCGATAATAGTTGTGGGTAGATTCCACCATTTATAAAGTAACGAAATTTAATTGTTTAGCAGATTTAAATACCTACATTTCCGAAATCATACGACTGATGACGAATGACACGTCTTATTCTGTCAAAAGAAACATTTCTAACTAGCTGACCCGGTGAACTTCGTAACGCCTTAGAATTTGTACCTCGCAATTTTTCAATATTTTCTCACCTTTTAAACCTTCCCTGAACTTTGCCAAATCTGTTCAGCCATTCTCGAGGTTAAGCGAGACAAACGAACAGCAATTCATTTTTATATAATATAGATTTTTGATTTAGTGCATGACGTGTATTGATTATAGAATGTATGCACAAGCAGTTTTATAACCCGGAAAAAATAAAGGGACTTGAATTTGCTAAACATACATATAAATCTTTGACCGTAATTGTTAAGCTGTCCCTGATACCCTGTATGTTCCAACATTTATAATTAATCAGTTATTATTTAAAAGCGTGTTGTCATTCTTACAGCGAAAAATGGTAACGCTGTTTGAGTTGTTCGAAACTAATTTTTATCCGGGACTTCGTTTCCGTGGAAATTCAGGAAAATTATGTAGCCTATGTTACTCGATTAATTTAGCATTTGCAAGAATTTTTCAAATCGGTCCAGTAGTTTCGGAGCCTGTTCAACGCAAACAAACAAACAATCAAATCTTTCCTCTTTATAATATTAGTGTAGATAATAAATAAATACATCACTACCCGTATCGACTAGTCTAATGAATAAAATGTTTAATCAATTATCACTTGCTCAGCGGTGAAGGAAAACATCGTGACGAAACCGTGTGGTGATCGGTTGAGAATAACGCCACCCCATCTCTTTCCGTGGGTGTCGTAAGAGGCGACTAAGGAAACACAAATGAGACCTGCCTCCTAATAATCCATCCCAGGCAACGACACTTCCTTTTTTTTAAATCTGAGGTGTCGTCCTATGGTCTCATGCGGTGTGGTAGGCTCTGTAAAGGGCCGTCTGGTTCGCGACCACCCTCCTACCGAAGTCCGACGCCAAACAGATTGCTGTGTTCCGTCGGTGCGTGGGAGTACCACTGCCTTTATAGGCATTTTCTGGGTTAACTCGCTCCATCGTCGACCTCATCTTTGACCTTATGGTCAAGATTGAGGTCAAGAGTTAACCCATCTTATAATAAAAATATAAAAAAAAACCCGCAAGTCTAAGAAAATTCTTTTTCGAAAGACCCGCATTGGGCCAGCAGCGTGATACCCTAAATTCCCATTTCGTTTCGAAGGTAGGCCCGTATCCCTCAGTGGGGACGTATATGAACTGGTAAAAAAATTTAAACAGTGTTCGTTTCTTCTAGCATAGACAGGTAATTCAAGTAGATAGATAGCTTTAAGGTACACAGCTAGACCCGTGTGTACATAGTTAGTTAGTGGTGCGTTGCAAACTTTTACTCTTCTAATGTAGTCTCAATCAATCATGAGTCTTTGTTTCTTTGGTGTTGCCAGTTATTTCTTTTAAATCTGTAGCTTTGTGAAATAGAGTCCTTTGGGGCAAGTAACTACCTGGATGCCTATTTTACTAATCAATGGCGTCACAATGGCGGTGGGATGACAATGATCGCTGTTTTATCCGTTCAGGTGGCGGAATTTCTTTCCGTGGGTGTCGTAAGGAAACTAAGAAAACACAAATGAGACCTGCCTCCTATTTAATCCACCCCAGGCAACGACACCTCAATTTGGTCTGAATCTGAGGTGTTGTCCTATGGTCTCATACGTTGTGATAGGCTTTGTAAAGGGCCGTCTTACAGACCACCACCCTTCTACCGAAGTCCGACGCCAAACAGCTTGCCGTGTTCCGTCGGTGCGTGTGAGTACCAGTGCCTTATAGGCATTTTCTGGGTTAACTCGCACCATCGTCGACCTCATCGATGACCTTGGTCAAGATTGGGGTCAAGAGTTAACCCATCTTTGACGACCGGTTTGGTAGAGTTGTAGTGGCGCTGCCTCTTGATCGATGGGTCCTGGGTTCGATTCCCAGTCGATGCAAATATTTGTGTAAAAAGCAGATTTATTTTATTTTATTTTAACAAATTGGGAAACATACAGCATTAAGTAAATCTACTGGACATAAAACAACTTAATTAACACAGAAGCCAACAAAGTTTCCACTAAAATCTATTACATTACCGTCTAAGTTACGCATTGTTAATTTCTACAGATGTTTGTTCTCGGGTCATGGGTGTTTGTGTTTGTCTTTATGTGTGTTCCGAGGGACCCACGACACAAGAGAAAACCTTAATGTGGGCCTTTGAGTATGTAACGTTTATTATTATTTTGTTTGTCTTATGACCCATAATCTCGGGCAATTAAGTCCCGGACTTTTGGAAGGCATGCGTGGGGCCGAAGCCAACACGTAGCCGTTCAATAGACAATTTAATTTAGTAATGTGACACCAACCGGCAGTTATCTCTGTATGCACTATAGAAATGCACCCAAAGACAACCCCCGGTTAGTGCAGGACTATTGAAAGGAATGGAAAGAAAGGAAGCTGGGCTATTGGGTTGAGATGCTAGTGGACTGAGTTACTGGACTATGGGTAAGGACTATGGCACCTGCCCGATCAATGTTGAAAAACACGACCAAATGGGCCGGTTGGTGACTCGCCAACTCACTAAAGATGGGCCCCCCAAACGGCCGCACGCACGGAGCGATAAGGGGGCAACATCGCGTGAGAGGCTCAGGGTGTCGAGAGGTGTGCACCACTTTCTGCTCGGTGGCCGATTGGCTCACCTCACCAACTCGCGACTTACACATCTTTCACTTCCACCCTGCGAGCATATAGCTCTGACACCCCACTCTGGCCGGCCAGTGAATGCAAGCCAGAGGCGAGAGTCCTGCGGCCCCTGCTGGGATCCACTGCAACCGGCCAATGAAGGCAAGCGGAGAGAGACCTGACCGAATCTCGGGGGTATGGGCCCCAAGGGACGTCACTTCCCATTCAGCTCGCCACAAAATGAGAACTATCCAAATTTCATACATCTAATGACGGCTGCTTTGACTGGTAGCGCCGCCACCAACTGAATTTTCAGTTGCAGGTAGTTTGCAACTTTACGTTCAGTTGATGGTGGCGCTGCTGGTCGGGGTCCGGGGTGTTTGTCAGCAAGTATATGAAAATCAAATAGTTCTCTTTCGCCACCTGAACAGATAAAATGGCCTCAATTGTCATTCAGCCGCCGTTCATTAGTGAAATAGATGCCCAGCTTTTAAAACATTATTTTTCAATCATCGTGTTAGAACCTGTTATAATTTTAAAACTTACTAAACAATCTTAAGAACGAGATAAATAGATATGAAGAAAAGACATAACGCTTTACTACTATTTTCTTAGACGTAAAACAGTTTTAAAAGATGGTATTCTAAGGACATGGCATGTTCGTTTATAAGGAAAGTTCATATTTTTTTGTCATTATAGCGAGTTACCCATTATCAAGATTATGTTCATGTTTTTACGTTTTGCAAACTTCTTCATATTTACTTAACATAATAGCCATTTCATGTTAAAGTAACTATATGTTTGGTATGCTTATTTCGTTTGTTTGTTGTTTAATTAACCTTTAACTGGTACTTTTTAATAATTCGTGTGTTTTCTACGGACCTAATTAAGCTGTACTGTGTTATTAAAGCTGAAAAACGAGCCGAGCGAGATATGTGTAGTAGAGAGGCTGTGTGTCTCTTTCTAATAAGTTGACATGCCGCTATGAAACTATGATAAGATAACACTGAAGGGATACCAGTAGGAAATAAATAAAAAATAGGCTTGAAACAAAAATGAATGTCATGTTTTTGGCTTAAATTTATTAAATTACCATTAATAATATTTTCAAACCAACGTTTTGTTACTATCTCCCTCAGCTCGGATTAGCCTCTGTACAAGGTTTAATGGAAAATGTACTTTAAGTTGTTAGTTAAACAGTTAATTTTCCTTAATCCAATTTTCCGTAGTTATAAATCTTTGTTTACTATTCTAGGTCCATGGTGTTTACCGAGTGGGAAGGGCTCATTTTTAATTAAGCTAGCACTATCCAGTATTCTATCTATTAGATACTTTAATGTGCTATCTTTTTTAACTTCCTGCTTTTTGTTCATGTATTTGGAAGTCGTAGCGAAGGTATTACAGAACACGACTCAGACTCTGATCTATACTTAAGTAGCAGTCGTCTTTGTCAGTTTAATAGTGAGAGAAAAATATAATCAATACTTAAGTTTAGATCAAGACTTGAGTCTCCTTCTGTATTACGGCCTAAGATTATTTAAAAATCAAAAGTATAATATGGAACGTAGTTGCACTGCTTTGAATTGACAAGGTACAGAGCGTACACTCTACGCTGTTACAATAATGAAAACGAGATAATAGAGAGCTGCGTATCAGGTTACTACAAGCGTGCACTATGCGCTGTTACGATAACCACCGTTTCGCAATGTAAATGTGGTAACCTAATAAGCGGCCGTGTGTATACGACTGAGGCGACTCGCTATTGCAGAAGTTCAAGTACACGTCGACGGGCCAGCTAGTGCACGTGTCGAGCGGGCTGTGTGTGGACGCGGGCGCGGGGGGGGAGAGCGGCGCTGACGTCACGGCGCGCCGCTGCCGGCCCGGACAGCACTCGCAGCGCTGGGACATCGACTACAGCGAGCAGAACGACTTCCGCAGGCCCGGTAACTACAACCTTTTTTTTTTCTTTATGTATCATTTTTTTGACTTTATGTATTTAATTTTTTTGTCTTATGTATTTTTCCTTTTAAACCTGTTTTTAAAAAGGATTTTCAAAACATTTTTTTTTCGAAAGAGTATACTCCAGAGGTGGTTCCATTTTCACCCAGTAAGGATCTGATGATGGAATCCTAGGGAAATTAAAGAAAATCCTCGAATTTAATAGGCACTTGTTTCTCACGCACTTTCTAGGGTGGGCCAGTGATTAGTTAACATTTTAAAAAAATACAGAAATAAAACAATACGACTTATTCCAAAATATATTTATTTACGTGACAGCCAATATACTGGAATTTACTTTTAAAAAAAATCGTTTAAATGACGACCGTCGCGACTTCGGCATTCTTCTAAACGAGAACGGAAATTCGCCAATACTCTTCTGCATAGAGACCGTGAGTCAGCCCCGGATTTAAGGGGGGGCAAACCGGGGCACTTGCCCCGGGCGGCAGTTTAAGGGGGGCGCCAAATCTTAGAGACAAGAATTCGAAATATCGAATAAGTGAAGCCCTTTTCCTACAATCTCATAGGTTTTTATCTAGTAATCGTATCTTAATATAATATGATTGAAAAACCAACTTTTGTATTTCCGGGTGTATGTTAGTTTTTGAACACATACTAAGTTAGTTTTTTATGTCACAAATGAAAGTTATATTAGCTAATAGATAGGTAATAAAAAGTTTAGTTCACTTTATGAAAACCTGTAATTGGCGTACATTTAAGTTACATAATAACTAATTACTTATGTTTATAAGCTGTTGGTTTTCTAAAAATAAAAATAAAATAAATAAATTATTATTTTCACAAATGTCACAAAAAATGCTACTCATTTGTCAGTTTTAACAGTGTTCCTCAAACACTGAAAGGAGGGGGCGCCACTACAAAGTTTTTTAGCCTCGGTACGAAAAAATCATAGATCCGGGGCTGCCGTGAGATTGATGACATCTCTTCTCTAATCTTTGCTTTTAATTCAAGCAGTGTCTTTGGCTTATGGATGTACACACGATACTTCAGATATCCCCATAAAAAGAAACCTGCTGGCGACAAACCAGGGCTCCTGGGTGGCCACGGGATATCGCCTCTCCGAGAAATCAGCTTTTCCGGGAACATCTCTTTAATGACCGGCAGGGACTCATTAGAGGCGTGGCAAGTGGCTTCGTCTTGCTGGAACTTTCTCCGATTGTAACCAGCAAAATCCTGTAGCTGAGGGGACAGAAACACTCGTAACATTTTCACATACTCAGTAGAGTTGACAGTGATCGTACGGCCGTAAAAATCCTCAAAGAAATAAGGACCAATGATTCCTTTAGATGAAATTGATACCCATACAGTCACCTTAGGCGAATGCAGGGGCCTTTGATGCTTAGTTTTCGGATTTTCGCTGCTCCAATATCTGCAGTTCTGTTTATTAACGTGCCCGTTGAGGTGGAAGTGGGCTTCGTCAGAAAACAAGATGTTGTCGAAGTTACTGAAGCGCTCTAACATTATTTCTGCATAAAGTTTGTGGAAATAAAAAAAAAAACGGGTACGGGTGTAATTTCAAATCTGATTTCAAAATACGGCGTAAGGATGTGCGTGATATTAACGTCTTCATTCAGTTGAACGTTTGCGCGTCGATAAATCAGGATTTTGTCGCACTGAAGCCGAAACTCTCAGCACGTTCTCTTCACTCCTTGAAGTCCGTACGGCGCCGGCTTGCTTCACATTTACTGTCGATCCCGTCTCTTCGAACTTCTTAACCCACTTCTTTATTTAAACTGTACTCGGACGCTGATTTAGGTCGTGTAAGTCGTACTCAACGCGAAATAAGCGCCTTACAATAATTAGCGAAAACTGCTTAACGCTAAAAGCGCTGCGGCCCTGTGAACCGATCCATGGCGACTAAATTTCCGAGAAACGAGCTAGCCGCTTGACCCCTCCTCGCACCCCAAGCTGCTTGGGTTTGCGCGGAAAATCAAATTTAAATGTAAACTAATCAATGGCCCACCCTATATTATTTACACTTAAAATATTAAAATAATTAAACTTTTTATTTTAAAAAATTAAACCGACTTCAAAAAACCAGCCCAGTGCGAGTCGGTTTTGCGCACCGAGGGTTCCGTACAAACCTATAGGTATATAAGTAAAAGTTCAGTTTCATACTTCTACGCGTTCATGAGGAAAGGGGTAGTAAGTTTATAATTATTAAAAATATTTTTAGTAAGTAAATGATGTTACTAAAAATTAACGGTTTTCGCAATTTTTTCTTTATCTCTGCTGTAAGACGTTGCTTCGTACCAAATTTCAAGATTCTGAGTTGACGGGAAGAACCCTGTTGGTTTTGACTCCCTTGCGAGTGACGGTTTACGGAAATTTTCGGCATAAACGGCTGTATCTTGTGATTGCGTTGGCTTAGAAGTTTGATTTTTTCACAGGTCCAAGGGTCAGTAGAGTATTTGATATAAATTCCAGCTTGATACCTCCACGCGTTCCTGAGAAAAAGGGTCTTGACAGACAGACGGACGGACGGACAATAAAGTGATCCTACAAGGGTTCCGTTTTTTCCTTTCGAGGTATGGAACCCTAAAAACGAACAATAAAGACACAGTATTAAATGTACTACGAACCTACTGATCTGTTTGAAATACTTACTGAAAAATAAGTCACTTTTTACCAAGCTTACGCATAGATTTTTAAGTTATCCCTTAAACCTTGTACAACCAGTACTTATTTCAGTACTTACATGTCAGTAATACGATAATAACTATATATTGTACAACGCAGGTAGCAACCCGCCCACAGACGCGGAGCTCACACTGCAGCGGCTGCGTGGACAACGGTGAGTTACACACACACACACACACACACTCACACACTCACACACACACACACACGCGCATACATACTCACACTTACGCACGTACAGATATAGAATAGAATAGAAAAAAATCTTTATTTTATAGGACATTCAGAATGCCACTTAAAACAAGTCAAGATTACAATGAAATATGTACATACAAACATACATTAAAAGATTTAAATACATACATACGCATTCGTTCTTTTGACCCTACTGACTCTACGCCTATTCGCAAAGGTGCAGGCATATACACACACGAACACACACACACACACACACACACACACACACACACACACACAGAATTATCAGCGTTGCAGCTCTGCTGTAACATTAAGCTGAGCCAACGCTCATTCACTGGCACAGTACACGACTTTTTACATTTTTCAGACTGTTTGACGTCAGTTTTGATTGGTGGATAAATTCTATGTTTGAGCGAGTGTAATTTTTAAGTCTTATTCATAAAAAGTTAAAATAGGTTTATAAGCTTGCTATAAGGATATTCTCTGAAAATGTTATTCATAAACATTCAATACCACTAAAATGCTTTAAAAGTATGATAACGACTTCATAACTTATAAAATGGTGAACCCTACTAGGTATGAGCTTCTAATAAATAAAAATATGGCCGCTTCACGCGACAGAGCTGATGTTTGTTTGACAGCTAAAGAGGTTATGTTTTGGTTTTATCAAATGATTTATTAGGTTGTACGGTCTGAAGACCTTTGCTTATCCTAATTGGATGAAAAAGAAAAAAAAACAAATGATTTCGATGTTGATTTTTTTTTTCATTTTACACTGTGGATTTCTCAGAACGACAGCATAACAACGTTAAAGTACCAAATAACAGCTTCATGTATTGCCTATTTATGAATAGAGTATTTTAACATGGATTTAATCATAGTGTTATTGAACATTTTAACTAAAAAGCGTTATAGAGCTATTTTAAGAGATTTTTATGAATAAGACTGTTAACTATAACATATTAATATGTTGTCAGGCGCATCTCCCGCTCGCTGATGTCCGCGGGGTCGGGGGGCGAGGAGGGGGAGCGGCGGCACACGCACAAGAAGAAGAAACACAAGCGGGCCGGGTGAGACTAGCATTATAATAATCTTAATTATATCACGCGTCTATCTTCTTCTAATCGTGTAGGTATAGTCACGTGTGTGGCGAACTTGACTAACCCTGCTGTTAGAGTTTTCAAACCGCACAATGGTCTCTGACTTGTTTTTAACGACTGTAGTCAATCGACAACAGCCGGGACCGACAGCTTAACGTGCCCTCCGAAGCACGAAAACGCTCGTGATAAATTTCTACTTTGGTCACCCATCAGATTCCCTGCCTCTGTGTACGTTGCTTAACCTCACTGATCGGTTGAGATCAGCGAGCGCCACTGGATTACGAGCGCTTCAAAACGAGTCTATATTAACTATGCTGGGGGGCTACCACCTAAGCGAAGTTGATGCTGATTGAACGAATGGAATGATGTACATTGCTGTGTTTGGTTCATATGATTAATCAAGGTCTCCTTGTAAAGAAGCAATCGTCAATATTCCATTCGTTCACCCAGCGTCAGCTTCGCTTAGATGGTAGCCCCCCCGGTCCTGTTACCTTAACTCTTGATCGCGACAGTTGTCCATTCTCGATTTTCGTTTAAAAATAATATGCAGGGGTGACTTTCTAATCAGTTCGCTAATTTTTCTTATGGTATCAGTAACGTTGATAGAATATAAATAGGGAGAAAAAAAAATTTCAAAAATTTTTGATTTCTTAACCCTTTTTAACGTCTTAGAGGATGAATTTTGTAAAAAGCAGAAACAGAATTTTCACAAATTGTGTTGAAGAGTACCAAGAGACGAATTTTTGAAACAGTAGAAATGAATCTTGGATTCGTGCGCGAAAGTAATTCGTCTACGAAATAAATTTCTACTACCCTTGTTTTTATGCATTTTTGAAACACTCAAATTCGGTGTTGCCATAAAGTTATAAAACTTAAATGGGTTTCGTTGCACGCAGAAAAAATAAAAACCGGTAACCAATTATAAGAATCGGTAAAGCCTTATTTGAAGAAAGGAACGTTTTTAAAAAAAAGTACCTACTCAATGTTTTTTCACAATACACAATCGGTTTACGGAAGACGGGAGAAGCTTATACAGGGAAAATACATTGAAGACATCGCAGTATGTCTTTATAAATTTCTTTGCCTTTCCGGAAAGAGATGAATTTAACAAACAAAAAACGTGTGTAACTGTCAATGTCACTTTGCGCGCTTTCTACTAGTAGAAAATACAAAACGAGCGTTCGGTTCGGACCACTCGCTGCAGAATTCACGGAATGAATTTTGAAAAATAGCGATTTAGAGGATTTGCATGCGAATCTTGTCAATTCGTATGCGATTTGGAATTCTATTGTTTCAAAAATACGTCTCCATGTATTTTTTTTGTTAAAGGACCATGGGCAAAAATTTATGGACTCCGTCGTCAGTTTCATACGTATCTTTAAAGAGATTAATAGCTACGTTCAATGTCAAAATCCATTGGGCTTAGAAATAAAACATATTTAAAGATTGCCAAAATTTTTATATGTGTTCTAAATGTATACCTGAGATGATAAATATGAATATAACAATAAAAATATTATGAATATGGTAATAATCAAAGAATTATTAAATAACATACTGTTACTTTTGTTATCAATATTAACATTAAAATAATATTTTCCCAGAATATCCCACACATTTGAGGGATGTCGCCATAGTAAAAAGTCATCACTACATTGATATCTTTCATTTGAGATACATTTCAAATCTGTTGGTCGGAGGGGGGACGTTTTGTCCCATCGTCCTTTATTTATTTTCATGCCTCAGACGATCTAGCTTGAAATTTTTATATGAAAGGATATAAAACAAAAAAATACGGGTCTGATAAATTTTCATTAAGTTTACGTACAAAAAATTTGCGTACTGATTAAAAAATAACGTGGTATAAATGTTTATTAGTATTTGGAAATATTTCCCAACGAGTGTTATCAATTTCAGCTCAAAAACTGTTTATATTAATGACGATGTAAGTACAAGATTTATTTAACAATATTAATTATTTCAGTCAATAAAAAAAAAAAATATCTTTAATCATACAATATATCAATTACAACGGATAACATAATATGGCACAAGCTAAAACTCAACAACATATAAATTGTTTATTTAATAAAATTCAGCTTACACTGGCTGTTTAATAATTAATTATCTTATTCTATAAGGCTGTCAGCGCCATCTAGAGGGCGTGTGCGTAATTTTCACCATTCCAAAGTAGAGATGAATGCAATAGAATTTTTTGTTTGAAACATTAAACGCCTATTGTGTTCCTTTTTCTATTTGTCTGTGAACAATAAACTGTTAACAATAAATAAACGCCTGTCAAGTCCTGTGTAAATAAATCTACAAGGAGCATGTCTTTTAGAATATACACACATCAAAAAAGTCTAAGCAACACGCACGATTTTTCATACAACAGACGCCTCTTCGAGAAGCTGTGAAAAGTATTAAAGACAAAATGAAAATTTAATTTCACCATTTCCATACTAAAAGCAAAGGAAAACTGCGTTTTCATTTTCATTTTTCTCTCTTTTCCACAAATTTCAAGCTAAATAAAGTTCATTTATAGGGATAGAAAATTCAGGTATAGAACTTGGTCACACTAAAGATTTTATAGACACAAATTCGTGTCCTAAATACTTTTCACAGCTTCTCAAAAAGGCTTCTGTTGTATGAAAAGTCGTGCGTGTTGCTTAGACTTTTTTGATGTGTGTATACGTAATCATAATATCTAATAGAGTATGTACTCGTAATATGTATAGAATAGAAAACAAATATAGTTTTAGTGTTTGTTGATGATAAAGTCTAAATGAGAATGAACGTTGTCAAGTAGTCTAGGTTAAGGTTAATACAGGCTATTAAGTGTGGTGACCTTAACTCGCACACGCTAGATGGCGCTGTACTGAGTTTGCGATGCTCTGCAAGCGAGAAAAATATATGGAGGTTTATAAAGCACCTATACGTATAAAATACCATGGTCTGGCATCTATCATGACTTCCTTTCTACCCTCAGTGGTACAACCTCCATCTGTTAACACCGCAATCAAACCACAAGGATGATTGTATTTTACGGTCGGCCAAGAAAGTGGTCTATCAGTTTTCACAAAATATAATATAATAAAGAAAGAGATATAATGGTGACGTATTATGATGCAGTTATAATGAGATGACATAGTCAGAACTGTCAGTTCTTTATTGCAAGGGAAAATCAACCTTGCTGTTTTATGTCACGCAAACGAGTTTCAACCTTATGGTGGTAGACCACATTTTTGTCCGTCTGTATCTCGGGGGAGGCCTATGTCCAGCGCGGGACGTACTCTCAGACTCTCAGCTGAGTACAGCGCGGCCCCCTCCCCCGGAGCAGGTGCCCCGCCCCCCGCCGCGCGCCGCCGCCCGCGTGACGTCACACACTCTGCGCCGCGTGACGTCACGCCCCCCGCCGCTCGGTACTACGACGCAGTACCTTCATGGTGACCGCGACCGCCGGCGCCGGCGCGGGCAGAGGCGCAAGCTGAGACGCAGACAGCGCCGCTACCAATACAGGAACTACACAGTTCGTTTACGATCTTTGGCGTATTTTCAGAGGCCTGGCGAAAATTTAATGTATTCTACCATAATCCCCAATCTTGACCTTGGTCAAGAGTTAACTCGTCTCATAATAAAAAAAATCTATCATAATACGTCGTGTACTCAAAAGTAACTTAATGGAATGTACTGTATTATTGTATGTATAATAAGTAAATAGGTATGTAGATTTCTCAGCTGTAGATAATTATTTGATTTTCAAATGATTTTTGTGTGATGTCAGTATTTTGGCGTCCATCATAGAATTTTGAATTGGTAGCCCAATATTCTGGGCCCTCGGTGGTCACAGTAATAATCGCAGCAAGTGCCGTCATATAAATATATTTACTTAATTGGTACACACGACAGCACATCAGGCTATACATGTTGACCTTTACGTTGCCTTTACCTCGTTCGTAATAGCGTTGGCTTTCGTTGTGCAAATGGATAAACTGATGTGCTGCTGTCTGTACTTAACTTTGTTTGAATTATTTCAGTATTGATCAAAACTTAAAAGAAAATATATACTTAAGCAGAAATAATCAGATTTATGATGCCTTCTTGTAGCCTTATCATTTCCTAGCACCAATTGAGTTTAAATATTATATTTTACTGTTATTATTAAGGTGTACTAACAATTGTTCCGTTTCAAGTTTTACCGTAAGTTTTTGATGTAATATTGAGCCTATTTTAGTTAACTGGGGTCCGTTGTTTAAAATTCCATAATTTACATATCTTTGCTTGGAAAAAATTGTTCAGTTTCATGAAGAAAATCACACCATAAAGTTTCGCAAATTTGAATTCACCCCATATGAACTCGGACTAAGGACCGTATTACAGAAGGAGACTCAAGTCTTGATCTATACTTTAGAATTGATTGTCTCTTTCTCTCACTATCAAAATGACAAAGACGACCGCTACTTAAAAGTATATACCCCAGTAAAACTACGGTTTGGCAAAACATTAATTCGTAATAGGCTGTATTTTTGTATTTAAGCCTTTCATCCTATTTAAAATGACTATATTTACGAATCCAACTAAAAAATTATATCGAAATACCTCAAAAAAGAAAAATGCGAATAAAGACCTAGAATTTTCAGCAAAAATAGTAATAACTAAGTGAACAGTTTTCATGATAGAGGTACCCGTAAGAAATATAAAAGTAACAGAATCCAACCAAAAAACATCACCTTATTTTTGTTTTTCAAAAAATTTACATTTAATTGATTAGGATTAATGGTTCATGCGAAAAAAATAATAATTACCTGAACTGGTTAATAACCGATTTGGATACAGTTTATGATTGCATACGTATGAAAATCCAAATAAATTTGTTTAACTTTTGTACATTTTTATAAAATATAGCTATTACCGCTTGGCAAAAATGTAATAGGTATAAAAAATGGCAGACTTCTCTAACAATGCTGAATAAAAGGCAATATTACCAAAATCCAACACTTTTCGTGAAAAAATTCAAGAATTTTTTTTTTCTTAATGGCCCATTCCAAACTGAGCGTAGTGTAGCAGTGTTACGGTCTAAAATAGATTGATGGCGCGTGGCGTGGCCCAGCCTGGCAGCCGCGATGACTTGAAATTTTACAGATATCTTCTACTATATAAAAATAAGTTGGGTTTTCCTTCCTGACGCTATAACTCCAGAACGCACGAACCGATTTCCACGGTTTTGCATCCGTTGGAAAGGTCTCGGGCTCCGTGAGGTTTATAGGATACTTTTTATTTAAAAAAAAATTTGGACGCGGGTGGAGCCGCGGGCGGAAAGCTAGTATGTTATATCGATGACAATACAATAATTTGGTTCCATCGAGCTGATCTGATGATGACCCGAGGAGACAGATGGTGGAACTCTTCAATGGTTACTATTAAACCCTTTGAGTTTGGGCTCATTTGATTTGATTTTTGTTTACCTTACCCTTATATTAAGGTTAAGGTTGCCAAAATTGTCAAATGTAACACAACAGTAACACAACAGATTTTACGTTTTCGTTACACAAAATATGTAACCCAAAAGTGACACATTTTTTTGGGTAAAGCGTGTCTCATTAATTGTAGCGACTGCAGTGATTGTTAAGGGGGAAGTTAGTTATAAATAAAACAGCATTTTTTTAGGGTTAACAACGGTGAGTAGAAGTTGCTTAAAATGTTTTTGGGCGTGCTGCTGACGCATTTTCTTTTTTTTGCGATCCCTTTCGATTTTCTCGCTAGTTGTTCTTTTTCTTTTTTTCATTATAAATTTCTACTTTACGGCTATGTTAAAGAAAATGTATGAAATCCGTCATTGTATACAATTCCTAAAATCACCCGGAAATGTGTGAAATGTTTGATTTTGTCTGTTTATAAGTCATTCAACTTCTTTGTTCCATTGTGATAGACGAAACTGCGACAAGAGCGCCCTGCCTATCGCTTTTCCTCTTCAATTCGCTCGGGGGAAGGGCAATACGTCTGGAACGGTGCACCCTGGGCATCAGAAAATAACTTTTCTACGAAATTCTTATAATCTATGGCAAATAACCTGACACTAGCCAGGAACGGGACCGCTTTGTTTAGACCGTTCCGCGCAGAGGGGAGCATCTCTCTGATGAGCAGAGAGTGACGTGGACGAGCGAGGGGGAGGCGAGCGGCACGAAAGTGCTGCTCGATGAGGGTGGCGTGCATGCCAAGCGCAATTGGTACGCGCGAGGGGGGAGATATCTCGCTGTTGACCGGAGCTTACTCCATGGTTGACGGCGAGACATCTCCGAAGAGTGTCTTCCCCTGTGGTATGGTACATACGAATTGGAGTTTTAGTTTGAGTCCGACATAACCCTTCCACCGCCCCTGTGGCGAAGAGGTATGCGTGGGCATTTCCCCAAGTAAAAAAAAGGAGAACTGCGACCCCCAACGCACGAGCTGAGCGAGCGAAGCGAGCGTGCCGCGGTAGCGGCCGGAAAATTGCCAGAAACGACTGTGGTTACGTTAAGCGGTTGTCACATTTCCGCTCAGCTGAAGTACTTCATGATGTGGTAAATAAACAGGGAAACATTTCATGAAATGTGACCATTTCAGTGAGCAAATCTTTGAAACGGTCAAGACAAATCCATGTCGCTTATTCAGGTTAGGTTAAGGTATTAATCATTTTATTTACAAAACATTAGTTGTATTCATTTCCTAGGGCAATTTCGGAAATTGTGTGTGTAATTAAAAGTCTTTGAAACAATATTTTATACATTTCCTAGGAATTGTATACAATTCCTAGATTTCACAAATATCCGGTCACATCTATACTAGTAGCGTTGTTTTTATATGAAATGTTTGTGTGTGCATTTTATAAAAAAGCACTACTAATGTCTTACTGATAAGTTTAAAAATTGAAAACATACAATTAGATAAAAAACACTTGAAGTGTCTACTCGTCCCATAGCTAGTTAAGTACCTATCTAAATAGTAAGAAACGCTTTTTTTTGGTCTAATCGGAAATGTGGAGAATTGAGAATTTAAATCGAGGTCGAAGGGCCTCTTACTCGACTAGACGACTAACTACCACCAAGGCAGTAGCTGGGCCGGGACCTAACTAGGTATGATAACTATCGCTAAAATTCAATTGAATTCAGAGATCATATTGTAAGGTACTGTTTAAGTTTTCTTAAGTCAAAAGTTTGCCCTAAAATGCCGCTAGATGTCTCTTAGGCAGAAGGTGCACAAATACTAGATCGCGGTATTAAGATTTTTGCGGCCATGTATGTAAGAGTAAAAATTCATAATTAAATCGTTCAATGAAAAGCTCAAGAAGTTTAAAAGTGCCTGGAAGAAGTGAGTAACACCAAAAATCCTGGAAGGAAGAGGCTTCTTGTCGGTTTTTTTATAGTATCTTGCGGTAGATTTATTTCGTAAATTTGAATGGAAATCTCATTCGTAACCCCTTAGCCACAACATAACCGCTCGAGCGACCTGTGCCTTGCGTCTGCGGTGACATCAAAAATAAATGTATGAGGCTCCTACTAGCATGCTACGACATTGGCGCGGAGCGTTTTGCGGAGCGGCGCGGCGCGTGCGAGTGAAAGCTATAGCCATTTGCTATAAAGCAACTACTAATAGTGTCCGACCGAAAGTCCGGTTTCTGTTTCGGCCGAGTTTTGGCAAAAAATCAAGTTTCGGTGGCAAATTCGGATTCGGCCAAAATTCGCCGAAACTTTTGCTGAAACCTAAAATGACTTCGGAAGTTGTCGTACACGCTTGCCTAACTTCGTTTCTCGCGGCAACGCTTTGGCGGACGCTGGCGGCCCTGTCCGGGAATTTTCGTGCGCCGTTCGGATAGCTCTGTAGCAACACAACTTAATCAGTGCGTTATCGCCCGACGCAAACGTTATTTAGAGGTTATGTTTTGATGGATATAATGCACAAAATTTTTATACTTGACTACATCAGTTTCGGTTTCGGCCGAAACTGAAGCCACGGCCATATTCGTATTCGGTTTCGGTTTCGATTTTGGCCGGAAAACCTGTTTCGGTGGAACTATAATTACTAGCAACTGATTATAGCAAATAACCGAGCTACAGCTTAAAATTTGCTTTTTGGTTGCATTTGTGTTACACTTGAGTTTATTTTGTGTTATGTAACACAATAGTCCTATAAAACCGCATTCATAATGATCATAAGAATGAATTGATAAAAGTAGGTACCTAATATTAATTTGCGTGTGAGCTTAAATATGTTAAATGCAGCAGGCACCCACAAAATTAAAAACTACGAAAGAATAATAAGGAGAAAATTGATAAAAGATCGCAAAAAAAAATGCGCCATCAACATCTCAGCAGCACGCCCAAAATCATTCTAAGCAACTTCTACTCACCGTTAACCCTAAAAAATACTGTTTTATTTATTACTAACTTCCCCCTTGACAATCACTGCAGTCGATACAATTTTATAATGCTTATATTTATGTAATTATTTTAACTATCAATATGAAACACGCTTTGCCCAAAAAATGTGTTACTTTTGGGTTACATTTGTGTAACGATAACACAAAATCTGTTGTATTACATTCGACAATTTTGGCGGCCTTACCCTTATATTAATAAACAACTTCCACTTTAACTGTCACTTTCTGATTTTAAACAACTTTCACTTTATATTAAACTAGCTTTCCACCCGCGGCTCCGCCCGCGTGGACTACAGTTTATATCGTACCCAACTGTGGGGTAAAATGTAGCCTATGTCCTTTCCCAGGTTCTAATCTATCTCTGTGCCAAATTTCATCAAAATCGGTTCAGTAGTTTAGGCGTGAAAGACGGACAGAGAGACAGACAGACAGACAGAGTTACTTTCGCATCTATGATATGAGTAAGGAAGTAAGGATCTAACACACGAAAAACCGACATTTAGTACTTTACGTAAACAATACGTGGCGAAAAAATCATTACGTTCTAAATTACGGAAGCATCCATAAGATTGACAGGATGGCGCGCCCGCTGCCCGCGCACCCTTCCGCCACCCGCGCAACTCTTACAATTAATAATTTTGGAAATAAAATTGTAAATGTAATTTTTTTTTGTTGGATTTTGAAATTATCGTATTCTTTAAAACATATATTACAAAGTCTACCCAAAATTATCGCTATTTCTATTTTGTCCACAAAATGACTACAGAAGTAGTAAAAATCATTTTTTTTTACATTTCTAGTTGGATTTTCAAAATAATTGAGTTATCAACATCGTTCAAGCTATACTATAAAAAAATTAGCCTATTACATTTTTTATTGCAACAGTTACTTATTATCACAACATTGAAGTTAATAAAAATAGCATAATTAATCATAAATATTGTTGGATTTCGATTTACTTTCAAACAACTGGATGATATCAGATTAATAGTGCAGAAAGTTATTTATTAACATTTTTGTACAAATTTACAAAAAATATCAAAACTTAACTCATAAAAATAAATATATATTGTATCTTTTTTAGTTGGATTCTTACGTTAAATGATAGCCGGGAATTTAATCTATCAATACAAAAAAAGAATTACTGCTATTGCAATTTATTTCACTTTCGCCATACTAGCCGACTGTAGATTTCTTGCACTAATAGATCAGAATCCAAGTCGCGTTCTGTAATACGGACCTCAGACTCTTATTTATACCAAGGACTAAGTATCTCTATGGACAGAGCTTACTGCTGTTGCCGTTCTTGCGTCTGTGTAAAACAATTCGTATCACGTGTCTTTTTCTATTAAATGCGACGCCCATATGCGTGCAAGAGAGAGCATTAGTCAGAACGGCAACGTTGCAGTATACGTGTGAATCGTGTCACTCAGTGACCTGCTTGTAGGTCAAAAGTGAGGTTAGTTTGTGTGTTTATAAAGTGAAAGAACTTATTACTATTCAAATTGTGTTTGAAATATTGAATAAAAATAGTGTTGATGGCGTGCTGCGTACCATTGCTGCTGTCTGTACTTAACTTCAAGGATGACGGTGAATGGCGTAAAAACCGCAGGAATATAATTTCATATTTTTTTACACACACACTAATATAATTTTTGACACTGCACACATTGATAAACAGCCACGCGTTGCGGGCGGATTGCTCTGTCCATACGTCAGTATATACTTAGTCCTAGATTTATACTTTAGCAGTCGTTTTTGTCATGTTGATATTGGGGGAAAGAGACAAATACTTAATTATAGGTCAAGAGTCTCCTTCTATAATACGGACCTAACTGTTGTAATGCCAAACAGCTTGTCGGTGCGTGTGAGTACCAGTGTCTTAATGGCATTTTCTGGGTTAACTCGCTCCATCGTCGACCTCTTCTATGACCTTATTTTTTATTATGAGGTGGGTTAAATCTTGACCGAGGTCATAGATGAGGTTGACTATGGAGCGTGTTAACCCAGAAAATGCAAATTACGGCACTGGTCAAAGTGGTCCTTGTACAAGATTGAGGTCAAGAGTTAACTCATCTCAAAAAATTAAAAAAAAACTCTTGTAATATTCCTTTGGTCCAGGAAACACGGCCGCGGCAGAGGCTCGAAGACGAAGAACAAGTTCATCCTGAAGCTGGTCCGCTCTCTGCCCAACCACACCGAAGAACATCTCGAAGTGGACATCCACTGCCGACATCGGAAACTATACCCCAACAACACCTTCGTACGCGACCTCGTCACCATGCTCAACGACAGGGACATCAAGGTACGTACACTCACATCAAGGTACGTACACTCACATACATCCACTGCCGACAAGTACATTTACGACTAGGTTCGATAGACGTCAGTTTCGGCTCCCTCTTCGCAGATGGTGCTGTACTTTATTTTTAAACTACATACTTCAAAAAAGAAGAAGGTTCTATATGACAAAGACGACCGCTACTTAGACAGTAAAATCTTTTTTATGTATGTTCATTGTTCACCGATTTCTCGGCCATTTGTGGACCGATTTTAAAAACTATTTTGTTGTTCGAAATAGTATTTTTCTGTGGTGGTCCCATTGTCACCAATTCAGGGTCTGATGATAGAATCCCAGGAAAATTAAGGACAACCTTCGAATTTGTTAAGCAGCGTTTTTTATTTTTGTAACAGTATTATTTTCAACTCATTTGCTCATAAAGTGGGGCTTATGTCATTGCTTTAAGGTTCATAATGATATATTTTACCCAGCCCGTGAGTAATAAAAATGAAACACTAGTATGTAATGGTTTTTTTTCTAAACTTCAGCAAAGAGATTAGATCTTATTTTTTATTAAAAATTAAGTGTAAATATTAAACTATTTGTAAATAAAAATATAATTCCACTAAATTATTTAAATTAACAGAAGACATTTATTCATGCTAAAACGATGAAAATGTATAGTTCAGTATTTTTTTTATTTGACTGTATGGCACACTTGTCAATGTGAATCTCATTTTTCTAGGCAAAAAAGAAAAAAATAATCGCGCCTCTTTTCAGATGTTTTCACTTGGTTTTTAAAAACGGTATTTTTTTTCATCAGATTGTGATTATTGACAGAAATACAACACAAAAAATGTCTTCTTCAAGTGCAGAACAGGAAACCTACGTGGGTACACGGCCAGAAATACTTTCAGAGGCGCAACATGCAAGTGATAGCTTGTTGCCGCCAATGTCAAAGGAAAATTTATATTTATTTATTTCCTCGCAAATGTGTTGACAAACGTCGTATGACACGCGTGCGCATTGGATATTACATTCTCGGCTCCGTCGAGCCCGAGCCGCTCTAATGTAATATGCAACTTATCACACTTGTAACATAATGTAATATTACACCACTATAAATGAAAAAAAAAAACTTAAAAAAAACAGTCTTCAAAAATAAAACAGCTTTACTAAAAAGCTAAAAATAAAAACAGTATTATTAAATGTGCTAGGTACCTAGTAATCTATTTGAAGTCTCGCTATCAAATAATTCGAGGTCCTTACACGAGAAATGCAGCAAGTTAAAGTTGTCTAAATAACTAGATCCCATGTTCTTATTGGCGAATAGTGAATTTTTTCAATACGAGGTTCTGATTGGTTGGCATAAATTAGGTAGATGTGATTCTCGTGTTCTCATTGGTGGATGTGGTTTTGTTTTCAGGCGACGCTAAACTTTTTGATTTAATTAACATTAAATACCCGGTGAGTGAACCCACCTACCTATATCGATTTTTTTTATACGTCCCCACCGAGGCACGGGGCCTCCCTTCGAAACACAAAGGGGATTTAGGCCATAGTCCACCTCGCTGACCCAATGCGGGTTGGTGGACCGCTCGTCTTTCGAAAATAAATTTTCTTGGAAGTGCGGGTTTCGTCACGATAGATTATATTAGGTTATATAAGAACGTACGACCGAAGTAAATAAACGAGCCGACCTAATAAGCCGATGAGAGTTCCGAGACAACACAAGGAAAATTGGACCCTATTTCTATAGACAGAAGTTTTCATTTCTTTAAGAAGTTTTATAATAAGATGGGTTAACTCTTGACTCCAATCTTGACCAAGGTTATAGATGAGGTCGACGATGGAGCGAGTTAACTCAGAAATTGCTAATTAAGGCACTGGTACTCCCACGCACCGACGGAACAAAGCAAGCTGTTTGGCGTCGGACTTCGGTAGGAGGGTGGTCGCGAACCAGACGTCCCTTCACAGAGCCTATCACACCGCATGAGACCATAGGACGCCACCTGAGATTCAGAACAAATTGAGGTGTCGTTGCCTAGGGTGTATTAATAGGAAACAGGTCTCATTTGTGTTTCCTTAGTCGCCTCTTACGACACCCACGGAAAGAAATGGGTTGGTGTTATTCTGAACCGATCACCACACGCCAAAAATGCTAGGAAGTGGTCACCTAATTTATCTTATATTTTTCGTCAATAGTTATCCCTTTCATTTGTATGGCGCTGTCTCTGTCTTTACACGTTTGTTTCAGCTGCATTCGTCGGAGGGTAACTCTAACAATATCATATAGACTGCCCACCACTGTTACTGTTAATATTTTGTACATACTTACATTAAATACTTACGAGTTTATAAATAAATAACTTCCACACAAACAGTTACATTTCACTCACTTAATAATCTCATGCTGGGTTAAGGGATGGCTTAGCAAATATTTAAATGTTGGAATCTACCCATATCTATGATCGGCTACCTACAAGTAGGTAATTGTTTTTTCTCGGAAACGTTAAGTTAAGGAGTTTTTGTTATTTACCTACTTTGGTGCTACGCAATGTACCGCGAAACCTTGCCCTGAGCGCGACTCCACGCCACGTCGCTTTCAGAATGCGTTGTACATCGCTGGTTTGCGTGTTTTACACTGTCATCATTGCTGTTTATTAGAAAATGAAGTGTAATTGAATTTTAAATCAGAAAATATTAAAAAAACAGAAGTGAAAACTTGAACATGTATTACTTCCTTGCGGTCTAAGTTTTCACTTCACCCTCCGTCTTACGAATTTTCGATCAGGGTCACGTGACCATTACGCGAGTTTAAAATTTTTACCCATCCAAAAAGTGCACAACGCCGCTAAAGAAATTTTCACTTCAAAAAAAAAATTCCTGAGAAAAAATCCACTTGAAAATTGTTCAGAATGATGAGTTCAGGGTTTCAGTTTTTGTTAACCTGTCCCTTACACCATGTATAAAGTTTAGTGTAGATTGCGTATCATATCTCAACACCTTACACCACGTAGCATTTGTAGGTAAGTGGTCCATTGACCCCTGATTTCAGAATTTTCAAACCGTCAAATACCCTCTTGGTTTAACAACTTAACAAGGTTGGTACGTTGCTTAACCTCAAAGATCGATACCGAACAAGTGGGAAAATAGGCAAAACAAGGCTAGTAGGTACCTGACAGTAAATGATTTCAATTCAATTCAATTCAATTGGAACTACAGGCGCAGTACAAAGGGCCGCAAATTAGGTTACAACACGCGTGCACTCTGTGCTGTTGTTTTGTAACGAAAATGAAATAACCTGATGCGCTGGCCTCTGTACATAGCCATTTTGTTTAATGTTCTATCTCTTTCAAACTCCGCACGTGTGACAGAGATAGACAGATGAACTGAAAAATATGGCCGCTGCAGCTTTGTTTGTGAACAAATGACAGCTTTACCACGGCCGTTATCAACTGAGGTGTGGGGCCATAAATATCAAAAGAGATAGGAAGGCTCCATAAGGACCGCAAGTGCAAGCGAGATAGACATAGGGAAATGATTTATGGCCCGACGACTCAGTTCATAACGGCCCTAATATAGTAAGAATCAATTATGTTTCAACTTATGTGTGTTTTGATTTAATTTAGTGAACGGTAAGCTCTTTTTAGTAATATTATAATATTAATTTAGTACTGACACGGCTCAATATTCGCGTATACAGGGTGATAAAAAATCTCCTAGCTATATTCAAAATCCTGAACCAGTATCATTTACAGAACACTTTTGTTTTTATTTTTTATTCTAGTTTTTTCGGTAGGATTTTTTTTCCTAAACGTAGACACCACTCGGGTGCACCCCCCGAGCGCTACCCGAACCCCTCGCGTGCCTGGTGTAGGAGTAATGTGTACGTTGAGGCAAAAAATGAGCTATTCCCATAGAAAAAACATTTACAATTTTTTTTTTTCATAAATGTGTTCTTTGAGTGATACTGGTTCAGGATTTTGAATATAGCAAGGAGGTTTTTTATCACCTTGTATACATATACAGGGCTTTACGTATCTCTCTTTCAATCTCACGGGTGGTTAATCAGTCTATGAAACTGAAAAACTTCCCCAAGGAACATAGGTCAAATACAAAAAAAAAATTAATCTCCCATACAAAATATATGCTGATAAAGTTTGTATGGGAACTCAAAATTTTTTTTTTCGTATTTTGATCCATGTTCCTTGGGAAAGTTTTTCAGTTTCATGGACTGATTAACCACCCGAGAGGTCGAAAGAGAGATACCTAAAGCCCTGTATATATTTTTTATTATAAGATTGATTAACTCTTGACCCCGATCTTGACCAAGGTCGACGATGGAGCGAAAATGCTGGGACTCCCACGCACCGACGATATATTATAAAAAAACAATATTTACTTGAATTTTGACTCGTGTTAGTATTAAATTATGTGTTCAAATCGCGTTTAAACTGTTATACCATAATATTCTTTATAAGTTGATAATATTTAGTTAACACACTTTTTTCAGATGTTTCATGTTAAAGTAGGTATAAGTAAGGTGTTCCAAACGGCACACTAAGCATATTAGCCGACTTCAAAAAAAGGAGGTTCTCAATTAGATTCTGTTTTTTTTTATGTTTGTTGGGTACACGATAACTCCGCCAGTTGTCAACCAATTTCGAAAATTATTTTTTTTGTTCGAAAGAGTATACTCCTGCGGTGGTCCCATGTAAATGTTATTTAAATTGATTCAGCGCTTTAAAAATTATGATTTTATTTGTTTGGATTTTTAAATTATTACATTTTCCACGTTTAAAACGTATGAGTCACCGACTTCAATCCCAACAACAGTTTGCAAAAAGTAGATAACTAGTATTTTTTGCAGACTACAATGCCTATTAGCAGATAACCACAAACGAAAATGTCACTCATTTATTTAGATGATGTTCTGGTTTGTAGTATTTTTTGTCTGTTGATTTTTTTAAAAGCGCTGAATTATTTTCGATAAAATTTATATGGGACCATCTCTGGAGTATACTTTTTCGAACAAAAAAAAGAATTTTGAAAATCGGTCCATAATTGGCGGAGAAATCGGTGAACATACATTTTAAAAAAATACATACAGTCGATTCCTTCTCTTTTGAAGTCGGTAAAAATATAAAACAAAAATTACATATTTAGATGAAGTTTCGGCTTTTAGTTATCTGCCGATAAGCATTATTGGATTGAATTCTGTCGATTCTTTACGTTTTTTAACGTGGACAATTATTTTACTTTCTCTTGTTTGTGGCAAGGTCTAAATTAATTTAAAAAACGACCTATTTTCTGAGATTTTGTTACTCTTTCAATAATTGTCTGTTACGATCTAAATAATAATAATCGTTTATTTCAGGCCAAAAAAAACCCTATTACAAAAATTGTGTTCCATAAATAATCCCTAAATTATAAATGTGAAAGTCACTCTGTCTGTCTGTCTGTTACGCTTTCACGCCTAAACTACAGAACAGATTTTGATGAAAGGTAAATAGATAGATTTGACCTTGGGAAAGGACATAGGCTACGTTTTATCCCACAGCTGGGCACGATATAACCTGTAGTCCACGCAGGCGGAAAGCTAGTGGTATCTTAATATATAAAACAAAGTTGGGTTTGTTCGAACACTCATAACTCGAGAACGGCTAGACCGATTTTGATAAAATTTGTTATGGAGGTAGCTGATAACCTGGATTAACCCATAGGCTACATAATTTTCCCGAATTCCCACGAGAACGAAGCCCCGGGCGGAAACCTAGTAAAAAAATAATGCCAAGTTGTATCTTTTCAGTATCGTAAGTGTTTGTCTATCTTCATCGATAGTAGCTTTGCGTCCTCGACTTCTCTCTCTAGTAGCAGTAGTCTGGTTGTAGATCAGTTCATTGAATCCCGTATTAATGTCTGCTGGAAAAAAATCTTAAAGAAATAAGCTGTGCCTTTTGTTTTCGTTTTTCTATTTGTCTGTTTAGGTACATATTTGTCATTTTTCCTATGTAGAATATAGTTATTTGTTCAACAAGAGAGCAAAGTTGGTTTTTGCTACCCGAGTGCAATCTTTAAATCACGAGCTAGCGAAGTAGTCTACTAGCGAAGTAGCTTTCGACTAGTAGACTGCTGAACCTAGCGAGTGGTTTAAAGGCACGAGAACAAAGAAACTTGCTCTCGTGTTAAACACGTAACTTTTCACCTCTACAGCGAGAAAGTTTTTTACGACCCAATACTTTATATAAAGCAATAAACGATTATGATAATTACGATTAAGTTAGTGTGTACTGTTTACGCAGGTAATAAACAACGGCCGCGTGTTCGAGCGCAACCGCGTGTCAGAGCTAGCTACCGACTCCAAGCACAAGCACACCAAGGTAAGTCTAACCCTCAATTTATAAAATTTCAATAATGGTACAATATTTCAAAGGCCGCGAAAAAGACAATCAAAAAACGCTTCAGCAATGGATTCGGTTTTCTTTGTTCGTAAATTCGATACTTCGCGTTTTCTTTTTTCGAAAATAATGACAATATTTCCATGCATGTTTGAGAAAAATAAACCTTCCATGGACTGGGAGTAAAAGAAAAACTTAGAATGTGCCAGCTACCTCTCTTCACAGGTATACAGTAAAAGTATGTAAAAGGGATGCGAGGGTTTTGCTGTATAATAGGCGAAAGGCTGACCACCTCTCGCCATAATACAACTTGTTCCATCTGATAACCCTCACAATTTGTGCACATACATACACGCATACTTACATACGTTCACGCCTATAATTCCTATCGGGGTAAGCAGAGCATCAGTGGTTTTAAAACCACTTTAAGTTGGTAGCTGTTTGATCCAGCATGGAATGAAGTTCATAAAGTACCGAAAGATAGTAATATTTTCACCATTGACACTCAAAAAAGGGCCTGTAATTCTTCAAAAACAGTGAATAAAACGCTGTTTGTTTCACGGTGTGAATAAAAAATTCTGAATTTGTAACACGCGCGAATATACGGATTTTAATAAGAAAAAAAAAAGAAAATGTGCAAAGAGGTTGCATACTCTCGCTATAAAAACGTACTAAAAACCACCAAAACGTAATAAACTGGCTGTATGAAATATGGCTTAATTTAAAATTTAAAATTCTGCCAATTTTCTGTGCAATTTTCATGCCATTTGATTCATAATCAGTCACAGAGTAATTATTTTCTCGTAGTCAATGGTGAAAAGTAGAGTACCTAACACAAGAAAAAAAATCATCTAGAATCATTTGCTCCTCTCGGGACACAACTCAGTGCCTCGAAAAGAATTCACCTTTTTTCACTTGTTGGCTAATCTACTATTTAAGTAAAATGACAATACAATGGGTTTGTCAATGTAACGGTTTGTATGTGTGTATGTATGTATGTCTGTAGGTGCTAGAGAAGTTGGAGCTGGCCGAGAAGGCGCTGGAGCCGGGACACCCCGTGCGCCCCGCCACCCCCGCCCCGCACACACCCAGAGACAAGGTAACGCACAACTCTCATCATCATCATCATCATCATTTCTTCTACCGGACCGTTTGGTACCACCCTTACTTTGTGGAGATTCCTCGAATCCGTACTGAGCGCTTCTCTTCATCTTTTATACTGCACACCGCTAAGGAATGGAAATCTCTGCCTACGTCTGTATCTCCGGGCTCATATAACCCGAATATCTTTAAAGCTCTAGTGAATAGGCATCTTCTGGGTGAGCTTGCGACATCCTCGACCACATCTCCGCCTCTGGGCTAGATTGTAGTCAAAAGCAAACCCCATTTATATGGACCGGTAAAAAAAATATTGGAGCTTCTTTACCTCATAAATTAGCCTTGTGTAAATATTTTTTTAATATAAAAGATCTTTACCTATGAAATTTCCGTTTTTTCTTCAAATGTATTTGATTGAACGGGTCTTACTAAACTTGTTTTTTTATTTAAAAACGTGTTCATATAACGGTTATTTTGAGTGAAATTTATATATGTTGACTTTGGATTTATTTACTAACAACGAATCTCAAATATAGCTCGATTCATCTGTTGCCTGTTTCATGCTTATTTTTGCTGTATCTTTACACAATTTCAACTTTTAATAAATTAAGTATGATGAAAATTAACTTTATATTGTCCAAATCTTCCCACAACATTTTGTTAAATTTGGATTTCGGATTCCCGAGAAAAGTCCACAAACGTTAGTTTTACAGTTTTCCAAAAATATTGTATGAAAAACGGCAATTTCATAGGTAAAGACCTATTATTAATGTATGTAATTGAAACCCAACGTATTGTGTGATAGGGTAAGAAGCGTCGCGGCAAGTCTTCGCCGGCGCACGCGTCGGGCGAGGACGCGCCCCCCCCGCCCCCCATACGCAACCTCGTGGACTCACGCTCCGGCTCACACATACTACTGCAAGTGAGTACACACAGCGGCACATTAGGCTACACATGTTGACCTTGAAGTCGCTCTTAGGGGTCGTCCATTAACCATGTGAAGTTTTTTTGGCATCTTTTTAACCCCCCCTCCCTCTTGGTAATACGTGGTGAGATTATGAATAAACCTCCCCCCCCCTCCCAAAATCACGTGTAATTTTCAGCACAAAGTATCTCAACATTTTTCAGAATATTGTCTTTAATACAGAAATTAATGTAATGTCATTTTATTTCTAGAAAATTAAACTCTGTGGTAAAAAGTCCAGGCAGACATTAAACATTGTTCATTTAACGAAAAATTCAATACACGTGATATCTTACCCTCCCCTCCCTTTTTGATTTTTCACAAGCCCCCTCCCCCTGTTAGAGACTTCGTTGACGACCCCTTATCTAGCCTATCGCTTCAAGCGATTTCTTCCATATAACCTTTGGGTATGAAAAAGTCGTTAAGTGAAAACAAGAGTGGGTGCAACATTTAAACTTAAACAATGTATCCGGAACGAAAATAAAAACAAATAAATAAAATATAAATACAGTTTATAATATTAGTGATAAGTAATAAATTGATGTACTTCTTTAGCTTTACTTTTTATATTTTCCTCTATAAGGGGCCATCCATAAATTACGTCACACGAATTTCATTATTTTTGACCCCCTCCTTGTCACAGCTGGTCACATTTATAAAACTCCCCCCTCCCTAGTGTGACGTCACATATTTTGTATATTTTCCATTTTGTTGTATTTATTTGAATAAAAGCAGTACTTACTTAATAGAGTTATTATTTTTTTGGGAACTTAAAACTCGTTGTCTCAACAAAAGAATAAACTTAAAAAGAGTGCTTGGGACTGAAGAGGTTAAGTTTGTCGTTAATAGTTAACGCATTTTGATATACTCACAACACATTTTGAAATGTGACGTCACGAAACTTATGACCCCTCCCACCCTTGTCACACTATGTCACACTTTGTCGACCTCCTCCCCTCCCTTTAACGTGCGCCGTAATTTATGGATGCTCCCTAAGTATGCAATTTTAATTTAATTATCACTTGTTCAGCGGTGAAGGAAAACATCGTGGCGAAACTCGCATATCTAAGAAAATTCGCTTACGAAAAACCAGCGGTCCACTAACCCGCATTGGGCCAGCGTGGTGGACGGCCTAGATCCCTTTCCTGTTTCGAAGAGAGAGTGGGGACGTATATGATAAAAACAAGTATGTAATAAAGTGTGTGTATGTATGTTTCAGACTGACTCTGTTTTGAGCCCGATGAATAACGCGGTGGAAGAAGACACTGATGTTCCTTTGGTGGCGGACGAAACGGACGGCGAAAAGAAGATCATAGTCGAGGACTTCATCGAGGTCAAGTCTCACAACACCAACCCCACGCTACTCAAACAGGTACCCCATAATTATACTATGTCCAAGATAGGATGGTGATTTTGACAGATGAGATGACTTTATTAGTTATTGTTTCATTCTAATTACTTAGTTATTGCTAATAATGACTACACCTGTTATTGAGTAACTAATAGCATACTAGTACCAGTGCTTATACTAGTTAAAGTAGACGTGTCCCATTATAAAAGGATCTGTCAAAATCACCATCCTATCTTGGACATAGTATAATTAATATTAAGTACTAGCTTTCCGCCCGGTACTCCGTTCCCGTGGGAACTTGGTAAAATTATGTAGCCTATGTTCATCAGGGATAATGTAGGATTCTAATAGTGCAAGAATTTTTCAAATCGGTCCAGTAGTTTCGGAGCCTATTCAATGCAAACAAACAAATCTTTCCTCTTTATAATATTAGTGTAAGTAGACATTAGTAACATTCAATCTACATTAAGTAGATGTTTTAGTCAATCTTCTTCTTATCGTGTAGGTAAAGTCAAGTGTCTGGCGAACTTGGCTAACCCTGGTGTCAAAGATAAAAAAATAAATGTCAAAGATTTTGTAGTATTCTTCTTTTCCTGTATTTTAGTTAGTTCTATTTCTTGTTTTATTTGTTTACATTGTATTTTGCATTGTCACAGCGGTCATGTTGTTGGTCTGTCATATAGCCGTTGACATTGAATCCTATGTCTTTGGTTACTCTCTGCCTTTGGTTGATGGCATCATTCCTTGTCGTTGGTGTCTAAACCATTGACATAGAATGATGGTTCAACCGTGATTCATATTGTCTTTGGTATTTGCCACCTATTCTTGTCAATCTTGACTTCTATTTGAATTTGAAATCAAAATTGGAAATCATGAGTTTCGCGAAAAATGTAATGTTGCACTCGGCCTTACAGCGGAGCCGTATGGACCTAGTGAACAGTAGTCGAGGTAGGCTACGTCGAGGGTCCTATAGATATAAGACCCTAGACAAGACCTAGTAGGTAGGGTAAGGTCGAGTGAAAGGTTAGTGGTAGTAAGAGAAAGAGAGTAGATACAAGAGAACAGATGTATTTTATATAAGGCCTAACAGTACAAGTTTGGGTCCTGCCTCCCTAACGTCACTGGCAAGTTATAGGTAGCTGAGGGAAACAAGAGTTCGACTTAAGTAGGCACGACGTAGCTGAAGCCAGGAGAACGAGGTCTTGACGGTGCTACGCCGGGTACTCGGCGCTCGAGGTGGTGACTGCGGCAGATTTCACGGCCCACGCCGGAGGCAAGAGGAGGCTGCCCTCACGGCTCCTCGCCGGAGGCAGGATAAGGTTTCCCTCACGGCTTCCAGCCGGAGGTACGAGGAGGCTGGAGTAATCAAGAGCCCCCACGCGAGGTGCGGTGGCAGAAGGGGGAACTGTGGAGTGAGTTCACACGCGCCTACCACTTTAGGGAAATATACTAGATGTCGAGTATTGTTGTAGCGTAGGGTTCGCGCCTGGGCAAAGTCCCTGGGCCGTGCTGCGGCCCAGGGAGGCCTTGAGACAGTAAGGTAGCTGTCCTGTCCTTCTATCCCACGAGAGAGATGAAGGAAGACTCCCCTTTTAAAATTCAGCCGTCAAAAGGTAAACAGAAAATCGTTCGCGAAACTCACGATTTCCAATTTTGATTTCAAATTCAAATGAAAGTCAAGATTGACAAGAATAATGTACATTTGGATGTGTGGCCCTTAATCCTAGGATGAAAACTCCGAGAGATTTGTTCAGTGATGGATAAAAGACTTCATATTTGCATATTGAAATAATTTGTGACGCAATAGTTCAAGAATTATTGGCAAAAAAGTATGGGCCACACATCCAAATGTACATCAAGAATAGGTGGCAAATACCAAAGACAATATGAATCACGGTTAAACCATCATTCTATGTCAATGGTTTAGACGCCAACGACAAGGAATGATGCCATCAACCAAAGGCAGAGAGTAACCAAAGACATAGGATTCAATGTCAACGGCTATATGACAGACCAATGACATGACCGCTGTGACAATGCAAAATACAATGTAAACAAATAAAACAAGAAATAGAACTAACTAAAATACAGGAAGAGAAGAATACTACAATTTATTTTATTATTGATTTATTTGATTGTCAATAATATGTCAAAGATTAATACATAAATGTCAAAAAATAAAGAAACTATCAATGTCGAAATGGTCAATAAAAATATAACAATTTTAAAATGTTGAGGAACTATACTCATCTACTGAGTAAAGCTCCTTTTTACCGACTTCAAAAAAGGAGAAGGTTCTATGTTCGACTGTATGTATTTTTTTATTATTATTTTTTTTATGTTCACCGATTTCTCCGCCAATTATTGACCGATTTTCAAAATTCTTTTTTTTTCGAAAGAGTATACTCCAGAGGTGGTACCATATAAATTGTATTGAAAAGGATTCAGCGCTTTTAAAAAAATCAACAAAAACAAAAAAATAGTACAAACCAGAACATCATCTAAATAAATGAGTGACATTTTCGTTTGTGGTTATCTACTTTGAGCGAACTGTTGTTGGGATTGAAGTCGGTTGTTCATACGTTTTATAACGTGGAAAATTATTCATTTTGTCTGTAGTCGAGCGGTCACCACAAGCGCGCCCACCACCGGCACGCGGGCGGCGCGGGGGGGGCGGGGGGCGCGCCGCCGCCGCCGCCCGCCAAGGCACTCGTCTTCAGATCCAGGAAGTCCAGGTAACACTATCGTCATCAGCCATATACGTCCCCACCTCAGGGCACGGGCCTCCCTTCGAAACACGAAGGGGTTTTAGGCCATAGTCCACCACGCTGCCTGGCTCAATGCCCGCTCGTCTTTCGAAAATGAATTTTCTTGGACAAGGTTTCATCACGATGTTTTCCTTCACCGTTGAGCAAGTGATAATTAGAAATCCGTACATAAATCCGAAAAGACGAATTTAGTGGTACAGGCCCGCACCAGGATTTAAACCCGCGACCTTTCGATCACAAGTCTGCCTCATCACCAACTAACACTATATCTGTCACTTACTAAATTCTAACCTTATTTCTTGCAGCACACTTTTTGCCTTCATACTTGACCAACCAACTATTTTGTAATAAAAATTTAGTACATTACTTAATTAAACTGATAATTTGAATAAATTAGATTGTAATGTTAAACAAATATTTATACACTAGCTTCCCGCGCGAGACTTCGTTACCGTGGGAATTTGGGAAAATTATGTAGCCTATATTACTAAGGGATAATGAGCATCCTAATGGTGAATTTTTGAAATCAATCCAGTAGCTTCGGAGCCTATTCGTTACATACAAAAATACAAATCTTTCCTCTTTATAATATAAGTATAGATTATAATTATGTTCCTTGTTTCCAAGTTTACCTTACCTGTTACTTTCTTTATTCTATTGTAAACACTATACAGGGTGACAAAAATCTCCTAGCTAGGAGGTTCAGGATTTTGAATATAGCTATATTCAAAATCCTGAACCAGTATCACTTACAGAACACTTGTTTTTTTATGTATTTTTTTCGGTGGATTTTTTTTTATAACCGTAGACTCCACTCGGGTGCACCCCTCGAGCGCTACCCGCACCCCTCGCGTGTCTGGTGTAGGAGTAATATCTATTTTTAGTCAAAAAATGAACTATACCCTGTTTTTTATTCTCAGAGACTAAATTGACAATACCTGGGATGCCAGTTTTTTGCAAATCTTAAATAGTGATGTGCCACTAACGGTAACCGATGTTATCAAAATTAGGTGCCGGTTTTATATTACTTAAAGAGAAGGGAGGAAATACTTACTTTAAACGTAACGTAATGTCCCTAATCGATATAAGTAGTATTTATTATGCTCATGCACCGCTATATCGATAAAATAAATGCCGGCCGGGCATTTCGCCAGTTTTTTTATCCCTTAGAAGTATAGGAAAACATAATAAAACGCAGCACATTTTTAATTTAATTTATTCATATCTAAAAAAGTAGAATAGAATAGAATAGAAAAATCTTTATTTTATAGGACATTCACTTAAAACTGTCACTTAAAATGAGTCAAGATTACAATGAAATACATACAAACATACATTAAACGATTTAAATATATACATACGCATTCGTTCTTTTGACCCTACTGACTCTACGCCTATTCGCAAAGGTGCAGTCTTCCTCAGAAAAGAACAGGCTAGAAACTCTGAGGTTGCTCTTTTAAATCGCATTACAAATTTTCTTATTTACTCATTTTAACTAAATCTGAAATAACTCTAGAGCTGAGCAGTTCATTCCCATGGCTGCCTGTCTGATAGACAATTAGACATTTTGTAATAGCCCTATTTGCAAAGTTTGAGCAGTTCATTCCCATGGCTGCCTGTCTGATAGATAATCAGACATTTTGTAATAGTCCTTTTTGCAAAGTTTTTGAGGGCGTTCCGCGTTTTTAAGGTTGCCGTATCAAAAATAGAAATTACCGTGTTTTTCGCTAACATACACAAATAACTAATAGAATAGTTACCGATAAATTTTTCTTTTTTTAAAGTTGTTTGCAGTTGTCATGTTTAAATAAGTGCCGTATTTCTTAACAGTTTAGTGATTTTGTCATAAATAAGAGCGTGAATTGTCGTATTTTACTGTTGGGAACAACACTGATGGCAACTGTCTTTTTGTTTATAAGCATCAAAAGAGGTTTTATTATGAATTCATTTTGATAATAATTTTTAAAATGTTAATATCATAGAAAACTAAGAAGCTAATCATCTAATAAAGACAAAATTATTATTATTACGTTTTTTTAAAGTTTCGATTCAAAAATCGTCAATTTAGGTACACCACTATTAAAAAAAACTGGTATCATTATTTGTAAATTTGACATTTGCATATGTCAATTTAGTCTCTGAGAATAAAAAAACAGGGTATACTCCCATTAAAAAATATTAAAAAAAAAACATAAATGTGTTCTTTGAGTGATACTGGTTCAGGATTTTGAATATAGCTTGGAGGTTTTTTATCACCTTGTATAAACTTCAGAATAACATATGTAATTGTAGGAGACTGGTGCCTGTACCAGGCTGTTAACCTGTATTTCAAGTCACCAGCTGTCCTAGCATACGCAATGAAAATTCTCTCATGAGAGTATACACTTCCAAATCAACACAAGAAAAATGGACCCTATTATTTTGTATTTGGAGAAGTTATCATTTCTCTGGTGTTTGAATTTGTATATGTTTTAGTCAACCAAATGGAAAAGAAATGTAAACTTCTGCTTATGTATTAAGATTATGTTTTCCTCAGCAATCAACTTTCATGAGAGTGAAGTCTCGTCGCGTATGCTAGGAATGTGAGAACGAACTTAAAATTGAATGTTGTCTCAATATTGGTAGGAGTCACCTGCCATTAGTTTTAAGCTTATCTTGTAATTATTTATATTTATTTATTATTTATTATACTTTGCTAGCATCGGCAGACTGGTGTCGGATGAAGAGGAGGACTCGATGCGGGTGGAGCCCGTCACTCCGGAGGAGGTCAGTACTCAGGCCCGTATTACAGAACGCGACTCAGACTCTGATCTATACTTAAATAGCAGTCGTCTTTGTCATTTTGATAGTGAGAGAAGAGACTTAAATATTGATCAATACTTGAGTATCCTTCTGTAATACTGAAATTCTTACTGTTGATTAGATTAGATTCATTTATTTCACATTATCAATTCCAGTTACAATATTATGTCTAAAGCAATGTCAAAGTATAATGTGATCGTCAAAATTTAGTAATTAATATAATAAAATAAGTATAATAATAACATTGGATCTACAATAAGTTGATTAGTCCAAAATATTTCAAACATTAATACAAAAATTTCAAAAATAGAACCCTTTCCGGACTTTGTGTATTTTTTAAAATTCTAGTCAGTCAAAATATCTTAATTTTATAGAACATTTAAGGTGCTCCTACATGACCTAATGATCTGTCGCGCGTATGTAAAGCGCCTCATACACTGTCCATCATGCTGGTCCATCCGACAGTGACGGAGCTATACTAAGGAACGAGACAGACTGTCAAGAGGAAGACTGCACCTTTGCGAATAGGCGCAAAATCAAAAGTGCTAGTGTAATTCACTATATTGACGTGTTCAAGTAACACTTTTGTATGTTCAATGAAATAAACACTTTTAAATTTGAATTTGCTCTCGTTTCCTAGTATAGCTCTGTCTCTCTCTCTCTCTCTGATGATTCAGCAAAATAGATAGATAAAAAAATTTTACACACTTTAAAATACACATTATTGACAAAAATCCATACATACAGGAAAAACATAAAAAATAAAAAGAAGCAAAACAATAAAGATACAAAAAATAAAAAATACTCTGTTGTGAATATGTGTACTACAGTGTTCAGCATATGTTTTGCCTTTCGACAAAACACTGATATTTTGCTACAACGCTGTTAGTCACAAATGCTCAGCACGGTGACAATGTTGTATCATATGATTGTGGATAAATTAATTGTACGTGTCTGTAAGATGGACAGTGAATAAAGCGCTTAAGGCGACTACAGCACCTAGAAAGAAAGAAAGAACAAAATGTTTATTGACATCATTATACATTGGTAGACAGAATTCAAAATAATTATATTCTAATTATGATCTAATGACGCCAATGGGCCTCCAACTCAGCATAGTTGTGGTTTCGGAAGAATGAACGAATAAGAATCTGGGGGCACGGCAGTGCCCCCACCAAGTCGAGCAAAAAGCGTCACGGCCGTACCATCCTTTTCTCGAAGCAATTCAGACCATTTTCGACCCCCTGTAACTTCGTTGTGGATAAAACTAGAAGACTGAAATTTCAGTAACCATGCAGGCATTGTAAAGACACGGTATATTTCAAATTTCATTCAATTTGAACCAGTATTTTAAGAATTATAACGGGTCAAATTTCTTAATTTTGTCACTCACTGACTCACCGATCATCAAAATTCTAAGGCACTTCTAGCAGACCTAGAAGCTTCAAATTTGGAATATAAGTAGTGTTTGGTGTATGAATCAAGGAAAAACTAAAAAATCTAGAAAAGACCGCAAAAAAAAATTAAGCCCATACAGCCAAGTCTTCAGTTAAATTTTTCAATGTTGGCTTTATTCGTAACGATGTTTTATGGCAGTTATTATTATTGCGTGCGAAGCCGCGGGTTTAAGCTAGTCCCATATAAATATAGGCGCTAGTGCCCCTGCCAAATCGAGCAAAAAATGGGTATTCCCGTCATGAAAACACGTGTAAATTAAATTATTTAATGCAAAAAACGTACCTACGTGCGTATTCTTACTTATTACGAGTGCGTAAGGTTGTAAATTACTTATTATACCACGCGCTGCGATGCTAGCGAGTGAGCGCGGGCCGTTACTACGCGCTGCGCGGTGCTAGCGCGAGGGCGCGGGGCGGGGACAGTGGCGGGGCGCGCGGAAAGGTGAATGTCGCCGAGTGAGCAGCAGCCGCGCTCATACGCGCGAGCGACCCAATGCTGTTCGGATGTGCCCAGAATTCTTACCTATAAGTTTGCGATTTTCATTGATAATTTCGATTGCTTTTCTACAAAATACAAAAAGAAATGAGATCCCATCAAAAACAATACTTGTCAAAAAAACCAAGTCTCGCAACTCAGTTGTTCTGCGGTAAAAAGTTGTGAGACCCATGTAATACCAAGTCGGTTATTAATTTATTCAGTCTCTACTTAAGCAACTTTCTGTCTTAATACGTCCAGTCTCTAAGACCACGATCGTGGTCCATAACAATTGAAAATCAATTGTGTCTAGAATCTCCGTACTCGAAGCATTAAGTTGTTACGTAGTAATTAACAGCATCTTATAGTGACGCATATCAATATTAAAATTCTTTAATGTTTTATATAAATATATTGAGACTTGGCCATCGCCTGAAAACACGTGTAAATTCAATCGCCTGAAAACACATGTAAATTCAATTATTTAGTGCGATGGCCAAGTCTCGATATATTTATATAAAACATTAAAGAATTTTAATATTGATATGCGTCACTATAAGATGCTGTTAATTATTACGTAACAACTTAATGCTTCGAGTACGGAGATTCCAGACACAATTGATTTTCAATTGTAATGGACCACGATCGTGGTCTTAGAGACTGGATGGACGTATTAAGACAGAAAGTTGCTTAAGTAGAGACTGAATAAATTAATAACCGACTTGGTATTACATGGGTCTCACAACTTTTTACCGCAGAACAACTGAGTTGCGAGACTTGGTTTTTTTGACAAGTATTGTTTTTGATGGGATAGGAATAATTGATTTGCATGAATACAGTAATGATTGCAAGATCTAGATGGAGTTGATAATATTTCGACTCATGTATCCAACCTGCGTGCAGGTTTGCAAATGTCATAAATTAAATATTAATTTATATTCTAAACCTTTAATACCATTCACTTATTTTAAGTAACATCTTGAATGTTCTATGAAATAATGTTATTTTGACTTTGACTTTGACATGACCCAATGATCTGTCACATATACAGGGTTACTGGAAATTGGATACATTCCCTTCAAGGGGTTAAAGTAGATCTCATTTGGGACATTTTTTTTAATTCCTTCCCTAGCCGATAGTTATTAGTTTTTGAGATAATCGCGTTTCTGTGTTTTTTTTGCTAAATGCCGATTTTTGACAAAAAAAGCTGTTCAACTTAAAGAATTTCCTATTTTTATGCATTATCTGAAAGCTAACATCTGAACGGTTCCTAGAGATTATAATAAGCTGAAGTAATACCAATAACTTTCATGTTGTGGACTTGGAATCGCGAGAAATTTGGAGGAAAAATCTTTGTAGTGCCACTTTGTCGTGAATTTGTGAAAAATAAACGTATGTAATGTGGAGTGCAGATTACTAAAATAAATGCCTTTTTTCACTAGCTTTCTAAAGTGGTATAAATATTTAAAAAAAAACGTTATAAAGAAAAAGGTATAACTTGAAAAGGAACTTTCAGAACAGCAGTGGTTTTTTGTACATGATGACTTTTCTAATTGGAGAAAAGGTCATAATGAAATTTAAATAATCTTACTTCGACGACACTTATAGAGCGTTGTCCCTTTATCTCATATAGCTTTATCTCTGTTTCTCCTAAAAGAAGGTTACCTTAATAGAGTTTTAAGACATGGTGGCAATTAAAATAATCTGTGTTGTCTCTGTGAGCCGAGCTCGAGTACTACAATTTTTTTTGTTAATGTCCATAAAAACAGTTTTTTTTACGGTTTTTGGTTATTTACTAAGGCATTGGCGTTTATAGTATGATGTGAGGCAAAAATGTTTAGTAAAACGAAGACACATACATCAAAGGCACGGATATTAAAGTTGCCGAGTCATGATATAAATGTTAACAGTAATTCTTTGACAAATAACCAGGTAAGTGTCACAAAAATATTTTTAGACATGCTCGGCATGTTTTATGGTGGCAATTGAATAATCTGTTGTAAGCGTTAATCAATCCAGAGGAAACACCAGTCCATTTTTAAACTTATATTTCAACTTCATGGTAATGTACAATTTAATTATACTTTAGATTTCACTATGTTAACGGACACTTCCGTAAACTACACTTTCGATAAAGCTCAGGAACACTTTCAGAGGCTAGATTTATTAACTTCACTGTACAGCGGCCACAAACAGACTGACTGGTCTCTCTCGACTCGATTCAAGAAAACTATTCTATCTCTACCACCACACGCTCCACGCTGGGGCAGCACTGCAAAACGGAAGTCAACTTCGCTACTTTAACTTTTGTATTTAAATGTCTTTTCTGTTAAGATTAACTTTACAATTATTAATAAATCTAATTAAATGAATATAAAAATAGCATACTGCTTACACTTTTTTTAAAATATCTTTATTTTATAATAATGAATCACAGCAATAGTAACATTAGGCCATATAAAACTAAGGTTACACATTTTAATGGCTAAGTTTTGTTTTATACGTTAAATTCGCCTCTGAAAAACATTTACATATGCAAACGAATCTATTTTAAAAACTGTGAATACTTACATAATGAAAATAAACATTTTCCGTAAGTTTATATTATATGCACTTTAGTCACAGTAGCACACTGCTTACACTGTGTTGTGTCGTACAGAAGGCGAGCGCGGGCGGCGCGGGGGGCGCGGGGGGCGGGGGCGCGACGCACAGCCCGGCGCCGCGACACACGTGGGACGGGTCGCTAGAGGAGCGAGCCGACAAGCTGTGGAAAACTACCAGTGAGTCTTCTTACCGTGTAGGTGTAGTCAAGTGTGTGGAGAACTTGGCTAACCCTGGTGACAGAGTGAACTGCACAATAATAATTAAATTAAATTGTCTATTGAACGGGCCTCTACGTGTCGGTTTCGGCCCCACGCATGCCTTCCAAAAGTCCGGGACTTAATTGCCTGAGACTTAATTTCCTTGACAAAGGTAAACTACTAAATTTACCTTTTTTATCTGCCCATATACGTCCCCACTATGGGCACGGGCCTCCTTTCGAAACACGAAACCTTTTTAACCGTGTGGTGATCGGTTGAGAATAACACCACCCCATCTCTTTCCGTGGGTGTCGTAAGAGGCGACTAAGGAAAGACAAATGAGACCTGCCTCCTAGTAATCCATCCCAGGCAACGGCACTTCATTTTTTTCTGAATCTGAGGTGTCGTCCTATGGTCTCATGCGGTGTGGTAGGCTCTGTAAAGGGCCGTCTGGTTCGCGACCACCCTCCTACCGAAGTCCGACGCCAAACAGCTTGCTGTGTTCCGTCGGTGCGTGGGAGTACCAGTGCCTTTATAGGCATTTTCTGGGTTAACTCGCTCCATCGTCGACCTCATCTTTGACCTTATGGTCAAGATTGAGGTCAAGAGTTAACCCATCTTATAATATAAAAAAAAACGAAAGGGATTTAGGCCATAGTCCACCGCGCTGGCTGGGGTTGGTTTGGCCTAAACTTACAAAAATATATTATTTTAAAAATGTTTATGAGGGACTGTAGTCCATATTAGGAATTAACCTGTGTCACTATCTCGTACGAATGGGGTAAATGACTAATTTTTTTTGTTTAAATTGAAGCGGTGGGGCTATCGCCCAGTTGGTATTGAGCCAGACTTGTGATCAAAAGGTCGCGGGTTCAAATCCTGATGCGGGTCTGTACCACTAAATTCGTCTTTTCGGATTTATGTACGGATTTCTAATTATCACTTGCTCAACGGTGAAGGAAAACATTGTGATGAAACCCGCCTGTCCAAAAAAATTCATTTGCGAAAGACGATTGGTCCACCAACCAGCATTAGGCCATCGTGGTGGACTATGGCCTAAATCTCCTTCGTGTTTCGAAGGGAGGCCCGTGCCCCTCGGTGGGGACGTATATGGGCTGGTAAAAAAAGAGAGAAATTGAAGCCTCTCTCTTATATAGAGCTTGGTGTAAATAGTTTTTTAATATCTTTAAAAATAAAAAAAGATATAGATAGACGTTTAAAATCTCTCACTTAGACAGAGAGGGAAATACTAAACGAAGACGTCACAGTTGAGTATCGCCATATTAATTCAACAAATACAAAATTGCGTTTTATAAGAAAGGGATAGGCAATAATGTTTGATAGGCTGTAAGTTTTTTATTTGTCGACCATCTTCAAATAAGTGTGTTATTATATTATCTTAATAAATACATATGATGTTCAATATCAGTCGTCTACCCAATTAATTAATTAATTTATTTATTGTTGTTCAGGAAACAGTACGAGCGCGGCGCCGAGCCGACACGCGCTCGCCTACGACCGTGACGACGACATCGCAGACAACGTTAGTAACACACACACTAACACACGCACACACACACACAAAACACATACACTCACACAAACACATACACATACACACACACGCACTAACACACTGAGACACATCATTTTTTTCATTTTACTCCTTAAGTTAAAATATAATTTTATTTTTATCATTTAAATTGTTTAATGCTGATGATGTTGTTCATGCCAACCCTGTGTTGTGTTGTGTGTTGTCTTCTCTCAGCGAGTCGGTCATATATGGCGGAATTTAAAATGTTACTAGACCAGTACTCAGCCACGCGCACAGCGTTATTCGTAGCATTGTACAGGTCTTCACCAGTAAAGGCCCCTATTTAATAAAACTTTTACAATTGTAAAATACAATTACAATTCGAAATACATTGGTACGTTACTACCTTCTTGCGTATCTAGTCATTATGAGTTAAAATAATATTCTTACCGGCCCATATACGTCCCCACCGAGGGGCACGGGCCTCCCTTCGAAACACGAAGGGGATTTAGGCCATAGTCCACCACGCGGGCACAATGCGGGTTGGTGGACCGCTCGTCTTTCGAAAGTGCATTTTCTTGGACAGGCGGGTTTCATCACGATGTTTTCCTTCACCACTAAGCAAGAGATTAGAAATCCGTACATAAATCTGAAAAGACGAATTTAGTGGTAAGCACAGGCCCGCACCAGGATTTGAACCCGCGACCTTTTGATCACAAGTCTGGCTCATTAATACTATATTATTTTAACTCATAATGACTACGCAATGTATACCGAATTGTTATTGTATTTTACAAGTTTTATTAAACAGTGCCCAAGTGGTCGGACTCGCTGGGCATGACATGATATGCGCCATAAGAATAAATAATAACTTACGTAGAATGGAAACTCCCGCTCCAGAGGCACTCAAGGTCACGATATTAGCCTACCGTCTGGGGATGACTAAGTCATACCACTCAGTCGGGCTGTCACCGCCCACCGGCGTCGCCGCACGCGCGTTTGCTTGTTTGTTGTTCCGAATGCTACAATGAAGCCCAAACCACGTTATTATAGCGCGTTTGGATGTACACATAATTCAAATTCGATGCCACACTGCGGGTGAAACTGCAGGGCAGAAAGCTTGTATCTTATATTTAGAAAAATGTGAGTAAAATAATGATTTTAAAGTAAAGAAAAACTTATATTTTAGCGATATCATCTTTAGGCGTAAGCAATAATTTAACAGTAAACAACCCTAGCAATACGCTGGACGACAGCGGGGCGTCGCGAGGCGAAGGGGGAAATAGGTATATAAATGGCGGCAAAGGAGTTTCCATTCTACGTAAGTTATTATTTATTCATAAGTATGCGCCATTATCTGAGGAGAGAAACCACATTCGCATTTATTTATCTGTACTATACGTTTATTCTGTGTTGTATGTAGTGTATATTACTTTTACTTATTGGCTAAATCTTTTAATTTATTAGTTATAATACACTAAAGTTCTAATTCTAAGTTGTTATTATTTATTGTTGTTTTATAAGAAATATTGTTAATTAAAGCACTAATTTTTATATTACTAACCTATGATACCTAAGATACAAGTAAACATTTTACTTAGTTTACGTATCATAATATAGCATACCTGACCTACTAACCATTTTGTTATAAAAATTTAGTATGTAGCATTATTTAATAAGCATTTGCTGCGGTACTCAGAGACGTCAATTAAAGTTAAGTACTTTTAAACTCTGATGTTGTCTCTTTCACTCTTGTTGATATAAACAAGGATAGCATGACATTTAATTACTACTTAACTTTAATTGACGTCTCTGAGTACGGCAGTTACCATCGACCATACAGCCATTTAATTAAGTTAATAACTTAAAAATGTTATCATTATACATTTTTGTTTTTGGCTTAAGTTTTTATGAAATAAAAATATCTTATGTTTTGTATTCTGTTGTATTGGTGCAGCCGACGCTGAAACTGTCCAAATCTCCGGCGGACTCTGGGTCCCGCGAGTCGGGGACCGCGGGGGGTCATACAGGGGGTCACGCGGGGGGTCACAACGCGGGGGGCACGGGGGGTACGGCCGACATCACGGTGCAGACGCGGTCGGGGGGCGGCAGCCACATACAGCCGGGGCATCGCGACGACAACGTTAAGGTATAAAAATCCTAAACATATAAAGGGTGTAAGGGACAGGTTAGCAAAAACTGAAACCCAGAACTCAGACCATCATTCTGAATGATTTTCCAGTGGGATTTCCCTCAGGAAAATTTTCAAGGTTTTTTAAAAATTTTATCATTTTCTGCTCTAAAATTACTTAAATTGTTAAATTCTAATTCACTCCATTTTCTAATAAAAAACAGTGATAATATAAAAAAAGCCAATCAAAGTCGGCAGATTCAATCATTTAAGTATTTGCAAGCTGTCCCTTACATTACACCCTGTAGATGAGGTGACTCTAAATAAGTTAGTAAAACTTTACGGAGTGTTTCTCCGCACGAAACTGAACAACTTTCCCCAAGGATCCTATATGAAATTCACAAAAAAAAATTAAACTCTTTTACACCAAACACCAAAGCAGGGTTCGAAAGGATAATTATTACTGATAATTATCCATTGATAATAACAAGCAACAAAGCCAATGGACATACAATCATCATCGGATGAAGATATTCCTTTGGCTTCTTTGGTCAATCTAAGTTAATTTATTTACGACTAGCTTTCTGCCCGGGACTTCGCTCGTTCCGAAAATTGTGTTACCTATGTGTTATTCTGATGCATAAGCTATATTATTGTTAAGTTTAATTAAAATCCATTCAGTAGTTTTTGTGTCAAAGAGCAACAAATATCCACACAGCCACACTCACTTTAATAATGTTTTGTTACAATTTGTTATGAAACAATATAACAAATTAATTTCTTACACTGGTGATAATTATCCGATAATTATCAGATAATTATCAAGAAGCGTAAATATCTTGATAATTTCGAACCCTGCACCAAAGGCAAATCAGCTGATCGCACAAGAGACGAATTTTTTTTTAATATTTCGATCTATGCTCATTGCGAAAGGTTGTTCAGTCGCGTTGACAAATTGTTATCCTAAATTTTCACTAATTTAAAGCAATCCAACATATACAAACGGCAGCATAACAGGCTATACATTTTGACTTTGATGTCGCCCTTATGGGTAATAGGCATTTTCTGGGTTAACTCGCTCCATAGTCGACCTCATCTATGACCTTGGTCAAGATTGGGGTCAAGAATTAACCCATCTTATAATAAAACTAGCTTCCCGCGCGGGACTTCGTTCCCGTGGGAATTCGGGAAAATCATGTACCCTACGTCCATCCCGGATAATGTAGGATTCTAATGGTGAAAGATTTTTTCAAATCGGTCCAGTAGGTTCGGATTCGATGCAAACAGACAAACAATCAAATCTTTCCTGTTTATCTACATCTACATCTACGCTAATATTATAAAGAGGAAAGATTGGTACCTATTTTTGTATGTTTGTAACGAATAGGCTCCGAAACTACTGGACCGATTTCAAAAATTCTTTCACCATTAGGATGCCACATTATACCTGAGTAACATAGGCTACATAATTTTCCCGAATTCCCACGGGAACGAAGTCCCGAGCGGGATTCTATTAATATGTATAGATAAAAAATATATATTGCTTGTGCAGGTGGTGATGAAGAGCAACCTGTCCTTCAACATCGGCGACGAGTTCTTCAAGTGGCACAACGTCGATGACGTCATGTCAGTACCGCTAGTTTTACTCATTAGTGATCAGAATAGGCTGAATATAGGGCTTTAGGTATCTCGCTTTCAACCTCTCGGGTGGTTAATCAGTCCATGAAACTGAACAACTTTCCCAAGGAACATAGGTCAAAATATGTAAAAAAAATTGAGTTCCCATACAGACTTCATCAGCATAATAATAATAATAAACGTTACACACTCAAAGACAAACATTAAGGTTTCCCCTTGTGTCGTGGGTCCCTCGAAACACACATAAAGACAAACACAAATACCCATGACCCGAAAACAAACATTTTTTAATTTTTTATTATTAATGTCAGAGATAACAAAGATCGATTACTTAATTATCTTTACAAATAAAATAAAACAAAAATCACAAAAATTACAAAAATAAATTCTCATAATCCGACCCCCAACCAGATGTTTGTCCCGACCGACATTTGCTTTTTACATAAATATTTGCCCCGACTGGGAATCGAACCCAGGACCCGTCGATCAAGAGGCAGCGCCACTACCACTAGACCAAACTGGTCGTCATATAGCGCATTTTGTATGGGAGATCAAAATTTTTAGGCTAATTGGTCAATGAATCAGCGGGGCTATGATGATCGCAACGACATATTAACTGACGCGTTATCTCGTGGTCACGTGACGCTTTCTCGTAATCTCATTGGTCGAAACAGTCACGTGACCACGAGATAACGCGCGAGATAATATGTCGTTGCGATCATCATAGCCCGGCAGGACTAGCGTTTCGGTTATTCTTATTCTACAGAAAATTATCTTATTAACGATGTATCATTTATTTCAATTGGTGCCGGTACCAAGTTCCATACAAACATATACTGGGTGAAAAAGAACCTCCTAGCTATATTCAAAATCCTGAACTAGTATCACTCAAAGAACGCTTTAAAGAAAAAAAAATAATTAAACATTTTTTCAATGGGAAAAGTTCATTTTTTGCCTAAACGTAGACATTACTCCTACACCAGGCACGCGAGGGGTGCGGGTAGCGCTCGGGGGGTGCACCCGAGTGGTGTCTACGTTTAGGAAAAAAAATCCCCCCCCACAAAAAATAATAATTAAAAGTGTTCAGTAAGTGATACTGGTTCAGGAATTTCTATAAAGCTAGGAGGTTCTTTTTCAACCTGTATATGTATATCCATACTGACCAAGTGCCCGTCATCCCTTATTAATTCAATTATTAAGTTAGATAAGTATGAAACTAACTTAATTAATTAATTATCTAATATGTACTCGACCAGGTCTCGACAAAGTTAAAAACTCATGGTACCGGCTCCAATTGAAATAAATGATACATCGTTAAAAAGGTAATTTTCTGTAGAATAAGAATAACCGAAACGCTAGTCCTGATTCATTGACCAATTAGCCTTGAAAGTTATTTATTTTTCATTGTTTGCCTATGCCAAAATGAAGAGTAATGTCGCAGAAAAAAATAATAAATGATGAAAAATAAATAACTTTCAAGGCAGGATTATTCTAATTGGACAATGAGTCAGACATAGCGCTTCGGTTATTCTTATTCTACAGAAAATTACCTTTTTAACGATGTATCATTTATTTCAATTGGTGCCGGTACCAAGTTCCATACTAATACCGATACCAAAATGACCATCAATCATCCTTTATTAGTATTAGCATTAATAAAGTTGTATGTGAATATGTTTGTTTGTGTGTTGCAGCGACATGCTCGGCGAGCTGTCTATCCCCAACACCACCCCCCACCACCGCGACGCCGCGCCCGGTAACTACACTATAGCGATACAGGCTACGTCACATGGAGGGAAACTACCTTAATTGTTATATATGGGACATTTTACTGAAAGAAGACTTCATTTTAATTTTAAAAACAATTTATTTAGTAATCTGTGGTTTATTAGTAATCTGTGGTTGTCGGTGCTGGCTGTACAATTATTTAAGATACTTAGCTCTTCGTCTAGAATAATACCATTGTACAACCGTTTGATAACCCAAATAAATAAAATATGTTCCGAAAAATGAGAAGCTGACTCATTTTGAGCATTTTGATAAATTAAATTGATCAATTCGGAATGTAAAATGTTAAAATTCATGGTCTTCCTTTTATTTCTGATACTATGTTACTTAGAAAAAAATAATTCTTATGATGAAACCTTCCGATTGGTATGATAAAACTACAGGTGATTTATTTTTTCGTGTACCGGGTTCGATTCCCGATTCAACCAGGCAATTATTTAAAAATGTATGAATTCAGTTTAAGTTGTTTTTAAAATTAAAATGAAGTCTTCTTTCAGTAAAATGTCCCATCTATAATAATTAAGGTAGTTTCCCTCCATGTGACATAGCCGTGGGACACCCTGTATAAAGTTCTTCTTATCGTGTAGGTATAGTCAAGTGTGTGGCGAGCTTGGCTAACCCTGGTGTCAGAGTTTTCAAACCGCACAATGTCCTCTGACCTGATTTTGACGACTGTAGTCAATTGATAACAGCTGGGACCGACAGCTTATTCTCACTAAGTCAACCAATAATTAGACTTTTTCCTGGTAGTTTCCACCTCGACCCGGTCACCGCTCCCTCAGAGCTACGCCACAGTACTGTGGGCTGATCTTTTTGATATATTTATGTGTGTGGTGATTGGAGGCAGACAGTTAAGACATTTCTGATTGCCCCACTTGGTGGGACCATAGGAAGGAGGTGAGATCTGCCCCACTGGTGGCGAACGAGGTGGTGGCAACCAGGAATAGAGGCTTTTAATAGTTAGTGAAACTTTTTCCTAGGAACCTGTATGACATTCTTAAAAAAAATCATTAATTTCGTGCCTCACACGGAATCGAATCTACGGAATTCGAAAAAATATTCATGTGAAAAATGTCGTTCTGACTTTTTGACTTTTTTCAAAAAGTTTAGGCTACATGGCAAACCCTTAACCCGATCGTCTTTGTTTAAGCCTCAAATTCTAGCTGACTAAATTTTTGATATCATTCTTCGTTTCTAAAATATCGAGGGCCAAAATCAAAAATTTGAAAAAAAAAAATATTTCGGCCATAATTTTTTTCGTTTTTGACTTTCTCCAATAATTATTTCGTCTTTTGAGCCTTTTTTGAATATCATATCTTCACAACTTTCCGAGATATACTGAAATTGGAGTCTACACTGGAGCGAACGAAAACACATTTCCAATGTCAAAAAATGTATTCTCTATACCAGTGGTTCTTAACCGGTGGTCCGCGGACCACTTGTGGTCCCTGGAAGCATCTGAAGTGGTCCGCGAAGCCATCCCAAAAATGTAAACTGTGACGAGTCGACACAAACATTGAAATCGACTGGATGCTAGAGCCTTCAATTATTTGGCTTTCCTAAATTCGTACGGGAACGAAGTCCCGGGCAGAATGCTAGTTTATCATTTTGGGTGACTTTAAATTTGTTTACGAAATTTTTGATATGAAACTGAACAACATTCCCCAAGGCACAACTGTGCGATCAGCTGATTTGCCTCTGCTTGTGGAATCAAATTTTTTTTTTAATAATGTCATACAGGTTCCTAGGAAAAAGTTTCAATAACTATTAAAGCCTCTATTTCTGATTGCCACTCGTTCGCCACCAGAGGGGTAATCAGTAAAACTGTAGCATTATGCTGAGCCAGCGTCAATTTCGTCTGTGCAGCACAGGCAGCACAGTGCAGCACTTTGTTTTATGTTTGTAAGCGTTATCCTTAGACCATACACTCTATAGACGGAGCCAGGAGCGTGCCCCTTTTAGATAGCAATAGTTTACCCCTTCCCTGCACCCAACCATACTTCACTGTACAAAAGCTGTACAACAACTTAACTAATGGAGTCTCTTTTCTCACAAATTCGCCACAAAAACGAATAAACTTTATGCACAAAACCCTAAAAACCGTAATTACTGACAGAAGCTGCAGATCGAACGCTTTGTTTGTCACGAATTGAAAATCTTGACATCAAAAAATGGGTTACGCAGAAAGAGATGGCGTTAAAGTAACCTGTCTCTTACTATCTTTTAGGAACTCACATGTTTGCATCTCTTTCAAAAGTTCTGTGACGTCATAAGTACTCCGTCTATAGAGTGTATGGTCTAAGGTTGTATCTGTAATTTGTTTTTCTGTTTTTGTCCTTGTGTCTGTAAAGTGTCTCCTATGTTTCTATATTGTGATGTCTGTGTTGTACCGAAATAAAGTATTTTCTATTCTTTCTAATGTATTGTGTCCAATGTACAGTGGCCCGCGCGTCCCATTCGTCGTCGGGCGCGGGGGGCGCGGGGGGCGCGGCGGGGGGGGCGGCGGGGGGCGCGGGGGGCGCCGCGCTCATCGAGTCGGCGCTGGCCGCTGAGGACGAGTCATCGTCTTCCTCCGACAGTGGGGACTTAGACTGACACACACATTGGTAAATATTCATTTATAACAATTATTGTTACACGTCTGTTTATCACTCGTCATTGTACAAGTTCAACACTAAATATTTTAGTATGTATATTGTATAACAGATATTCAGCTTAAATAAACATGAAATTTAATTTATAATAAAATCTTTACTAATATACAAACTGTAAATCTGCGAGGTTGCCATATTCACAGGAGCAAATATACAGCTGATATAGAGTTGAAATCAATAATAATATAAAAACCTAAAATTTCGACAATTTAATTTATTTTAATTTTTTTTATCGACAACTCGCGTGCACATCATTAATTCATCGAAACTATATGCACATCACTAAAATAACATGGCACAGATGCGATAATGTTGGCGTATTCTCATTGCACTACATTTTTTATTTCAGCCTAGGTGGTTATTCTCTAAAGCTCAAAACAAAATCTTGTTTTTTTTTCCTTTATAGTTAAATGTTCCGTTTTCGGTATTACGAATAAAGTTGGTACCATACCATACTATTCCATTATTGAATATGGCAACCTTGCAGATTTACACCCTGTATAATATAGACTGTTGATTTGGTCGACAACCCCCGACTCAGAGATGGTAGTATACACGATATTGATGCCAAAAAAAATGCCTTAAATTTCCTTGGAATAATCCATTAATTTCATAATTTAGGGACGCACAACATCTCGCGTAGCCAAAGTATCGTAGCGACTCGAATACGTCCGGCCGAGACATGTCGCATGTGCTTACTCGCGCAAGGTTGGTTGTGCGGGGGCAGGGGGAGACGCGGCGCGAAGTTTTAGTACGTTGATGGTTAAGTTTTTATAAAAATATTTTATTTTCATCAGTATCCTGTATATTACCATCCTTGAGGTGGGGGTTGTCGAGCAAATCAACAAAGAGTAAAGATTTCCTCTTTAACGAAGTCCCGAGCGTAAATAATAAATAAATAAAATGCCATACACTGTGGGCCTTTCCACACTATGGTTTTCCCTTGTGTCGTGGATCTCTCGGAACACACATATAGACAGATACAAAAACACCCATGACCCAAGAACAAACATCTGCTTTTTACACAAATATTTGCCCCGACCGGATTCGAAACCAGGACCCGTCGATCAAGAGCACTACCGCTTGACCAAACCAGTCGTCAATTAGGATGAAAGAAAGAAAATACGTTTATTTTTTCTATTCTGTAGAACAGTACACAATATACAGGGCTTTAGGTAAATCACTTTCAACCTCTCGGTTGGTAAATCAGTCCATGAATATGAACAACTTTCCCAAGGAACAAAGGACGGAAAACGAAAAAATTTTTTTAGTTCCCATACAAACTGCGTCACTGGATTTTGTATGGGAAGTCAATTTTTTTTTCATACTCGACCTTTGTTCCTTGGGAAAGTTATTCAGTTTCATGGACTGATTTACCACCCGAGAGGTTGAAAGTTATTTACCTAAAGCCCTGTAGAACTAAGCTAAGGAACACAATTAACATACAAAAAAAAAAATACACAAGAAGAACAAGAAGAATTTTGTATTAATTTCTGCATTGGCGTATCTAGAGTTATTTTAGGGGGGGCTGGCGAATATTAATTGTACTCTAACTTAATACGCTGTGTATTTAAAAATAATCAGTATTGTGATATGTGATGATAAATAAATATGTAGATTTCTCGTACTTTTTAATATTTTAAATAATTTTTGTGTGAAGTTTTGGCGTCAATCATAGAATTTCGAATTGGTAGCCCGACATCCGGGGATGGGCCCTAGACCATACTGGGGTGGGCATGGTCCACCTGGCCCCCCTTCTGTATACGCTATGAATTTATTGATGTGGATGTGTTTGATGTTCAGGAAACAGTACGAGCGCCGCGCCGACGACCGCGACGACGACATCGCAGACAACGTCAGTAACACACACACACACATACACACACATATACACACACACATATACACACACGCCTCATTTGGGTATCACGACAAGTAGGATCACATTTCATGTGATTAAAGGTTGGCTGTAAAAAGATAGATAAATTAAGATCCAATAAACAAATGTAAAATAAACGTAGATTACCGTTGTTATTGTCATATACAACGCACTGCTCGGAAATGACTCCGTAATAGGGTAGATGACTATTTTTTAAAATCGCCTTATAAATAGCATGGTGTAAATAATTTATTAATATCTTTAAAAATAAGAAAGATATGAACGTTTAAATCTTCAAATCCATTTTCAAATATGTTTTCGAATTATGTTATCATATTACAAAAAGCAAGCAAGTTCATCTGCACACAGAGAAGGAAAACTCTGCAATTATATCAAAACCCTCGCCGACCCGTCTGCCAAGCGTGGTGAGTATGGCATTTACCCCTCACTTTATTGAGGGAGGCCCGTGCCCCAGCAGTGGGGACGTATATGGGCTGATGAAGAGATTACAAATGTGCGTTAATATAAATATCAACTATCTACCCACAGACCTATATCGAGATAGACGAAAAGAGCGCTTCAACCTAGCGTGTCGAATTTTTCGTACCTAAAATGACGTCACGAGCGAGATTTAGTCATGGGAAATCAAGACCGCGCGGAAACGATTCAAAGGCGCTCAATTAATTAAAACAATAATGTAAATCCGAAACCGATTATCATTTACGGCATAGGTCTCAAGCGGACTGACTTAAGTCGGACAAAACTGTGACAAAACCTCACACTTTTTACACGCAAGGTAGGTAAACTTTTACCGTCTATCTCGATATAGGTATGTGCATCTACCCAATTATGGCTGTAAAGTGTTATGTACACACGGCATCACATCAGGCTATACTGTTGACCTTGACGTAGCCTGTATCTCGCTTGTAAAAGCACCGGCTTTCGTAGTGCAAATGAGTGACCTGACGTGCTGCTGTCTGTACTTATCCCAAAACCTAATGTGATGAAAGTAATTATAAAAAATAATTAAAAATAATATTTCAGAGAGCAAAAGTCTGCTATTATAAACATTTTATGACTCGAAGCTTATTTTTCATTTTAAAATGAATCTGAAAAGTAAAAATACACTGACTGTATGTCGCGGTAAAGAGTCGCTGATTCGACTACACGATAAGAAGAAGAAGCTTTTTCCATACCAAATTTTATCAAAATTGGCCCAGCCGTTTGATCGTAAGTCAAGTAACAAATATCCATACATCTACGTGTTTCAAAAAAACCCAAAAAAAGATAATTCAAAATTAATTAAAATTTAGCTTAATGCGCAGCTCTATTACAAATATGACAAGTATGTCATATTAATTAAATGAAACTTTAATTTTGAAAGATGTCAAACCGTGCAACTGATTACTAGAGTTGCGACTATTTCACTTTTAAAATTAAATTTTGGAATTTCTTCTTTTTTGGGTTTTTTGAAACACCTGTGTATACTTCCATACATACAAACTTTCGCGTTTATCATATTAGGAAGGATATTGTACTTCTTAGCCCATATACTTTTATATATAATATTGTACTAACACATAGAAATTACTCTGGCGCTATGCAATGTACTGCGCGCAATGCAGTATTAAAATACCTGTGATGCATTGTATAATAGAACATACATTGCTGGTTTTGTATTCTTCGCTGCTATTATTTTTATTGGAAATTCGAATGAAATCGCTAGTAATTTTAAAATGAATTTACAGAGGCCAGCGTATCAGGTTACTCCATTATCAAATATTTTTTTACGGAAAGAAAAATATTCGGTGCGAATGGGACTTGAACCCACGACCCCAGGATCAGATCTCCTGGTGCTCTAACCAACTGAGCTATCGTGCCTTCAAGTCAAGCGGCGAAATTCTCATTCCCTTATAAGCTCATACGTTATGCTTGAAGGCACGATAGCTCAGTTGGTAAGAGTACCAGGAGATCTGATCCTGGGGTCGTGGGTTCAAGTCCCATTCGCGCCACACATTTTTCTTTCCCTAAAATCATTTGTGAATATCCCTCACGAGGGTAAGCGTTTTAAAAAATACTTCATTATCATTTCAAAACAGTTCTTATGGTAACAGCACAGAGTTCAAGCGTGTAGTAACCTAATCTGCGGGCCTCTGTACTTACAATTCCGTCCAAGAATGCCTATTTATTGATATTATTGTTACGTATGAGTATTTGCATAAGATATATTATTTTATGACAATTCGGTGGCGGAAACTTCAAAGGTTGATTCTGCCCATGAAACTGAACTGTCCCCATGAAACTATGTTTTTTTTTCTTGTTACTAAAGTGTCAAAAAAACTAATTGTTTATTTATTTTAGGACTAGCTTTCCGCCCGCGTGGACTACAGGTTATATATGTAGCCTACGTCCTTTCCCAGGCTCTAATCTATTTCTGTACCAAATTTCATCAAAATCAGTTCACTAGTTTATGCGTTAACGACGGACAGACAGACAGAGTTAATTTAATATTAGTAAGGATAGAAAGGATTATCACCCCAGCGATACTTGTTTCTATCTATGAGGATCTGTAATTGGCTTATTGTTTTTAAAATGTTGAACACTATGTTTATTATAAGCTGTTGAAACTATTTCCTTGGGAAAGTTGTTCAGTTTCATGGACTGATTAACCACCCGAGAGGTTGAAAGAGATACCTAAAGCCCTGTATAATTTTAATCATATAATTATTCTTATTTTTTTATGTCATCCTTGACATATTTGAGATTGAGTTGCGTAATTTTTATTCATTTAGAATTTTCTTATTATTGGTTCATTTTAAATACGTTGTGTAATTAAAAATAGAACTTTTACTACTTCTTTGCTTTTCTATTTGAACGAAGTTTGTTACAACGAGATTATCACAACTAAATGAAGACAATATTTACAAGATTATGAATTTATTACATGTGAATAATGAACTAATGACACATAAACTGATAAACAATATATAAAATACTAGCATCCCGCTCGGGACTTCGTTTCCGTGGGAATTCGGGAAAATTATGTAGCCTATGTTACTCAAAAATAATGTAGCATCCTAATGGTAAAAGAATTTTTGGAGTCGGTCTAGTAGTTTCGGAGCCTATTCGTTACATACAAAAATACAAATCTTTCCTCTTTATAATATTAGTATAGATGGAAACAAGAGATTGAAGACATGAAAAAGAAAGAATTAAGCTCGTTTTATTTGTTTTTATAATATAAAGACTTATAAGGGGTGTATGGGGCAGCTTACCAAATACCTACTTGTACGATGGAATCTACGGTTAACTAAGATCAGCTACCAGTCACACCTTTTTCCTTTTTTTTTTTTTTAAGCTTATATTATTTATTGTGGGTTTTCATAGTTCAAACTTAGCCTAAAACCAAAAATAATCCCTCTCTTCAAAATAATTTTTATATAAACAGATCTTGGCCAAACCTGATTCTGGAAGGGCCAAGATGCTGTTCACCATGCCGATATTGGGGCCACGTAAGCTAAGTTTCACTCCACTTTTTCCTAAAAAAAAATGTTGACCCTGATTAATGGTCATAGATTCAGAGTTTCAGGTTTTGATGAGCTGTCTCCCACACCCTGCATATCTAGCCCAAATATTTGCATTTATTTATATTTAATATTTTTTAATTTATATTTATTCTTTTTTTCGCGTACTGTATTAAATTTATCTTTTTCTGTTTAGACTTTTAATCATGATTCATGATCACACTTTATTACCCTTTATGAATTTATTTGTAATAATTTAAATTTTCTAACAAAAAATGTGGATTTAGTCCTTTTTCGGCAGATTCCGTTTTTGACAGATTCCGTTTTGGACAGATTCCTTTTTCACCGGAATGTCAAACAGAACTATACAAAAAAATCTGGTTTACTTATGTAGTTAATTAGTGCTAGAAGGATGCAGTACAGACAGACATTACAAAATAAATTATTAATTTGTTAAAAACACAAACACGCAACTACAAAAAAAAACTATCGGCTGGGATTAGAACCGTATACCTCTCACTCTGCAAGGGTAATGTTTATCCGCTGAACCATACGTAACACTAGTAAGATTGACGAAATAAAAATACACTACCTACATGCCCACATTAACCGATCATTTTGATATGACTCAACAGCAGCGGTGACGTATTACTAAGGTAATGCGTCCTACAAAAGCTTCATCGAGGAGCCAAGAGATGTCGCTTTGCAAAATCATGAACTATGTTCAGAGGAAAGTAGTCCCCATTGCAACGCGCTAAGTGGTTTAACTATCTCTCCATTAAGTAATATCACTGTACATTAGTTGTACAATAACCGATGTTCTTACGGTAAGGGCATCGTGAGGAATCCTGCACATTCAGGAGACTGAATGTGTAACCATGATCCAATCCAGTCAGGTTCCCCTGTTAGCAGGGTCACGGAGGTCAGTCGGTAGTCGCTCCACTGTAATGACTTGATCATGGTCAAGCGTACTCCGAATGAAAAATGGTATTAAGCGCTAGAAAGAAGAAGAAGATAAGTCGCCAGCGCTTAAATATTCAATAGATAAGATTTTCTTTACAAAAATCTTAAAGATAGGCTACTAAAAGTTCACTTACGATACATTTTAACTGATTGTTTGTATTGTATATATATAATCTGTCCAAACAGGAATCTGTCCAAAATGGAATCCGTCAAAAAAGGAATCTGTCGAAAAAGTACTAAATCAAAATGTGTAAGCACTTATAAGTACCTGTTTTGTCTCGAAAAAGGACTAAATCAAAATGTGTAAATACTTATAAGTACCTATGTTTTGTCTCGAAAAAGGACTAAATCAAAATGTGTAAGTACTTATAACTACCTGTTTTGTCTCGAAAATGGACTAAATCGAAATGTGTAAGTACCTACCTATGTTTTGTCTCGAAAAAGGACTAAATCAAAATGTGTAGGTAAGTACTTATAAGTACCTATGTTTTGTCTCGAAAATGGACTAAATCAAATGTGTAAGTACTTGTATATGTAAGTAGTGTTTTGTCTCGAAAAAGGACTAAATAAAAATGTGTAAGTACTTATAACTACCTGTTTTGTCTCGAAAATGGACTAAATCAAAATGTGTAAATACTTATAAGTACCTATGTTTTGTCTCGAAAAAGGACTAAATCAAAATGTGTAAGTACTTATAAGTACCTAAGTATGTTTTGTCTCGAAAATGGACTAAATCAAAATGTGTAAGTACTTATAAGTACCTATGTTTCGTCTCGAAAAAATCTGTATGTCCTTACCAACAGGAATAGTGTAAATATAATGTTTAATTGTAAAATATAAAATAACGATAACTTGTTAACATAAGTAATGTAATAATGTTGACATGCCTAAATAAAATCTTTATTCATTTTTGACAGGAGTTTAATCATCTCATTTTTTTTAAATATTGGTGTAAGTACTTAATTCAAGTTAAGCTCACGTAGGTACTTATATACATACTCGTGTTTTGTGTTTTTCGTTTTTTATTAATGTAAAATAAATTACGATGTAAGTAGATACTGTTCGGGGATATAGTAAACTAAGTAAACACCGAAATGACTTACGTAAATATATAATTTAAATATTTGAGTGGTTGACCAAAAAGGGACCTCAAGGGAAAATAATTGATTTCGAGTAAATCGCGTTTAAAGTTTCGAGTCGATATGAGTTTCGTCTCGAGCGCGCTCACTAAAAAAATCCACAAAAAAAACTATGGCACTTAAAAATATTCTGATTAGACCAAAACAAAGCTGAAAGACCACAGAAACAAAATTATAAAAACAAAAAACCTTTTCCAAACCCTCCAGGTCCCTTTTTAGTCAACTACTCACAATGCTAATTAAATCTTAATGCAGGGGTTCCCAAAGCGTGCCGTGAGGCGATCCTCTTGTAAGAACCACTCCAACCAGGTTGCTATTTCAGAACAGCTCGTTGAAGAAAATACGGATTCAGTATTTTGATAATTACATTTGAATATCACTTGCAACTTTTACAGAATTTTTACTGCTAGCATACGCAGTCAAAAAGTGAATAAAACCAGCCAACTCCTCGCCTTTTATCAACACTCCCGGGTGTTGCCGTTTCATCTAGTGTTGCCATGCCAGTTCTCAATTCATTATACCCCAAAATGAAAAACCTTAAAATTTTTACCATACTATTTACTCCGAAAACTTCAGTTGGTATTCGTGGATACAAAATGAACAATCCCACGCTTTGAAAAAAATGTGTGGAGATCCCCAAGCTCACCCATCACATTGACTTATTTAGATTTTTTTAAGTCTTTTTTAAATGGTTCCGGTTTTAACACGTTGGCTGCCCTCCATACTCCATACTAAACCTAAAGTAGGTATTGCTCCCACGCCCCATACAAATTTACTGATCCCACCGGTGATACTCAAAGCATTCGCTCTATTACTGAGGTTCCATGAGCAACACACTAGTTCACACTTCATAGGCTATAGTCAGTTCTAATCACTACATTCAGTTGACACATTCACAGTAGATGTCCCTGAATATCATACTTGCTAATCAGTTCTAATTTTTGTGGCTATTTACCAAACTGGTATTGTTGTACCTATTTCTTTCAACTATCTATCCATTTCGACTAGCTAGTTAGCTAAATTAGGGTGCTGAGACAAAATTCTGAACTTGTAAGTGCACCGCGGACTGAATAAGTTGGACGTATCTATTGAAATACATATATAAGCACTTGGTACTAGAGTGGACGCCTCGATTCGCTAATTTGTAGCACGCGCTTTGGTCCATAGATCACGCGTCCTTTAGTCTGCGGCGGGCGCTAATCTATGAGTAATGAGATACTTGATATTTTGTTCGCAATGTCTACTCTAAACGCTAGTAATATTACCTCAATGGATGTATCTCAAGCTGGGATCTCCCTAATCGATTTGGCTCAGTAAAATACATAAAGTTGGGAACCCCTTACGGGAATTGTCTCAATTTCGAATGTTGCATTAGAGATGTATACATCTTGCTCGAACAGTAATGTAATTGGCTTACGTACACAGATGGCGCTAACCAACACGCACGACGTAATGTGCTTAGTAAGGGAATGAGAAATTTCGCCGCTTGACTTAAGGCGACTACAGGCACCTAAATTACAATTTTATGATGCGTAGATAAGCATGATGCACTGCATTAAATCGAAGAAAAAAAATACTACGGTAATATTCAGGACATAAACTAGATAAGTAGTTTGCTGAAAACATGATTGAGCACTTTTGGTTCGATAGAAAAAGCTCACAAAGATTCCTCTAAATCCCAATATTGTGTATCTTTTAAGCTGTAAAAACGATAGTAAAATGCACACAGGAACTTGAATTAGCTATCAAAATGTTCGTGATTGAATACTCTCGATAAGTAGTTAACGCATTTTTCGATTTAAGCTGTTACCTTTCCATAAATCTCATTTTTCTAACTTTCGAACATGTTTTTACGCACGCACGCTTTCATAGTCCGTAAACTTCGTGTATCGTCACTGTTCGCACTGCCGGCCCAGGCCTGTTGAGAGACGGAGATGGCACTATTCCTATGTGTGCTGCCTTAATCGGGTGCTGTAGTCGCCTTAAAGGCATGCACTCAGTGTTTCCGTGCGTCGGTTTCAAATCGAATGGTGTAGAATCACGCCGAACATTTTTCTTTCCATAAAAATTATTTGTGAGTAATGTACTTAATTATTTGTGTTTGTGAGTACCTAAATATAAATCATCGAATTTGTTTTGTGTCAATAAATACATTTGAAGACTGTATGTTAGTTTTATTTCATTACTTTTTCAATACAGCAGCTCGAGTACGATGGTGATAGCGTGCGTAATCGCCGCAGTCCAATGTCAAAATGTCGACATTGATAACGCCAGAGGGCGAGCAAGCCTTTGCGCGCAATCAAAGTGAAGTTTCAGCGTCAGCCGAGTGGCGTGCCGCAAGAGTTTGTCGCAATCGTGCTCGAGCTGCTGATAATGAATGGTGCGTATGTATTTGCAATAAGAAATTACCTAGTTACAGTGAACCGCAGTAGAGACCTTTATGAAGTTTGGTAAGGTATTAGTATTACCTGTCTGTAGGAAAAGGAGCAATAATAAAAACACGTTTTTTTGAAATATTGCATTTTATATCAACAAGTATACATTTTGAATACAAGTGCTTAACAAATAATACAATAACTAACTAATGTCGTGATACAGTTTTTCTTGCATCGCGAATCCAAACATCGAAAACACTGGTTTTTACACAAATGTGAATGATTCAGAGGATTGGAAACTGTTTTTTTATGAATTTTGTTTCTGTGGTCTTTTAGCTTTCTAGTCAGAATATTTTTAGGTGCCGTAGTTTTTTTTAAACCTTCGCGCGATTCTTGCCAAGTTTGTATCGCACACGCCGTAAGCAAGCGCGTGACGGGATTTTTTTTAGTGATATGAAACAATATATGAAGCAACCCCGAAGAACAATGTGGTGGATGAAACTCATTTGGACTCAAAACTTTAATCGCGATTTACTCGAAACATGGACCAATATAATTTACTCGAAACTAGTTTTATTGGTCCATGCTCGAAATCAATTATTTTCCCTTGAGGTCGTAGACAGAGAAAAGGTATAGACTGCGGCCGAGCGTGCCACCGAAAGGGACAGAAAATATTAGTACTGCCGTAGTCGGCCGTAGTACTGCGCTTTAATGTGCTATAACCCGTACGAATTAACTGTGCACCTCGCGTTGTACTGTTAACACAGCGCAAGGTGCACAGTTAATTCGTACGGGTTACAGCACAGTAAAGTGCTGGCCTTGAAAAAACCGGCACGCGCTAAGGGACAAAAAATGCCTAGCATTGTCTCTTTTTTGACACGTGCAATTGATGTAATTTTGTCCTTATCTGTGCAACCGAAAAAGAAGATATCCAGCAGTCTATACCTTTTCTCTGTCTACGCTTGAGGTCCCTTTGCTGAACCACTCACAAATGTTTTCAAAGGTAATCGAACCCAAGAACGATTGATTTGGATGCAGCGTTGCTAACCACTGAATCGTCTTGACAAGGGCACTGATTGTGCCGCCAGATCACTTTCTCATTAGTAAATTAACAATAAACAATAAATAAGTAAATAAACTTGGAATGTTAATAAGTTACTAATAATGTAAATAAAATATCCTTAATACTGCTAACTAATAATAAGTGAGCAGGTAAAATACAAAGATACCTATAATTATTTAGTTTTAGATCTCAATTTGCTTTTTAAACTACCGAGAGATGGCGCTGTACTGAATTTATACAAAACACCGAGCAATTAACAGGGGCCCTTCCACCTATGTGATGCCAATGCTGGGTTAGCGAATGGAATGCTGTGGATTGCTTCTTCATAAAGAAACATTGATTAACGACATGAACCAAACACAGCAATGTACATCATTCCATTCGTTCAACCAGCACCGACTTCGCTGAGCTGGTACGTGCATTTAACGGAAAGTAGTTACCTATTACCTACCATACTAATGAAAGCAATGATTTTTACACTAGTTCCACTTGTTTATTTAATATTGTTATGCGACTGGTAAAATATTAAATAAAAATATTACTTATAAAAATATTTAAAAAACAAGTGGAACAAGTAAAAATAAAAAAAACAAGTAAAAATCATGTCTTTTATTTGTAATTATCTTACTGCCAGAGACTTCGTTCCCGTGAGATTTTCGGGAATGAATTATACATATAAACCTTCTTCTTGAATCACTCTCTATCTATTGCTGAAAACTGCATTGAAATCCGTTGAGTAGAGATCTAAGCGAACAGACAGCGGAAGCTACTTCATTTTATCTTTACTAATATTATAAAGAGGAAAGATTTGTATTTTTATATGTAACAAATAAACTTAAAAACTACTGGACCGATTTCAAAAATTCTTTCACCATTAGGATGCTACATTATCCCTGAGTAATATAGGCTACATAATTTTCCCGAATTCTCACGGGAATGAAGTCCCGAGCGGGATGCTAGTACTATGTAAATATAAAGATAGAGTCTACGGAAATTACCTAGTTAGAAATAAATTCCCATCAATATCTGAGGTAAGGGACATGTATCGTATCTTCCTTGTAAGAGAGAGATGGAATCAGTGTTGTGACGCGCGCCGCCTTACAAATACCTATCTGTGCAAAATCACTGAGGTGTTGTGAGAAACTAATCGCCGTGGATTGCACCTCTAAGGGTTTAGTGCTCCGTAAGACAGTTAAGAAAAGTAAAGATAGCAGCACATCAGGTTACCCCAATTCATTGAAAAACCGATATTATCGCAACAGCACAGAGCGCACGCATGGGTAACTTGATGTGCGGCCGTGTGTACTTATCTTAAATGATTTCCTCCCCGGATTAGTGTACCGGGTGTCTTAATTTTCTTAACTTTATTGTCTTAATTCATTTAGTTGTTAAATCTATTATGTGGGCAATTAGTATTATTGGTCGCTGTTACTTACTAATTTTATTAACGTGAAAGTTTGTATGTGTGTATGTTTGATACTCTTTCACGCTCAAACGGCTGGACCAATTTTGATAGAAATTTTATATGGAGGTAGCTGACATAGCCTATGTAGATTAACACATAGGCTACATAATTTTCCCAAATTCCCACGGGAACAATGTCCCGGGTGAAAAGCTGTATTCTTTAACGTGTCCTGTCACATTATACAGTATCCCTCCCTCCCCCTTCTTTTTATAATGAGATGGGTTAACTCTTGACCCCAATCTTGACCAAGGTCATAGATGAGGTCGACGATGGAGCGTGTTAACCCACAGAAAAGCCAATTAAGGCACTTTCACCGACGGAACACAGCAAGCTGTTTGGCGTCGGACTTCGGTAGGAGGGTGGTCGCGAACCTGACGGCCCTTCACAGAGCCTACGACACCGCATGAGACTAAGGACGCCACCTCAGATTCAAAACAAACAGGTGTCGTTGCCTCAGATGGATTACTAGGAGACAGGTCTCATTTGTGTTTCCTTAGTCGCCTCTTACGACACCCACGGAAAGAGATGGGGTGGAGTTATTTTCAATCGATCACCACACGGCATAAACCCCTTATTCCTATGACAAAATATATGATCGGCTCCTTTGACAAATTAATACAAAATCATCAAATAAATTACATTAATTTTAAAATTAAATTAAACTAGTATAAATTCATTTATTCGCTTCACTATTCGCCGACTTAGTTTTATCCTTAAAAAGCGCATCTAAAGCCGTTTGCTGCGCTTTAGTCAACCTCGCGCCTTTCATATCTAACACCCTGTGGAACTCAACGACTGAACAACCTGGCAGCAGTTGTACAAACTGACTGACAAATCCCTCTAAATTACCTTCTAGCGGCGCCATTACTAGCTTCAGAATCATTTCTGCTTTCGTCATTAGTTTGATGACAACTTTAGTATAAGTGGCTGGCGCCGCTCGTTTCACTTCACTACCGATAGATGGCAGTTCCAGTAACGCAGTTTTCAACATATGAGTATCTAACAACAATTGTTCTGACCCAACCGTAGAAATAGGCTTGCATTTATAGATATTCTGAATAAACTTCGGTATAAAAGAATTAGCGAAACGAATGCAAAACTGTGTGAAATATTTCCTAGAACTAGACAGATTGTCACGTAGGTTTGGAACGGTATTTTTTAAGTGCATTACGATTTGAGTTACATAGGAGCTCTGGTCGCCTACTGTGTCGAAATGGAGCCAGGAAATCTTCGTCATGGCTTGAAGAGCAGGCTCACAGGATATCTCTAAATCTTGGACTAGCATCTGAATGCAGTTGGATATAAGTTTATGGAACAAATCTTGTTGTGGAGTAAGGTCTATCTTGTCGGTTAATGTTGGAGATACTTTTTCCTTGAGTTTTTGCTCGAGATGTATTGTGGTCTCGAGGCAATATTCCGATGTGGTTATTACGCTTGTGATTTTTGCGATTTCTTGTTTGTTGTACCTGTTGAAGAGACGAAATGTCAATATTCAGAGTGAGAGGCTATTGTGCGGTGTCTAAAGACAGTTTGATTTATTATTTTCGTGTTTCGTTTTGGCGCCATCTGGCGATTCACCTCGGAACTATTTCCTTTGCTGCATTATGAGATTCTTTAGCGTGCTGCCACCTACGATGTTTTATATTTCGAATAATTGACTTCGATTGTCATATGTTTTTTTATCGAAAAATCGCCCCAATATATACGGTGTTTCAAAAAAAAACCCATATAAAAGAAATTCCAAAATTTAATTTTAAAAGTGAAATAGTCGCAACTCTAGTAATCAGTTGCACGGTTTGACATTTACAAAATGAAAGTTTCATATAATTAATATGACATACTTGTCAATTTGTAATAGAGCTGTGCAATAAGCTTAATTTTAATTAATTTTGATTTTTTTTTTGAAACACCTTGTGCGCCATTGAAGAATTACGTTTTATAATTTATTTAATACTCCCAGCCCCCGCTCAGTCGCCGACATGCGGTTTGAAAACTCGCCACATACTTAACTATACCTACACGATAAGAAGATTAATCACTATCAGATTCCCTGTTTTTGTGTACGTTGCTTAGCCTCGCTTATTGGTTCAGAAGAGCGGGCGTTCCCTTTTTATTAGAATACATACTTACTGACAAAGGGAAGGGTATCAGGATACCCCATTCCTATTGGAAACCGTTCATAAGTAACAACATAGAGTGCACGCCTGTGGTAACCTGAAGTGAGGCCCTCTGTACACTCATACGTGCTCAGCTGACGTACTGCCTATGGTAACGGAGCGACGGGCTGACTTTATTTTAAGAAGTTATTTTAATCAACGTTCACAGAGGCAGGGAACCTGATGGGTGACCAAAGTGGGAATCTAATCACGAGCATTTCCGTGCTTCTGAGGGCACGATGAGTTGTCGGTCCCGGCTGCTGTCGATTGACTGCAGTCGTTAAACCTAGTCAGAGGCCATTGTGTGGTTTGAAAACTCTGACATCAGGATTAGCCAAGTTCGCCACACACTTGATTATACCTACACGATAAGAAGACTCTACGCCTATTTCCGAAGGTGCAGTCTCCCCCTAAAGCACGCACTTGTACAGTGCGACACTGGCACTCTCCCCCCCCCCCTACACCCTTGTAAGGCTAGCCCCCGTCATCCCGCAGCAACGTATGAAAGTTAGAGACGAGCGCGAGCACACCCCCTTCCCCCGCCAGCCCCCCCACTCGACCCACTCCCCAACCCCCTTCGCCCAATACTTTATCCACATTTTCACTACGTCAACAACTTCCTACATCATTTTATCAACTTCGCCCAAAGGACACACTTAGGTCCGTATTCTAAAACGCAACTCAAATCTGGATCTGTACTAAAATATTGATTGTCTCTTTCTGTCACTATACTAAATGATAAAGGGAACTGCTACTTAAACAGATCAGAGTCTGAGTCGCATTCTGTTATACGAACCTCAGTCTCTGATCTATATTTAGCAGCAGTCGTCTTTGACATTTTGATGGTGGGAGAAAGAGACAATCAATACTTAAGTTTAACTAAAGACTTGAGTTTCCTTCTATAGTACGGGCCTATACAGTACTAACCAGCACTCTTTCCCACCCCCCCCCCTTCCTTCTAAATTGGCCTTGTAAGGCTAGCCCCGCCGTCATCGCAGAGTGGAGACGAGCGCGGTCACCCCCCTGCAGTAAGTCTCCTTCTGTAGTACGACAACAGCACTCCCCCCTTAACTGACCTTGTAAGGCTGCCCCCGCCGTCATCCCGCAGCAGTGTGTGTAGGTTGGAGACGAGCGCGGGCACCCCCCCACCCCCCGCCAGCCCCCCCGCCGCCCCCCCCGCGCCCCGCGGCAGCGCGGCCCCGAGCACGCTCTCGCAGTACTCGCGGAGGTATTTGGCAAATACACCGGATAGTTCTGCGAGGAAACATAATTGTTTTTTATTACAGGGGTTCCCAAAGTGTGCGCCTTAGAAAATACTAAGGGGCGCCTTGAGGCGGTCCTCTTTATTATACTCTAAATCTTAATTAAGGTATTGGCGGGGACGAAATAAACAATGCCACACTTTGGAAAAATGTGTGGACGTTGACAAGCTAACTCATCATATTGACTATGTAACTATTATATTTTATTTTTCTTATGTCTTTCTTAAGTGGTTTAACCCGTCTCACGCTTGTTTACGCGGCGTGCGATACAAAGATAAATCGCGCGAGGGTTTAACTTAGTACATATTCTATGAATAAATAAGAACTCAGCTCAGCATGTTTTAATCTTTACAATGATAACTAGCATCATTGCAGCTATTTCTTTCAACTGTACCTATCTACTTCGACTAGTTATCTAGTATAGGGTGCCGGGAAAAAGTTCTGAACTTGTAAGCGTGCCGCGGACTGAAAAAGATTGGGAACCCCTGATTTGTGAGTGGTTACGCAAAACCTCTTTTGCGTAACCACTCAATTCAATTCAATCGTTTATTGCAATTCATATGTACAGAGTATATAAAAGATCTTAATTCTAATATTATATTTAGGAACATCTTAACATATGAACCCTGTCGGGCATTGCAATGAGGAACGGCAGGCAGACTCATTTTGTACAACTAAGAAAATATTTAAATCACAATTATCATCCTATCTAAATTATATTTGAGCGTTATTTATTAGTCAATTTATTTATTGAAAATGTCAGTAATGTTCTGTCAAGTTTAATACAGGTCAATAATTAAATATAACGTCTTTGTTAAGTTCATAATTAAATGTAAAAATATAAAGTATATGTCAATAATAGCGAATTAAGTTCATGTCAGTTTAATAAGTTAATAAGTTAAACTCAAGTTACGCAAAAGGGGTTTTGCGTAACCTGGAGGGATTGGAAACGGTTTTTTCATTTTTCATGAATTTTGTTTATGTGGTCTTTCAGCTATGTTTTGATCTAATCAGAATATTTTTAGATGCCGTAGTTTTTTTTGTGAGCAGAGCCAAAACTAATCTTTAAACGCAATTTACTCGAAATCAATTATTTTCCCTTGAGTTCCCCCTTTTTGCGAAATGCTGTGATGTAATATTTAAAAGCTGTGAACTTTGCAATTTAAAAAAAATCTTACCTAGCATGGGCTCCCCAGTACTGAGTCTAGCGCACTGCACGAGACACTTCTTGTAGAACAGAAACAAGTCTGCACACGACGCTATCACCGCCCCGCCCCCCGCGCCCCCCGCGCCGCCCGCCGCCCCCGCCCCCCCCGCGCTCGCCGCACTCTGCTGCGATGTGCGGGCCTCCTGCAAACAATCTTATCTATACTAATATTACAAAGAGAAAAGATTTGTATTTTTGTATGTAACGAATAGGCTCCGAAACTACTGGACCGATTTCAAAAATTCTTTCACCATTAGGATGCTACATTTGCCTGAGTAACATAGGCTACATAAATTTCCCGAATTCCCACGGGATCGAAGTCCCGAGCGGAATGCTAGTATTAAATATACCACGTTATTTTATAATCACTACCCATTTTTTTTGTACGTAAAAATTATGTCAATTTAACAGATTATGTGTAATAAAGTATTTACATACATACATACATACATACTAGGGCATGCTCCCGGGAAATCCCGGTACCGAAATTTTTTAAGCAACCCAGTACCGGGAATCCAGCGAACGAATCCCGGTTCTTCGATACTTTCGGTACTTTAAAAAATGAAAAATGTTTATTTCGTAACACTAAAGCCTTAAAATTGGTGGGTTGGGGTCTCCATTTAAGCGAACATAGCCTGTGTTTGGAGGCCTCGCTCTTCCATTGGAACTTACAGGTAGGCTGTATGGTGTACAATACAATGTAGTGTTTAAAAATATTATGAAAACAAAAGAAAGAGAATCACAAACGTTATATATATATATATATATATACATACATATACACATACATAATATATATGACAAACAACAATAGTATAGGTTTAAATTAACTTAAGTGCATATTATATCATTTTCTATTTATGTCTTTTTCTGTACGATAATACCATATAAATAAAATGTATTTATAATAGATAACTACCTATTTTATATATTATAGAAGATTTTTAATCAAAATAAATACTAAGAATATTCGCACAATACTAAAAAGTTAGTAGTATTTTGAATTTCGGGATGGCCACACAAAGGCTAGATGCCAAAGCCGCATAAAAAAAACTGTAATAAACCGCGATTTTAATCCGTAAGGTACCTAACCTACTATCTACTTGTTTTATTAAATGATATCAGTTGTATTCTCCGTTGAACAAAATTTTAAATTTAATAGTTAATTATTTCTTCATATTTTGATATCAAAAAATATCGTTTAATGTTTTTATGATTAATGTCAATAATAGACACATAATATAAAATTACAAAATAGTTTTATTAATGACCCAGCCCAACGAAGAGCCCATTTTCTACAGTAAACTTAATTACATGCTCGCTGCATGCACTCGTGCCCTTTACACAACAAAATAATAGTAACATTTAAGCAAGTACCGAAAGTACCGAAATTCCCGGGAAATCCCGGTTCCAAGTCCAGTACCGGAAATCCAGTCCTGGTTCTTGAAAGGGAACCAGTACTGCATCCCCTAATACACACATACCTACTCGAGAAAGGCCAGCCTTTTGATAAAAATTGGTATAGGGATAGCTGACACCTGTGACGTCACCGTTTTGTATTTCCCTCTCTCAATCTACTTGAGAGATTTAAACGTCCACACATTTCTTATTTTGAAAAATATTACAAACCTATTTACACCAAGCTATTTATAAGGTAAAAAAATTCAATTTAAATAATTGTAACAAAATTGTCATCAACCCTATTGGCTACATGGACTATAGCACTACAGATATAAATATATAAACTACTAGACGACGCAAGTGGACGTACTTAGCGTGTCAAAGCCAAATACTACCATGTGTGGAGGATTTATTTGTCTATATTTGCCATATTTACACAAATATAACAAACACACAAATAGGCAAATAGGCCGATCCGTTTGCTTGTCGGTCTTTGGTCACACATCAAAGGACGCAATATGATTATTAGACCTTATTTGCTGTTGGCATCCCAAGCTAGGACGTCGTGTTTGTGCTGTTTGGACTACGTACAAATATTTGGACAAATACGGCGAATACGCTACGCAAACACGCAACGCCAAGTGAAGTGCCACCTTTAAATAGAATAACTAATGTAAAGGGCGCCCCTGTCGGTGACAGGAGGAAACTTGTAGTACCACTATTCACCACCAGGCGGCTTATCTATACTAATATTATAAAGAGGAAAGATTTGATTGTTTGTTTGTTTGCATTAAATAGGCTCCGAAACGACTGGACCGATTTGAAAAATTCTTTCACCATTAGAAAGCTACATTATCCCCGATGGACTACATAACTTTTCCGAATTCCCACGGGAACGAAGTCCCGAGCGTAATGCTAGTCCATATCTATACATATTATAAAGAGGAAATATTTAATTGTTTGTTTGTTTGTATTGAATAGGCTCCGAAACTACTGGACCGATTTGAAAAATTCTTTCACCATTAGAATCCTACGTTATCCGGGATGGACATAGGGTACATGACTTTCCCGAACGGGAACGAAGTCCCGAGCGGAATGCTAGTCTTTCATAAAGCGATGTATTAATCAATCTCTATCTGTTTTACGCCAAGAAACACGAGAAGAATCAACTAAGGCCCAGCCGTTTCATTTCTCCCGTCATCTCACCTCAACATTCAGTCATGGCGACGGAGTGGTGTCGCTCGTCACCACCCCCGATATTCACTCACCTGTATGAACCTGTCCATGAGCTGTCTGAGGTTAGCGTCCAAACTAGTAATGTACAGCGAGAGGTACGGCTCGAAGCACGCGCCGATGATGCCGATCCATGGCGACGGGGTGGTGTCGCTCGGCACCACCCCTGACACAGCCGATTCTGAACTAGACTGGAGGGAATTTATTTTATTTATTAACGAAAACCCACAGCAATACAGAAATGGTTATATCTATGCTTATAACCTAAACTTAGCCAAGTACGGATTTTATTGTGTACTACACTAGACAGAATTCCATGGTTTGGACACTTGACAAAAAAAAACAGAACAGAACGTGATAGTGACAAGATATTTTGAATATGTAAATCCTAAGCAACGGAAACTCGATTTATATTCTATAATAGGTTGGTGACCAAAAGTGGCAATTTATCACGAGCCCTTCCGTGCTTCGGAGGGCACGTTAAGCTGTCGGTCCCGGCTGTTGTCGATTGACTACAGTCGATAAAACCAAGTCAGAAGCCATACTCTGACACCAGGGTTAGTCCAACTTCGCCACACACTTGACTATACAAGGTGTTTCAAAAAAAAAAAAAAGAAATTCCAAAATTTAATTTTAAAAGTGAAATAGTCGCAACTCTAGTAATCAGTTGCACGGTTTGACATCTTTCAAAATGAAAGTTTCATATAATTAATATGACATACTTGTCATATTTGTAATAAAGCTGCGCAATAGCTAAGTTTTAATTAATTTTGAATTATCTTTTTTTTGGGTTTTTATGAAACACCTTGTATATCTACACGATAAGAAGAATATTTATTTTATTTTATTTGGGATTACAAACAGTTATACAATGAAGCTTATGTACTAAACTTATATAGAAACAACGGGTTTGATAATCGTATAACCAGCTACGTAATCCTCGTGGTAATTATATAAAAAAAAGAGGTAGAACAGATCATGTGCATCAACACATTATCACGTTATAAACAATAAGTCAATGAAATCAAAGCTAAACATTCATATTACAAGGTCTTAAGAACTCAGACCAGGACATTATTCTTTTATGGTAGTGACGCTGCCTCTTGATCGGCGGGTCCTGGGTTCGATCCCCAGTCGGGGCAAACATTTGTGTAAAAAGCAGATGTTTGTTCTCGGGTCATGGGTGTTTGTGTTTGTCTTTGTGTGTTCCAAGGGACCCACGACACAAGGGAAAACCTTAGTGTGGGCCTTTGAGTGTGTAGCGTTTATTTATTTTATTTTTTTATTTATTTTATGAAGCTGAACAACAAAAATGTAATGTAATGTTATTCACTTTTGTTATTTTTTGTCAAAGTTCGCATTAGATAAGTGTACGTTAGTTACAACTCTAAAATGTTGTATAACCCCCGAAATTTAGGGCCTTACCAAAAAAGAAAACTATAACCTTTAAGAGTGGATTTATCGGCTTTTGTTCCGGAGCTCCTCAACTATAACTTTTGATTGTAAAATTATATTGTAAATATTTGTTTTTCGTGAAGTATGCAATAATAGTAGATTTTATGACAAGAGGGCAAAGTAGTATTTTTACGGCGAGGGCGCTACTTTGAACCACGAGTGAAGCGAAGGATTCTAACGTAGAATCAAAGTACATCGCCCGAGGTAAAAATAATTTGCTCTCGAGTCATATACTCCTTTTGATCCCCTTTCTATGAGAAAATAAATTACAACAGACATAATTCGTGCTTTTTTTATTAGCGCGGGGGCCGCCGCCGTGCAGCCAAACGTACCAGCCAGTATTCAAACAATTTGCGTTCGATTTCTATGAATTACACATGTTCTACATTCAAATGTCTTTTACGCCCGCCAGAAAATCATTGGCGGGCGTAAAAACTCATTGGCGGGCGTAAAAAAACATTTCTGTTAAGAACAAGAGTTCTTAACAGATTTCTGTTAAGAACTCTTGTTCTTAAGAGCTCTTTTGCTCCCACTTATAGAGGAACAAAGCGACACTTTTCGAATAGAAGGGATGAAAAAGTATTTATTTATCTATCTATCTTATACAACATTTAAAACCGACTTAAGTCAAATTAAATGACACAAGTCAGAAATATTTTTTGGGAAAGAAAAATATTTGGCGCGTGTGGGACTTGAACCCACTACACCAGGATTAGATCTGCTGATACTCTAACCAACTGAGCTTTCGTACCTTCAAGTCAAGCGGCGAAATATCTCATTTCCTTACTAAGCATGTTACATCGTGCTTGTAGGTTAGCGCCATCTGTGTCTCGTACGGAGAACTACAGACTCATACCACTTATTCGAATTAGATTATGACAAAGGCGAAACCTATTAACGATTTTTAATTTACTGCCAGAATCAGAGACGTCAATTAAGGTTAAGCACTGCTTAACTCTGATGTTGTCACTTTCAGTCTTGTTGGTGTAAACAACGAAAGCATGGCATTTAAATACTTCTTAACTTTAATTGAAGTCTCTGAGTACAGCACTTAATATTTTTAAAAGTAATTGTAAATATCCCTCAAGCGAGTAAACGTATTAAAAATACTAAATTAAAGAGAACACCAACCCGCATTGTGCCCGCGTGGTGGACTATGGCCTAAATCCCCTTCGTGTTTAGAAGGGAGGCCCGTGCCCTGAGGTGGGGACGTATATGTACTAGTAAAAAATAAAAAGGGAATTTTCACCAATAATTTTCTCTGTATGAACCAGAAACCCTACCTCTTTGACATCGTCCTCAAATTCTGCAATCTGATCGGGAGAGCGAATCTCAGCGCTCTCTGACCCTAACTCCGTGCCTAGAAAGACGAAAAAACACTAATTAAAGATAAATATTTTGATTGTTTGTTTGCATTGAATAGGCTCCGAAACTACTGGACCGATTTGGAAAATTCTTTCACCGTTAGAAAGCTACATTATCCCCGATGGATATAGGCTACATAATTTTCACGAATTCCCACGGGAACGAAGTCCCGAGCGGAATGCTAGTAGGTCATACAGGGTGTAAAGGACAGCTTAGCAAATACTTAAATGGTGGAATCTACCCATAACTATATATTTTCCCGGAAACGTCATGTTAAAGCCAATTTTCTGTAGATTAAGAATAACCGAAGCGCTAGACCTGGTTCATTGTCCAACTAGAGTAATCCTGCCTTGAACTAATTTATTTTTCATAACTTATTAATTTTTTCTGCGACATTATTTTTGTTTTGGCATAGTATTTTTATTTATTATGTTATTTATAAATGATCATCGTTAATTATTATCATGGGATGTTTATTCTCTCAGTAAATAAAACAAGTTGAAAGTAGGTTTTTTCATTAAATGATAATAAGTAATAAAATAAGTAAATAAAAATACAATGCCAAAATGGAGAATAATTTTGCAGAAAAAATGAATAAATGATGAAAAATAAATAACATTCAAGGCAGAATTATTCTAATTGGACAATGATACAGAACTAGCGCTTCGGTTCTTCTTATTCTACAGAAAATTGACTATGTATCATTTATTTCAATTGGTGCCGGTACCAAGTTCTATACTAATACCGATACCAAAATGCCTATCATCCTTTGATAAATTTTATGAAATTCTCAAAAAAAATGTCGATTGCTCATACTAAGGCAATCAGCTGATCGCACTGGATGGCGTACAGTAATAGTTTCACGTCTAGTTCACATTGTGTATTAGTGCCTGTGTTTGTGTATTTACCTACAAACCGCTTGTGTAGCAGTAGCTCCATGTTGTAAGTGCGCTGGATGGCGTACAGTAATAGTTTCACGTCTAGTTCACATTGTGTATTAGTGCCTGTGTTTGTGTATTTACCTACAAACCGCTTGTGTAGCAGTAGCTCCATGTTGTAAGTGCGCTGGATGGCGTACAGTAATAGTTTCACGTCTAGTTCACATTGTGTATTAGTGCCTGTGTTTGTGTATTTACCTACAAACCGCTTGTGTAGCAGTAGCTCCATGTTGTAAGTGCGCTGGATGGCGTACAGTAATAGTTTCACGTCTAGTTCACATTGTGTATTAGTGCCTGTGTTTGTGTATTTACCTACAAACCGCTTGTGTAGCAGTAGCTCCATGTTGTAAGTGCGCTGGATGGCGTACAGTAATAGTTTCACGTCTAGTTCACATTGTGTATTAGTGCCTGTGTTTGTGTATTTACCTACAAACCGCTTGTGTAGCAGTAGCTCCATGTTGTAAGTGCGCTGGATGGCGTACAGTAATAGTTTCACGTCTAGTTCACATTGTGTATTAGTGCCTGTGTTTGTGTATTTACCTACAAACCGCTTGTGTAGCAGTAGCTCCATGTTGTAAGTGCGCTGGATGGCGTACAGTAATAGTTTCACGTCTAGTTCACATTGTGTATTAGTGCCTGTGTTTGTGTATTTACCTACAAACCGCTTGTGTAGCAGTAGCTCCATGTTGTAAGTGCGCTGGATGGCGTACAGTAATAGTTTCACGTCTAGTTCACATTGTGTATTAGTGCCTGTGTTTGTGTATTTACCTACAAACCGCTTGTGTAGCAGTAGCTCCATGTTGTAAGTGCGCTGGATGGCGTACAGTAATAGTTTCACGTCTAGTTCACATTGTGTATTAGTGCCTGTGTTTGTGTATTTACCTACAAACCGCTTGTGTAGCAGTAGCTCCATGTTGTAAGTGCGCTGGATGGCGTACAGTAATAGTTTCACGTCCAGTTCGCTGCGACGTTGTGCCATTATGTTGCTTAGTTCTGTTCGAGTTATCTGCAACATACAACAATGTTATTAAACTAATTTTTTGTTGAAAAAGCACAGAGCACATAACCTACAGAGTAGAAATGTTGCCTATTTTGTGTGAAAACGAATGATGCCAATTCTTGAATACTCATACGGCGCTCTGATTGGCTGACTCAATGTTCAATGCATCGGTACTAGTGCATAGCCGTGATGTATTATGGAATTTAAATGAGTTTATTAATTATAAAATTAATGTGTTGTTTGTCAATACAAAATTCCAAATTTATGAAAGAAAAATATGCAATGTAATACCTACAGTAGTATTCTTTTCTTATCAATATCGATACTTTTTTCAATCACTTGAACGCATCACTATTAATCTATGTTGACGTTTACTTATGACTAATCATTGATTAGAGGCGTCATCGGATGAGCGGCCATTACCACTCTATAGGTTATGTGCTCTGTGTGAAAAAGTAACCTATTTCACTTTTAGCACAGTGCTCAAACGGATCGTCTATTTATCACGTAAAGTTTTTTTAATATCTTTTTAACTAACTAACACTTATGACTAACACTCCTCCCCCCTCCCCAAATCACGTGTTATTTTAAAACAAAGAATTAATTTAAAAAAAACAGAATGTTATCTTTAATGCAGGTATAAATAATGAGGGATTTTCTTTTTATTTTTTTTAAATTTTTCCCCAGTCGCCGGATAGATGGCGCTAAACTATGTACGTTACTGCAAGGAACGGAACGTTAAATTATTTTTGATTAATTCACTTGAACGTAATTTTGAGATCATAAAACGAAACGTTATAGTCATATCACATCAATATCACGTCTACCATACGTAGTTAGGCGATTTTACGAAAACAACGAAAAAACAAAACTGAATTATAACAAAGCGCGAGAAAACTAGGATAATTGGAAAGCCAAAACAAACTCAGAATATTTTATGCAATGTTTTTCTCCAAGCCTTTTGGCTTTGGCACCTAGTAACGGAGTCAGTTCAGCGCCATCTAGAGAGCTCTGGGGAACTACTTTTTTTTTAATACCCAAAAAGAAAACCTCCCATTAATCTCATTTCAGTTTTTAATTTTAATTGTTAAATACTAACATTAATATTCAAGAATTAAAAATTAAATACTCGTGATGTCTCACCACACTCTCCCTAATAGAGAATAGAATAGAATAGAAAAATTATTTATTTTAAAGGACATTCAGGATGCCACTTAAAACAAGTCAAGATTACATTAAATACATACAAACATACATTAAAGGATTTAAATACATACATGCGCATTCGTTATTTTGACCCTACTGACTCTACTGATTCTTTAGTGATTTTTTACAAACCATTTCTAGACTCACGTGATTAAGTGAAGACTCCAAATGTACTGTCGTGACAAAGATGTACAAAATAAAATAAAATTCCCAAGGGAACACCAGGAGTCATTTCATACCTTGCAGAACTGATGCGCGGTCCTCTCGCTGAGTCTCCAGTGCGTCGGGAACAGCTGAGCCCTCGTCTCCTCAAACCGCAGTAAGTGCTTCTTAAGCCACGTGTAGCGTTTGTCGATGTGTGACAGCCACGCGCACTCCTGGTCAGCGCTGAAGAGAACACAGTACTCCTATAAAGGGAGATAGGGAGTCAGTTATAATAATAAACAGATTTCATTTGTCCATAAAAAATACGGTTTACGGTATATGGCTTCAGACTGACGGCAGCCTTAAGAAGTTTGAAGCCGCTGATATTCTGCCACATGATACTGAAGACAGAAAGTTAGTGACAAACCTATTTAGGATACCACCACAATGCGGGCTGGCTGGAATGGCTAGCCCAAACGATTTCACGCACAATGGCCCAAACGAGAGGCCAAGTGCGGAAAACGCCCGATCAACTTAATACAGGGTGTAAAAGACAGCTTAGCAAAAACTGAAACCCTGGACTCAGACCATCATTCAGAATGATTTTCCAGTGGAATTTTTCTTCGGAAATTTTCAATTTTTTTCAAATTTTTTTTATATTTTTTGATTCCATTTTTTATTATTTAATCGAATACACTCCATTTTGCAATAAAAGACAATTATAACAACGTAAAAAACTAAAACCAGCAATGTACATCTGCTGGCACCAAAGAATAGAATAGAATAGAAAAAATCTTTATTTTATAGGACATTCAGGATGCCACTTAAAACAAGTCAAGATTACATGAAATACATACAAACAAACATTAAAGGATTTAAATACATACATACGCATTCGTGCTATTGACCCTACTGACTCTACGCCTATTCGCAAAGGTGCAGTCTTCCCCAGAGAAGAACAGGCAAGAAACTCTGAGGGTGCTCTTTTTAAACGCATTACAAATTTTCTTATTTTCTAATTTTAACTAAGTCTGAAATAACTCTAGAGCTGAGCAGTTCATTTCCATGGCTGCTTGTCAGTTATGTAATCAGAAATTTTGTAATAGCCCTTTTTGTAAAGTTTTTGTTTAATTACTGTCTTAAATTTATCCAAAGGTAAATTTTGAATACACATGGGAATCTTATTGTAGAAACGTATACATTGACCCATAAAAGAGTTCGTGACCTTGTGGAGACGACTGTCTAGTACATCCAGTTTATGCTTGGTCCTAGTATTTATATTGTGCCTATCGCTATTTTTCTTAAACAAATGTTCATTTTTCTTCACATATAAAAGATTGTCACATATATATTGGGATGCAAAAGTCAGAATATCTATTTCTTTGAATATTTCTCTAAGAGACATTCTAGGTCTCATTTGATAAATCGCGCGAACAGCCCTTTTCTGCAGGACAAAGATCTTATTGATATCCGCAGCATTACCCCACAGTAAAATGCCACAGTAAAATGCCATATAGCACCTGATAAAGGCAGCACACATACGAATAGTGCCATCTCCGTCTCTCAACAGGCCTGGGCCGGCAGTGCGAACAGTGTCGATACACGAAATTTACGGACCATGAAAGCGTGCGTGCGTAAAAACATGTTCGAAAATTAGAAAAATGAAATTTATGGAAAGGTAACAGCTTAAATCCAAAAATGCGTTAACTACTTATCGAGAGTGTTCAATTACGAACATTCTGATAGCAAATTCAAGTTCCTGTGTGCATTTCTATCGTTTTTACAGTTTAAAATATACACAATATTGGTATTTAGAGGTGACTTTGTGAGTTTTTTATATCGAACCAAAAGTGCTGAATCATGTTTTCAGCAAACTACTTATCTAGTTTATGTCCTAAATATTACCGTAGTATTTTTTTTCTTCGATTTAATGCAGTGCGTCATGCTTATCTACGCATCATAGGTAAAATCGTGATTTAGGTGTTGTAGTCGCCATAAATAACGAAAACTCCTTAATGTGATGTTTCCGGGAAAAAAAAATACTTATAGCTGATGATAGTTATGGGCAGAGTCCACCATTTAAGTATTTGCTAAGCTGTCATTTACACCTGTATAACCACGACAATACTTCCACTAAACGTAGAAACAAAAATGTTCTCCTAAATAACACAATACCAACGTTCTACCGTAACTACTACCCCACTCCTTCAATAACCACACAACCCTACTCCCATTACAACCACGTTACCCCACTCACTCGACAACCACAGTACCCCACTCCCACTATATCTGTCCCCCGACAACCACTTAACCCCACTCCCCTAACTAATCTGTTCTACTTCCTCAATAAACACAGTTATCACCCAGTAATCACAATATCCAGATTCTCCCAATAAGTATCCTTTCAACATATACCCATTATTCTCGCTACTCTAGACGCTACAAAATATTTTAAAAGTACATCTTTGAAATTAACTATACTAGAAAATATTGAATTTTAAGTTTATAAGCGGGGACGCGAAAAAATCGTCATGATATCAAATACCAAGAATACCAAAACGATATTCATTTGCCGTCAATATCTGACAATACACGGCGCGTCAATTACCTTTTTTTTTAATAATTTGTTATCATTCCCGTTGTAGTATTAGCTTCATCCGCCTAAAGTAAACGATCAATTTTCAACGATCATTGACAAAACCCCCGCTGACACACCCCCCCTTGACACCCCCCCACTGACAACCAAACTCAAACTCAAACGTGTTAATTTCATTGAACATATAAAATGATACTTGAACACGTCAATATTGTGAATTACATTAGCACTTTTGACTTTGCGCCTATTCGCAGAAAACCCCCCCACTGACACCCCCCCCTGACACCCCCCCACTGACCTGTAGCTGTTGCTGTATGTACCAGGCCAGCAGGTCCCGCCGCAGACGCCGGTCCAGCACGTCCACCACGGCGCACGCCTCCGACACCGTGCGCGCCGACACGCCCCCCCCGCCCCCACCCCCACTCCCCCCGCCGCCGCCAGAGAAGAACTCCCTAATAGAATACAATAATCTTTATTTTATAGGACATTCAGGATGCCACTTAAAATGAGTCAAGATTACCATTAAATACATACAAAGAAAAAGAAACCATGTAACTAAATACCATTATTATTGCAACGTTTACTTAGTCGAAATCAGTGGGTCCTGATCACCGATAAAACGTCTTCATGTAGAATCGGGTATAGCATAGGGGAAATTCATTACATGTTCAATAAGTCAGCAAAGAATTTGGGAAATTAGTTAATATTTTCCTTGCATATTCATTTAGCAGGCTAATTCTATAAAAAAACTGCAGCTGCACTGCTACGCGATTGTGCAATTCTTTGATATTGATATTTTAAAGGCTCAAAAAAACATGGTTAAAATATGGAATCGATTGCTAAACCAAGTTATTTTGAACAATTAAAAGGTTCTTCACGGCGTAAATGTTAGCTGCAAGCGTGCAGTTGCAGTGTTTTGAGGAATTACACCGGTTACACCCGTTTCTACATGAAGACTTTTTATCGGTGATCAGGACCCACTGATTCCAACTAAGAAAGCATTGCAATAATAATGGTATTTAGTTACATGATTTCTTTTTAAAATTTAATTTTGTATTTTTAATTAGATAACCAAAATTCATTTAGAATGTATGGTCTTCGTACATTTTTACGAAGTGAAGAAGATACATCATCAATCATCTATATACGAGGAGTGATCAATAAGTAGTGATAATGAAACAGAAAATAATATATTTTTTAAATAACAAAAATTTGTTGTTCAACATAGTCTCCTTCTCTATCTACACACCGAGTCCAGCGTTTCTCTAACATTTTTAACCCTTTAAAAAAAATTATTTCTCTTGGCCTTCCAAAAACCCTTCCACGGCCTCTATCACTTCATTATCATCGGCATATCTATTACCACGCAAGTATTCTATTAGTTTTGGAAAGAGATAAAAATCACTGGGGGCCAGGTCCAGCGAATAAGGTGGGTGATCCGCTAATTTGAACCCAGCTTGTTGAATGGCATCAAGTGCAACAGCAGAAGTGTGAACCGGCGCGTTGTCCTGATGAAACAAAATGCCTTTTCTGAGTTTGACATGTCTTTTCTCTTTTATAGCCTCTCTCAATTTAGCTATTGAAGATGCATAGCAAACGCCTGTTATTATGGTGACCATCTTGCCACAGTAGAATATGGTGGAACAGACTCACCTTAAGTCTTCACTAAATCACGATGGATCTCTTGCGTCGTTAACTTTTAAAATTGAGGTATTTAATAACGGCTCGCACTTCGTTTTTCTCCATAATGATATTTTACGTCGGAATTCGTCAAACAACTAGACACGGTTTCTATGTTTCTTAAAATTAAGACTTAATTTTTTGTATCTGACCTCGTAATTAAATGATCTTTAATTATTGGTATGAATGAGTAAATTATGAATTGTACAAGTGGGTCATTATCACTACTTTTTGATCACTCCTCGTACATACATATTATTAAGAGGAAAGATTTGATTGTTTGTTTGTTTGCATTGAATAGGCTCCGAAACTACTGGACCGATTTAGAAAATTCTTTCACCATTAGAATCCTACATTATCTGTGATGAATACAGGGTACACGATTTTCCCGAATTCCCACGGGAACGAAGTCCCGAGCGGGATGCTAGTTATTCATAAGTACCTACTTCAGAACGTAGGATGACCATTATTTTTTTATTAATTACTAGTATTCCGCCTGGGACTTAGTTCCCGTGGGAATTTGGGAAAATTATGTAGCCTATGTCCATCGGGGACAATGTAGCTTTCTTATGGTGAAATAATTTTTCAAATCGGTCCAGTAGTTTCGGAGCCTATTCAATGCAAACAAACAAACAATCAAATCTTTCCTTTTTATAATATGTATAGATATTTATAGATAGATAGATATAGATTATTAACTTTACTTCCCCGTCAAAGAAAAAATGTAATGTCAGCGTTACATTTGCAAGTTTTATTATTATTCCAATTGCCATTATTTACTTAGTCGAAATCAGTAGGTTCTAATCACCGATAAAAAGTCTTCGTGTAAAAATAAATTACCTACCAGAAGTCAGCCTGTAGGTATGGGTAGCACCCGAAGTGATCCAACACCTGGCAGATATTATGTTACTGTATGAGATCTGTCTGTACCTAAAAATAAATAACTACCTGAAGTCAGCCTGTATCTGGTCAGCTAGTTGTGTCCGCGTGTGATGTACCTGGTCTCGGAGCGCGCTCAGCTCGCGGATGTCGCGGTAACACTCGAAGTGATCCAACACCTGGCAGATATTATGTTACTGTATGAGATCTGTCTGTACCTAAAAATAAATAACTACCTGAAGTCAGCCTGTATCTGGTCAGCTAGTTGTGTCCGCGTGTGATGTACCTGGTCTCGGAGCGCGCTCAGCTCGCGGATGTCGCGGTAACACTTGAAGTGATCCAACACCTGGCAGATATTATGTTACTGTATGAGATCTGTCTGTACCTAAAAATAAATAACTACCTGAAGTCAGCCTGTATCTGGTCAGCTAGTTGTGTCCGCGTGTGATGTACCTGGTCTCGGAGCGCGCTCAGCTCGCGGATGTCGCGGTAACACTCGAAGTGATCCAACACCTGGCAGATATTATGTTACTGTATGAGATCTGTCTGTACCTAAAAATAAATAACTACCTGAAGTCAGCCTGTATCTGGTCAGCTAGTTGTGTCCGCGTGTGATGTACCTGGTCTCGGAGCGCGCTCAGCTCGCGGATGTCGCGGTAACACTTGAAGTGATCCAACACCTGGCAGATATTATGTTACTGTATGAGATCTGTCTGTACCTAAAAATAAATAACTACCTGAAGTCAGCCTGTATCTGGTCAGCTAGTTGTGTCCGCGTGTGATGCACCTGGTCTCGGAGCGCGCTCAGCTCGCGGATGTCACGGTAACACTCGAAGTGATCCAACACCTGAGCGATATACCACATTAATGCTTTATTAAGCTTTTTTAGGAAAATACAGCGCTCGCAGCCCAGTGGCGCTCGCTGATCTCAACCGATCAGTGAGGTTACATAAACAGAGCCAGGGAACCTGATGCGTGACCAAAGTGGCAACTTATCATGAGCGTTTCCGTGCTTCGGAGGGCACGTTAAGCCGTTGGTCCCGGCTGTTGTCGATTGACTACAGTCGTTAAAATGAAATCAGAGGCCATTGTGCGGTTTGAAAGCCCTGACACCAGGATTAGCAAAGTTCGCCACACAATTGACTAAGCCTACACGATAAGAAGAAGAAGAGGAAATACATCCGTCTTCCATGCTGGACTGGGAGTGAAAGAAAAACTTAGAATGTGCCAGCTACCTACTCTTCACATGTACTTATATAGAAGAAGTCTGTAAGAGGGATGCGAGGGTTTTGCTGTATAATGGGAAAAAGGCTGACCACCTCTCACCATTATGCAACTTGTTCAAATTCAAAATAGCTGATATCATAGTAACATTTTATTTTGCTTTACTTTTATAGAAAAACTAGCATTCCGCTCGGGACTTCGTTTCCGCGGGAATTTAAAGTTTTGTAGCCTGTTACTAATGGTGATTACTAATGTTCTAATGGTGAAAGAATTTTTCAAATCGGAACAGTAGTTTCGGAGCCTATTGAATGCAAACAAACAAACAATCAAATCCATCCATCCATATCGATAAATTATGAAAACAAATGGAAACTGAAGTATACAAGTTTCCAAACACATCAGACAATTTAGTAATTTAATGAAAATACCTCGTCTATTTATACATTTTCTCACAACTGCAAAAAACGCATAAACCTGGGCTACGATTACTACAAACTCGTACAACACCACTAATTTACAATAACTTCTTTTCCAGTCTGTGGCACAAATAATTATTATATTGCAATACAAAAACTATAACATGGCTGTGAAAAACGATTCTACAAAAAACTGCAGCTGCACGCTGTCACTGCAGTGCACTGTAAGTCGCGTCGCGCAGCAGTATAGCTGCAGTTTTTAAGGATTTAAAAACGGTAACAGATTTATTTCAAAAACATATTTTACAGGTACACAACAGACAAATGGTCGCCGGACTTAGTATAGCTCACCGAAGGTGGACTTTGAATACAGACCCATCAGGTTCACTACCTACTTCCATGATAGCCTGCAGCGGCAGTACAATCTCCTTGTACTGTCTGGCGTCTGTCATGGCCCGCAATGAATGAACTCCGCCAGACAGCATGTGGAAGTGGTTCAGCGCTGTAATGGCCGCCGTCAGGTTCGACTTGGCGCAGTCTAGCTGTTTGATCTCGCTTGTTATTTCGCGGACCATTGTCTCTGAGCGCTCCGCTTTTTTGTTTATGTCGGCTACCTGATGAATAAAAGAAAAGAAAAAGAAAACGTTACACACTCAAAGGCCCACACTAACGTTTTCCCTTGTGTCGTGGCCGCGCCATCTCGCTTGTATGAACAATGCCATAGGTTACCCCATTTTCGTAGCAGAACTGTTCTTTTAGTTACAGCACAGAGTTCACGCATGTGGTAACCTGACGTGCGGCCCTCTGTATATTGGTAGTTCGTTTTGTAGTCGTATCATTGTTTTATTAAATAAGCAATATTATCGCAGGCAAGTTTATGATAGAAGAAAAATTACCTTTTGCTGAAAAGATACGTCTCGTGAGAATAGTTGACTTACTTAGATGTAAAAAATAGAATAATTCATGTAGTTCTGATGAAAACGTTCTAGTATTTAATTTTTACTTTATTCGCCCTCTGTATCCCACTGCTCGGCAAAGGCCTCCCTATTCTTTATTCCAGGGGTTCCCAATCTCTTTCAGTCCGCGGCGCACTTACAAGTTCAAAATTTTGTCTCGGCGCCCTATCTATAAATAGGCACAGTTGAAAGAAATAGGTACAATTATTATACTAATTATGTAGAAAAGCAAAAATTTACAATATGAAGCTGAGTTTTTAGTTTAATAATTCATTAGAATACTAAATTAAAACAAACCATTAAAGAGAGAGTTAAGAAAAAAAATACAGTAGGTAGCTACCTATTCAATGTGATTGGTGAGCTTAGTGAACTCCACACATTTTTTTAAAGCGTGGCATTGTTTATGTTGTGCTCACCAATACATATAAATAAGAAAGATTTTTTATTATATTTCTTTCTTTACTTTTCCTTCACGTAAAAACTGAGCTCTTAGATGGCTGGATAGTGATATGGGTTAATTTTCCTCGTCTATAAAGTCACGGGCAGAAAGCTAGTAAAACATGTCTAATCAAGCTTTAATCAAGCGATAGTGGCAAAATACCTGCAACGCCAGCTCCTTAATACACTGCTGGGCCTGCTGCAGCGCCCGCTGGCCACGCTCGCGCTGGGCAGGCTGTGCGCGCACGAGGCGGCGGATGTCCCCTTCTACGCTAGTGAGGTGGTATTCACAGCGCGCCGCAGCGCTCTCCACGCCTGATAGCGACTGCTCCGTTGGAAACACTTTGTTTATGTACGCTACCGGGTCGAACTGAAATAGGAATAAACTACAAAGCCTAGCTCATAGACGCAAAGTTGCTCGCCTATGTGTTTTTTAACCGACTTCAAAAATGTTCGATTGAATGTTTTTTTGAGATGGGTTAACTCTTGACCCCAATCTTTATATACACACATCAAAAAAAGTTTACGATCAGTAGCAAAATCAGGTGTATTCTTTAAAATATAAATTATTTAAAGAAACTGTTTACGTTTTATGATTTTATAATGAAAATGCACTAAGTAAATAAAACAATCATTATTAATTATTTACTTTTTATTAACAAAAGCTAGGAAATGCAATTTTGGCTTAAATGTAACGTAATGAAAAATTTGAATTAATGAAAAAACAAACAAAATTTATTACGAAAAAATTAACAGTTAGTATAAAATGACTCCTCCCCTGGCTCGCACACATGCGGAAACCCTTCTGGGCATGCTAAGAATTAAGTTATCTAGCATTTCTTGTGGTAACCTGTCCCACTCTTCAATAGCAGCTGCCCTGATTTCTGACACTGTTCGCGGAGGTGGCTGACGGTTCCAAACAGCTCGCTTAAGAGCATCCCACGCATGCTCGATCGGGTTTAAGTCAGGCGAGCCGGCAGGCCAGTCTAACCTGGTGATGTCGTATTGCTGGAGAGCAGCATCAACACGTCCGTTTCGATGTGCGGGCGCATTATCATCTACCATTATGAATTGGCGCCCGTGGTTGATGCGGAATGGTCTGACGTATCCATCGATTGCAATCGTTTTGTACATGGCTCCGGTCATGGACGCCCTTACGTCCTAGCCCCAATCATTATCCCGGCCCAAAAGGACACTGATTTCCCGCCCTGCTGAACGGTTCCAGTGGCAGTTCTCTGCCTTTCAGAGTCGCCAGGTCTTCTCCAGACACGGACACGTCGGTTATCTGGATGTGTACTGATCCGCGTTTCGTCAACGAAGAAGCAGTTCTGCCAGATGCTTTCGTCCTCAATTTCTTCATTTTGACGGAGCCTAGCCCATTGCAATCTGCGCCGCTTCCGTTGCTGTGAGTTCAGAGGTGCTCGCCAGGATCTCCTTGCTCGTAATCCAGCTTGGTGTAAGCAATTTCTAATCGTTTGGGTGCTAACTTCGCGGCCGGTGGCAGCTCGCAGCTTTGCTTTCATTTTAGTAGCGTTCATTGTTGGGTCACGGGCAGCCAGTAATCTGATATATCGCTTCTGAATTGCAGTAAGAACAGTTGGGCGACCACTGCGAGGTCGATCAGCTAAATCTTCCATGCCCTGATACCTCTCCAACGTGGTCACCACGCAGGATTGGGATACATGAACTCTGCGTGATATTTCCCTCGTGGAATAGCCTTCTCCACTTAAAGTTAGAATTCTGACTCGTAAAACTGCAGTTAATCCTCTCGGCATCGTTACCAACTTAATTTTTTTTGAATAAATTGAAAATATTGATAAGTTGCGACTATGTCAGATTTCTGAATGAAAGCAAGCAAGGGTTGATTGTCTTTTTAAATGAAAAAAACATTTGAATTACGAAATTATTTTATATTTAAATTTCATATTTTTAAATAAGGAATCAAAAGATAAAAAGTGATTAAGTTTTATTCTTCTACAATAAAAAATATTAGCACTTTTCCAAGTGATCGCAAACTTTTTTTGATGTGTGTATGTCGCCGTAAAATAATAAGAATCGTAAGTTGATAAATTTTCGAGGTAGTTTATCAACTATCGAAAAATCATACACGGTAGTTGAAATGTATTATTTAACGCAATAAATTTTAGCTAATTGATCAACTTACGGTGCCTGGTTGTAAGTTTATCAACTTACGATTTCACCATACGTCAAATCATACACGAATGGACCAATCGCTGCTCAGTGTACATTTTTACGTTAATCTGACATCCGTAATATAATACACTGTTCTCTGATTGGTCGATGGCATTGGTGGCAAGCTGTGGCATGTGATTGTTCATAGTGTTAACAACACCTAGACCTGACAATTTAATCATCATCAGCCTGTATCAGTCCACTGCTGGACATAGGCCTCTCCTATGGCACGCCACTGAGCTCGGTCTTCAGCTCTCCTCCTCCAACCACTGCCCGCTACCTTACGAATATCGTCACCCCACCTAGTAACAGGGCGCCCTACGCTACGTCTGCCGATTCGTGGTCTCCATTCTAGAACTTTTCTGCCCCAACGGCCATCGGTTCTACGACAGATATGACCAGCCCACTGCCACTTAAGCTTGCTAATTCGCCGGGCTATGTCGGTAACTTTGGTTTTCTGACGGATTATTTCGTTTCGAATCCGATCCCTCAAAGAAATACCGAGCATAGCCCTTTCCATAGCTCGCTGAGCGACCTTAAATTGGTGGACTAGTCTCACTGTGAGTGGCCACGTCTCGGCTCCGTATGTCATCACGAGTAGGACGCACTGATTGAAAACTTTCGTTTTCAGGCTTTGAGGTATGGGTGACGTGATGAAGACTCGGCGGAGTTTCCCAAACGCTGCCCAGCCCAGCTGTATCCGTCTCTTAGCTTCCCCCTCGAAGTTGTTTTTACCTACTCGGAGCATCTGTCCCAGGTACACATATTCAGAAACAACCTCGAGGGGGACTCCGTTTACCGCGACCGGCCCGGCCCCGGCCCGGCCCCCCGGCCCCGGCCCCCGACAATTTAATATTGATACTTTAGTTCAATAACATCAACACTAATTTATAGGATGATTTTTAATAAGTCCATGATAGCAAAAGATATGCAGTGTACTCGTGATTACAAATAACTTTTACTATGGGACCGATTCTGAAATCGCGAAAAAGAAATCAGCTATTTCATACATTCTGTTTGAACTTCTATGAAACAGCATGAATTTCAGAGTCGGTCCCATAGTAAAAGTTGTTTGTAATTACGAGTACATGCATATCTTTTGCTATCGTGAACTATTTAAAATTCATCCGATACAGGGCTTTAGGTATCTCTCTTTCAACCTCTTGGGTGCTAAATCAGTCCTAGGTCAAAATACGAAAAAAAATATTGAGTTTCCATACAAACTTCATCAGCATATACTTAGCGCATTTTGTATGGGAGATCAAAATTTTTTTTCGTATTTTGACCCATGGCCCAAGGGGAAGTTGTTTACTTCGAATGGAGGCGGCTGGCGGGGAGCGGGGCGAGCGAGGTGAAAGCAAATGAGACATTCAACCAATCAGCGTACACCTCGTGTTCGTCGGATTATTTTACCGCGAGTTACCGTAAATTGATCAATTACCGCAAATGTATACGTTAAATAATACATTTCAACTGCCGTGTATGATTTTCCGGTAGTTGATAAACTACCTTGAACGTTGATCAACTTACGATTCTTATTATTTTCCGGTGACATATATATATATATATTCTTTTTTGCACAAGCACAGTAGGAAAAACCAAGGTCAAGGTCATCTTGACCAAGGTCATCGATGAGGTCGACAATGGAGCGAGTTAACTCAGAAACTGCCAATTAGGACACTGGTACTCCCACGCACCGACGGAACACAGCAAGCTGTCAGTCGTCGGACTTCGGTAGGAACCAGACGGCCCTTCACAGAGCCTACCACACCGCATGAGACCATGGGGCGCCACCTCAAATTCAAAACAAACTGAGGTGTCGTTGCCTGAGATGGATTACTAGGAGGCAGGTCTCATTTGTGTTTCCTTAGTCGCCACTTATTGCACCCACGGAAAGAGATGGGGTGGTGTTCTTCTCAACGGATCACCACACGGTGGAAAACTTTAAATATCGTACTGTAACTTGATGAAAGTTATTGCAACTGAGTGTTTATGATAAAAGTGTATTAACAAGGGTGCGGTGATAGCCCAGTTGGTACTGAGCCAGACTTGTAATCGGAAGGTTGCGGGTTCAAATCCTGGTGCGGGCCTGTACCACTAAATTCGTCTTTTCGGATTATGTATGGATTTTTCTTTTATTATCACTTGCCCAGCGGTGAAGGAAAACATCGCGATGAAACCCGCACGTCTGAAAATTAGTTTTCGTTCGGCGCGCGGTCCACCAACCCACATTGGGTCAGCGTGGTGGACTATGGCCTAAATCCCCTTCGTGTTTCGAAGGCAGGCCAATTAATGCCCCTCGGTGGAGATGTATATGGGCTGTTAAAAAAAATAGAATGGGTCAGTTTTGAATGAATTATTTTTCCCACAAACGTATTTTCGTTATTCATGACACCGCGCGGCAGTTTTTTGTAAAAGATACTTTGCAAGAATTGTTCGTAAAGCTGAGCCGGATTCATGCTTTGTTCCCGTCGAAACAATAAGCTGTAGGCAGTACCATTAGGCCCAGAGGCGTCTTTAGCTCACGTAGCGCCCGGGTGCAATCAATCATCATCCTAGCGCCCTCTAGTACCTAAGCGTACTTCGCAAAATTACGGTAGGTATTACGCGGCACGCGGCCCATATAGTACGGGAAAATTAGGTTTTTGACCTAGACATTGATAATTAATTACTGAGCGGAACCTTTTAGAATGTGTTCGAAAACCTTCCAGGATGATACTCTGGAAAGTCCCAAAACCTCCCAGGTAGGATAGCAGAGATATCCTGGAAAAACTGGAATTTCCAGGAGCGGGTCTGAAGTCTTTACAAATAATGATTTTTTTTTCATTCTGTAGCATTTTTTACGGACAAGACATCTAAGACTTCAGATTTACTTTCCAGTGTCAAAAACCTGGAAAAACTGGTGAAAAAGTTAAGATGGGCTTAGAGTGATGCCAATGTAGAATTTATTTATTTATTTACAAAAATCAATCTGAACCCCCAATATTTAAATCAAGTACATTATGTGTAAATAATTATTGTATATACAAATTAGAAACTAGAAAAATCAATTTAAAAGTAATTTATCGATTGTTTGAGTATTTTGAGTGAGTGTGCGAGTGAATGTGGATGAGGGTGGGAGCGAACCTATAAAATACATATTTTACCTTCTTTTCTTTTCATTCGAGTTCCACTCTTTGTACAGGACAGTCGTATTGCCTTCCCAGTGCTTATAAATCGAAATAAAAGATTTATTTAACAGTTATTCGCCGTTTTATTATAAAACACCTAACCCATAACCATAAAACTCTATAGGTTACGGGCCCAGGTACGTGATATAACTGTGAAATAATTCTCTGCTACCTTCCCACTAGTTTGTCCGTTATTTTCAAAAAAAAACCGATGGGTAATTTAAAATCCAAACGGAATATCAAACCGTTCGACGGCGAAAAATACAGCGTTTGGAAATTTAGAATCCGCGCGCTTTTGAACGAAATGGACGTGTTGAGCGGGATTGATCAAGATCCAATAATACGAGGTAGTGATTGGGAGAAGAGTAACCGGATTGCTAAAAGTATTATCGTCGAATATCTATCTGATTCCTACCTTGGTTTTGCGAAAGATGATGTCACCGCTAAAGAGATATTGAACAAAATGGACTCTTTGTACGAACGGAAAAGTATTGCGACACAGCTAGCGATACGGAAGAAACTATTGGCTTTGAAGCTACAGGGTGATACTAGTCTGGTAAAACATTTCTCAGTATTTGACGACCTCATTACGGAGCTTTTGGCCGCGGGAGCGAAGGTGGAAGAAACCGATAAGGTAGCGCATTTACTTCTCACGCTACCCGCGACATACGATGGTGTGATCACCGCAATCGAGACATTGTCTGAGGACAGCATGACGTTGGCGTTTGTAAAAACGAGATTAATGGACCACGAGGTTAAGCTAAAGGATGAAAGTTCAGACACAAGTGCAAAAGTATTGCAAGTCGAACAGAAATCAGATAACTTTAAACGTAGAAAAACAGAAAAAGTCGGGTTCGCAAGTCGCAACAATAATAGGCGTGTTTTCAAACAAATCAAAAGAGGTCGCAGGCGCCTTTCGGTAGCGATGCGATACTCACTATTACCATAATTATAATATTTATAACTATGTAGTTTAACCGCCAAAGTCTGATATATCAGACGTTTAAGTTTCGTGCCCTCGCCGCGCCGCCAAAGTCTGATGATATATCAGACAATTTTTTTTTACTTTAATATCGTTCACCAAGCGTTCGCCATACGTCACGACATTTTTTTTTTAAGTTTTTGATGTCGTGGCGTGTGGTGGGCGTTTTTGACGAAAACTCTTGGCGCTAAAAGGTTTAAGGTTAATTTAGCAAACCTTAATAAACCACAACAGTTCCTATTGTAAAAGCTGCTCGTGCGAGCCGCACCTCTCTGCTAAAACTAGATACATAAACGCATTTATTTATGAAGAGCTCTAGATGCCATGCAAAATGTAGATATGCAAACCGGAGTACTTTTTATGTGGGTCATGTTAGGTTATACCGCGCCCGGGCCCGCCATATCACGGGTGTAGTTCCATTGAAATTGCCGGGCCAGGGTGCGCGCGGCGAATGGCGCTCGGCGCCCCTGAGATCGCGGCGCCCGGGTGCACCGCGCCCGCCTGCACCCTTGGTAAAGACGCCTCTAATTAAGCCCTAACAAACTTACATTAAGTATCTAAAAACAAAAATCGGTCCACAATGGCGGAGAAATTGATGAAAAAATAAAACATGCAGTTGAACATAGGACCTCCTCTTTTTTAAAGTCGGTTAACAATGTATGGTCTAGGGCCCACCCCAGAATGTTGGGCTACCGATTCGAAATTCTATGATTGACGCCAAAATACTGATCACTTCTGCAGATAATAGTTATTTAAAGCCGAGAAATCTACATACTTATTATTATTACCACTATAATACTTTTAAATATACAGCATATAAGCTAGAGTACATTTAATTTTCGCCATTAAAAAATAAATAACCCTAAATACGCCAATGTAATCAATACTTAAGTATTGATCAAGACTCGAGTCGAGTCTCCTTCTGTAATACGGGCCAGAGTCAATTCTAAGAAAAAGGCTAATATATGTTTAGCCTTATGACGTCTGTGTCAGTTGTCAGCAGAACGATTCCATTAAAAAACTGCAGAATCCCCGATTTCTACTCCGTATGTCGTGTTTTAACCAATTAGCGCCCAGTTGCAAAAACGTCCATTAAAGTTAATGCTACTTTAAATGACATACTATCACTTTCCGTCTTGTTGACATTATCATAACATAATAGCTAGGACGGTATTACATTTAAACAAGAACGTTTCTGCAACTGACTGAAAAAGCAACAAATATGGCCAAAACACTTTATTCCGAGCCTTAAAAAAAGGTTAATGTCATCAATGACAGTGACATGTAACATGAGTTGCTCTGCTCCTAGTGGCTCAATGTTTTTATTTTTATTTACTACACCGCTACGCAGCAGTGAAGCTGCAGGTTGTTAGTGGAGTCGGCCTGCAGTTATTGTAACTTTACACCGCATAGGTACGCTACCTGTGATATTATTACAAAGCTATTTATAACTATAATTTTTCTTCGCCACTGGAATGACTGAACTGAACCAGCAGAAATTCTCAGTCGTAAGTACTGTAGTGCTATAAAGTCACACAGTCAAAGTGAGTCCTTTGAGACGCAGAATACTCGCAGAATAGATACGAAACGCGACTTGAGAACAAACAATTGCCTACTTTTTATACAAATGTATATCCCCGACCGGGAAACGAAACAATAGCGATACTAGAAGACTCGTGAAGCTAAACCCAGTCGTCTGTTCGTGAAAGAGACATCTAAAAAGCTTTAAAATAAAATTGAATCTCTTTGCTACATAAAACGATAGCGAATAAACCGGCGCGAGTGTATTTGTTGACAAAATGATATCAAAGAAAAGGAAAACCTTAAATATTGAGGAAAAATCACAAATTATTTCTAAATTGATGAATGGTGCAACAAACAGAGACTTAGCAAAGGAGTACAACATGCCACATTCAACCATTTCAACCATATGGAGGGATAGGGAGAAAATTAAGGTTATGTTTGAGAGAAATATGTTGAAAACTAAGAAAGCAAAACCAACAAAGCATTTAGACGTTGACAAAGCATTATTAGAATGGTTTAAAGAGCAGAGAGCAAACAATGTTCCAGTGAATGGACCGATACTTCAACAGAAAGCCAACGAACTGGCCCGGAGTTTGGGTGATACGGATTTTAAGTGTTCATTGAGTTGGATTCAACGGTTTCGGGTCCGTTACAGTATCGACACATGTACAATGATTGGAAAAGCTGGTACAAATTCTAAAAAAGATGGAAAAGAAGAAGAAAATGTAAAGAAAGAAGAATGGTCAAGAGAAAAAGAAGCAATTTATAAAGTGTCAACAGATCAGGAAGCTGACCGCAATAATGAGCAGCAATCAACTCCAGAGGGCATATTTTTGATATTAGATGCTCAGGAAGAAATATCACAGAAAGATGTTAGGCAATCGGGATTTGAAGATGTTAAGATGGAATCTGAGGATTCATTGCTATTTGCAGCAGAAAGTAGTGATGAAGGAGAATATATTTCATTAGCTGAATTCTCTCGGAATCACAGAGATATAGGATCTTCTGAAGCAGTAGATGAAGGAAAACAGGATGCTGAAAATCAAGGGAAAAATATTGAAAATCAATGTAAAGAACAGTTAACAGAGCCAAGTCTAAGTGAAGGTCTGAACGCTATAAAAGTTTTGAGAAAAATTCTAGTTTGTAACAATATCAGACAACATAACTTCGAAGAGAATTTAGATAAAATGCAAAAAATGATAAAAATTGCATATGCAAGGCGTAAGCAGACTAAAATCACTCAATTTTTTAAATATAAATAAAAAAGTGTTTTATTTTTATTCATGCAATTAATCATATTAACATATTTCAACAATTGATTTATCTATGGAGGGGACGCCCGTCAGGCACAGGCGGGTGATCAGTCCACTTGTTTGGGACCATTTCACACAATTACAACTATTGACATGAAAATAATTTTTAATTTTCCTTAATTTGGAGCAGGTTGTCCTAAGACAAAGACCTCCTAGGACGAATATAAACATAGCATACCACAAATTTGAAATGAGACATAGTGCTAAAAAAACAAACATAGAGTACAAAAAGCTTGCAAATCTTGTGGCACTTGTGCAGCTTACAGAATGCATTTGTGCCATCCATACAGGGTCCTTACTCTAGCCACATGCACTGTGGATATATGCATTCAATTTAAATTCAAATTAAAAAAATTCCCAATTCACAAAGCTATTTTTATAATGTCTTTTTGTTTATTTGTTTTTTAATTGGCTTAAAACTGGCGGAATTTTGGAGATCTAAAATGATTTTTTTTGTGAGGTTGGTAATTTTTAATTTGTTTTGCCTTTCCCGTGTTGGGCAATTTCAATACATTTTTATTTTAATGTCCCATTACTTACTCCCATATAATAAATATAAAATATGTTTACGAGTCCTTCTTTCGCGTCGTAACGGTGCATTAGATAAACCAGGTTCATCTGTTTTTTGTTTTTTTTTACATGAAAACTGAAAGAATCGATTAAAGGGACCCAAGAGTTTGTAGTGATGTTGGCGAAAAGTAGTTGACAACCTAAAAATAACATCTCAATTTTAGCATAAAAACATCGTCCACTGTGGCGTAAGAGCACAAACTGCTGTGTTAGCCCTTAAAGGGCACACAAGCGTGAACAAATGTTTGCATATATGTAATAAATATTGTAAAAAAATAAAACTTACTTCGGCACTATCGAATTGGTCGATTCCTCCCATTAGCTCCTCGATTCTGCTAGTCACGGAGCTTGGGAAGTTGATTTGAACATCGGGACCGCTGTCTTTGTCTTCCAGAATTTCATTAGAATCCATTTTTCAGGTGAAATTTTATTAAAAAAAAAATAATGAGGAACGGTGACGGAAACCATGGCATAGCACAACGTCAAACTCTTGTCCAACGCGAATAGATGAATAGAATACGCAACAACGCCAAGTGAAGTGCCACCTTAAAAATAGCTGGAATGTGTATCCGAACTTCCTCAAAAATAAAATCTTTTTGAACAAATAAGAGGTCTTTGGCGGGAACTCGGCGTGAGCGGTTGCTTTGTCAATTGAATTTTCGTTTTCGGCGTGAAAAAGTTGTTTAATGTGTAATAGTGATAGTGTATTATGCAGTAAATTGACTAAAATTTGTGTAGTGATGAAAAATTCAAGTGATAACAGTGTTTCTGCCCCGTTTGGTACCGACAAAGATCCTCGCGGTTGTGCTTCTCGCCGTCGCCGCCAGTTTTCGTAAAACAGACGTTATCCGGTTTTACGCAGAACATGAGGAGCTTAGGCTTAGGTTAAGTTGAAGAAAGAAGATTTTTCACTGAAGACATGGCTGTATGGACATAGTTTCCTTTGCCTTTCCCGAAAGGGATAAATTTAACAAAAAAAAAGGGGCTTTGGCGGGAACTCGGCGTGAGCGGTTGCTTTGTCAATTGAATTTTCTTTTTCGTCGTGAAAAAGTTGTTTAATGTGTAATAGTGATAGTGTATTATGCAGTAAATTGACTAAAATTCGTGTAGTGATGAAAAATTCAAGTGATAACAGTGTTTCTGCTCCGTTTGGTACCGACAAAGATCCTCGCGGTTGTGCTTCTCGCCGCCAGTTTTCGTAAAACAGACGCTATCCGGTTTTACGCAGAACATGAGGAGCTTAGGGCGTAGGTTAAGTTGAAGAAAGAAGATTTTTCACTGAAGACATGGCTGTATGGACATAGTTTCCTTTGCCTTTCCCGAAAGGGATAAATTTGACAAAAAAAAAATAACAAAATGTCAAACGACATTCACTCACTGAGGTCTTTGGCGGGAACTCGGCGTGAGCGGTTGCTTTGTCAATTGAATTTTCGTTTTCGGCGTGAAAAAGTTGTTTAATGTGTAATAGTGATAGTGTATTATACAGTAAATTGACTAAAATTCGTGTAGTGATAAAAAATTCAAGTGATAACAGTGTTTCTGCTCCGTTTGGTACCGACAAAGATCCTTGCGGTTGTGCTTCTCGCCGCCAGTTTTCGTAAAACAGACGCTATCCGGTTTTACGCAGAACATGAGGAGCTTAGGGCTTAGGTTAAGTTCAAGAAAGAAGATTTTTTACTGAAGACATGGCTGTATGGACATAGTTTCCTTTGCCTTTCCCGAAAGGGATAAACTTAACAAAAAAAAAAAAAATTCACTCACTGACACTGACTCAATTTTTTGACAGTTGATCAATTGCGTTTGCCGTGTGGGTTGTGCATTGCGACTATTGCTATTGCGTTTGTTTGCCAGTATTCGTCCGTAGCGCTTCGACTTCACATGTGAGAAGGATGAGCGCGCTGCCTCAAACGCTCGACTAAACGTGTTCATTTTTTACCAATTTTGTATTGTGATTGTGCTAAGGAGTGCAGTGATCATGGCGCGCTTAACTGAAGATATGGTGATAGCAAGATCGAAACAATCGGATTTATCAGCGATAAAGAAGTTGAATTGCTGGTAAGTAATATCTGGTGCCTCTCTACAAATGTTTTGCTCGAATGCGGGTGCGGGTTCCGTGTTATACGGCCTCTAAATTCCTTTTACAGTTTCATGACAAACTCTCGTGAATTTTACGTATTTTCATGCGAATCGTGAACAATACGTCGTTATATTTAAGCTATTAATTAAGATATCTATTTGTTGTCTCTGTTCTCACAATATAACGCTTTAAATTCCCTAGATTACAAAACTTTTTCAAATTATTCATATGAACTCGGAATTTTAAACATAGTAGAAAAAGGGTAGAGTAGAACACGGTAAAACTATGGGTTAGGGTGGCGCAAAAGGGGCAGCCATACAAAAAGTCCCGTGGGCTGCCCCTTTTCCGACACGCCGATCGCAACAGTTAGAACAATAAGCTTTAAACTAATTTCTTAAAAGACTCCAAAATGACTAATTTAGTAACTTTTGTTGCCTTTGTTGTGGTACAGAAAGGAAGTGTAAGTACATGGCAGTGAGTTCAATGTCTCGGTTGAGTGAACAAAAGCAAGGGGCCCTCCATGAACAATGTGTTTCAAAAATACCCAATAAAAATAAATGATAAAATTTTTGATGAATGCAGGTCTATTTCAAATGTCAAGCATGTTGGTTAATTATTTATATGAGACTTTATGTTTTGAAAGATGTCAAACAGTGCAACTGATTATTAAAGTTGCAACCATTTCACTTTTGAATTTAATTTTAGATTTTCTGTTACTGGGGGTATTTTTGAATTATTTTTGGACTGGGAGTGAAAGAAAAACTTAAAATGGGCCAGCCCTACCTACCATACTCTTCCCAGCTATTCAGTAGAAGTCCTTACAGGATGCGCGGATTTTGCTGTACAATGGATGAAATGCTGAACACCTCTCACCATTATACAACTTGTTCCATCTGATAACCCTCACAATATGTGTCAAACGTGTGATCTAGTGGTTCAAGAATCACCGCATTAGGAATTATGGGGAGTAGGTATGTATTTTTGAAACATGTAATATATTTACAAAATTTCCTCTTTTTGGACCCCCTCCCATTTGTCAAACTTTACAATTTCAGTATCACATCTGTGGCTCCTCCTGATATATGATGGTAGTACAGAGCTCCGGCTCAGACTCTTCTTTAAGTAAAAAGGTGCTGTGAGCTAACTTATATTTTTTTCTAATTTCAATAACATGTTGTCACATACATAGTCTGGCCAAGAAAGCTGTCCACATGAAACGGTAGTAGATTTAAAAATTGGTCCTCTGAAAACACTGAGTAGGCATACACTAAATAAAAGGAGCTAATACTGATTATTAACTACTTGATCTGATTTTTGATTTAATCTGATTTGATTATTGATACTGATTTGATTTAAAACAGAGTTAATACTGATTGATTTAAATTTTCTACTGATTTGATTTTTTTCTTTTCTAACTCCGTTTATTCAGTGTATACTCAGTGTTTTCAGAGGACAAATTTTTAAATCTGCCGCCGTTTCTCGTGGACAGCTTTCGTTGGCCAGACTCTATCTACTGTGACATAATATATAGATTTCCTCCAGGATTCAAACATTCAAACAGTCCGGGGCGGAAAGCTAGTAATATGCAGTAATAACTTTTAAGAATGGTCTATCTATAAAAACATTAGAACTATTATATACACCTCAACACGATTTAGTGATATTGCACGATTTTTCATAAAAAAGAGGCCTGTTTGAGAAGCTACAAAAGCGTACTCAAGATACATGGAGCGCTATAATTTTCAGACGAGCAAGTGCTAAACCTGATTTATAAATTCTAATCAATAAATTTTGTTTTACTTGAAATTTGTAAAAACATGACGAAAATTAAAAAAAAACTTACGGATTCGACTGTTTTTATACAAAAATCAGGCAAAAAGTGCATTTTCGTTTTCGTTTCCGTCACGTTTTCATAAATTTCAAGTAAAACACTGACTAAACTTATTGACTAGAAATTAAAATTCAGGTTCAGCACTTGCTCATCTGAAAATTATAGCCCTCCATGTATCTCTAGTATGTTATTATTATAGCTTCTCAAACAGATCTCTTATGTATGAAAAATTGTGCAATATCTCTAGACGTGTTGATGTGTGTATATTCTGTGCTATAAAATTAATGACATCAATAAAAAAAAAATCTTTCATTCTTTAATAACTGTATGCATGTTATAAAATGATAAGTAAAGAAGCTTGTTAATTGTTAAAGCTTCATTAAATATTGTTTACTTCTACGAACATAGTGTGGGCGGTGTGTGGGGGCTGTTGAATATAAAACCTATTCCAAAGTAATATAGAAGTTAAAAACTTCTTCAAACAGAGGCATAAACTATCTTGTTAGTCATAATAATGTAAACATATTGTAACATATAATATGTAAACATATAAAATGTATCCATAATATATGTAAACATATTGGGTGAGTAAGATCTTTCCATAATAAATATATGGCGAAATATAAAAAAAATATGTTGCTGCTCGATAAAACTTGTGCAATCAGCTGATTTGAGTTTGTATGGGAAGTCGACATTATTTTTAAGAATTTCATATAGGTTCCGTGGGGAATCCCTCCTTAAAGTTTCGCTATCTATCTATCTATGGAGGGGACGCCCGTCAGGCACAGGCGGGTGATCAGTCCACTTATTTGGGACCATTTCACCCAATTCCCCATAACAGCGCATGAGTTTTACCTCAGCACTGACAGTTCCACCTCTTTGAACCTCCCAGAAGCTTTAGCAAACCTAATTATCTCTATGTTAAACTCTTGTATTTGTTCTTCTTTTACCTCATCCATGCCTATCGTTTCCCATCTTACCAGCGCGTACATTGGCGTAGTAGTTTCGCTAACCCCATAAACTCGAGTGTTTTTTTCTCATTAGAGTAGGAAGAGACAACAGATTGCCACTTGCTACGATCCAAACACACCACCTTCGCTAACACGCAAGTATTGTGACTCACTGTGCTAACTACACTCAGGGTTATTTTTAACTGTCTGTATTTGTGTATCGCATTAAAGGGTATCTAATTTTAAGATGTTAGGATACCTAGGACGCTGTTTATACACAGCGACTGATCAAAAGTACTGACCGCCCGCCCTAGGCTAATTACGAGGACGCGCCTCCGCCAGTTGTCCTTTAAGGCGACTGCAGCACCTAAATTATGATTTTATGATGCGTAGATAAGCATGACGCACTGCATTAAATCGAAGAAAAAAATACTACGGTAATATTCAGGGCATAAACTAGATAAGTAGTTTGCTGAAAACATGATTCAGCACTTTTGGTTCGATAGAAAAAGCTCACAAAGTCACCTCTAAATACTAATATTGTATATCTTTTAAGCTGTAAAAACTATAGTAAAATGCACTCAGGAACTTGAATTTGCTATCAAAATGTTCGTGATTGAACACTCTCGATAAGTAGTTAACGCATTTTTCGATTTAAGCTGTTACCTTTCCATAAATCTCATTTTTCTAACTTTCGAACATGTTTTTACGCACGCACGCTTTCATAGTCCGTAAACTTCGTGTATCGACACTGTTCGCACTGCCGGCCCAGGCCTATTGAAAGACGGAGATGGCACTATTCCTATGTGTGCTGTCTTTATCGGGTGCTGTAGTCGCCTTAATCTGCATGACATTCAACCTTAGGGTGGCAAACCATTTTTTAAGCTGACCGTACATAAAGGCAAAGTACCTCACGCATTATAAGATATAATGTATGTATGTAGGGTTCCCCGATCCTCGCACCCTAGGCTGCAGCCTAATTAGCCTAAGGGTAAATCAGGGCCTGTTTATACACAAGCGACGTGGCGCTCGTCACGGAAGATCTAGTCGTCGGCCCATCAGGGCCTAGGGCGCGTACGGGTACGGGTTATAAACAACGTGGTGCGGCGACGTGGCGACCACAGCGACGTAAAATGAATCTTGATACTTTTTATTTTTTTTTATTATGATATGGGTTAATTCTTGACCTCAATCTTGACCGAGGTCATAGATCACGACAATGAGGTCGACGATGGAGCGAGTTATCCCAGAAAATGCCTCTATGGCACTGGTATACTCTTACGCAACGACGGAACATGCCTATCTGTTTGACGTCGGACTTCGGTGGGAGGGTGGTCGCGAACCAGACGGCCCTTCACAGGGTTTACCACACCGCATGAGACAATAGGACGACACCTCAGATTCAGAACAAATTGAGGTTTCGTTGCCTGGGATGGATTAATAGGAGGCAGGTTTCTTTTGTGTTAGTCGCCTCTTATGACACCCATGGAAAGAAATGGGGTGGTGTTATTCTCAACCGATCACCACACGGCACAATATTCACAAACTAGCCCAAACTTCTAACTTTCATTAAAATCTCCATACAAATGCATGACGTCCATACTAACGACCAGTAGTAATATCAGTTAATAACAAGTTATAGCACCTTTCAAATGTCTTTAGACTAGTTCAACTTCGAAATGGAAGACGTTTTACAGTCTACTTACTTTGTAATGACTGGGTGGTGAGTTAGTTAGCCACTTTTTAGGTAAGTGTCGATAATCTAATCATATTCAAAGGCCCAAAAAAAGTTTTCCTCATTTAGTAGGTCCCTCTTTTCCACTGGGCACACGGTACGCTGGACTCCCCTTCCACGCTGGACTGGGAGTAAAAGAAAAACTTAGAATGTACCAGCCGCCAACTCTTCCCAGCCATACTGTAAAAGTGAGTAATAGGGACTGCTGGTTTTGCTGTATTGTGGGCGAAAACTTACAACCTCTCACAACCAAACATCATGTTTCATTTAATAACCCTCTTTGGGATATCCCATAGTTCATAGTTATTTATTTGCAATAAACATGGTATAATTTGCAATAAACATTAGCCGATAAATATTCAGCATGCAAATATTACAAAATAAATTAAAACATATTAATTACAGCACAATTGAACACTAAAATATATTTATAATATAGTATATACTTTACTAAGCTAAGTATATACTTTATATACTTTACTTAGCTATTGTCTTTCCGCCTGGGACTTCGTTCCTGTGGGAATTCGGGAAAATTATGTAGTCTAAGTTCATCTGGGACAATGTAGGATTGTAATGGTGAATTTTTTTTTCAAATTAGTCCAGTAGCTTCGGAGCCTATTCAATGCAAACAAACAATATAATCATTCCTCTTTATAAGTGACTAGCTTTCTGCCCGGGACTTCGTTCCCGTGGGAATTTGGGAAAATTATGTAGCCTATGTGTTAATCTAGAGTGTCAGCGGCCTCCATACCAAATTTTATCAACTTTGGTCCAGCCGTTTGAGTGTGAAAGAGTAACAAACATCCATCCATCCATCCATCCATACTTACAAACTTTTGCGTTTATAATATTATTAAGGATTAAGGATTCCTATTAGTGTAGATGAGGTGACATGATAAGGGTGGTACTTCATAAATCCTTTTTTTTTCGTTAAAAAAAACGTTAAGTTCTACAATAGAGCAGGGGTGGCCAACTGGTCGATCGCGATCGACCGGTCGATCGCGACTGTTAGTCCAGTCGATCGTGGCAAGGAAAAAAAATAAAAAACCATTTCACATTTAAGTTTTTTCTCTTAATATAATTTAAAAAAATACTACATGATTGTGTACTGAACTACGCTGTTTCATTTAAGATTTCAAGAAGTATGTAATTGGTAAATCGCACAGGGTTTCGTTAGTAAACAGGAGATCTTGGGTATAATCAAGTTGGCCACCCCTGCAATAGAGTATACTTTGTTACAGGCAGCTTCTAGTACTCATCTCAAATTCTCTAACTAGATGTACCCAGTTAGGTAATTGCTAATTAGTCGGATTGTTAGTGTGTGCATGAGGATAACTTTTACTTTCCACTCCGCCGCTCAGTCCTGTTTTGCAAAAACATACTTATTTAATCACTAGCATTCCGCTCGGGACTTCGTTCCCGTGGGAATTCTGGAAAATTATATAGCCTATGTTAGTCAGGGATCATGTAGCATCTTAATGGTGAAAGAATTTTTGAAATGGGTCTAGTAGTTTTTAAGTTTGTTCGTTACATAAACTTAAAAACTACTACGAAACTACGAACGAACCATTTTGATAAAATTTGGTATGGAGGTAGCTGACACCCTGGATTAACACAATGCTACATCATTTTCCCAAATTCCCCTGGGAACAAAGTTCCGGGCGGAAAGTTAGTGTTACATAATATGTGTAGAAACCATCTACCTATTCTCTTCTCCAATATTGACATTAAGAAATGCCTTAAAAGACCTGTCTGCCTAACGCAACTTTTACGCAACATATAGTACCTCACACAGTAAATGGTTGTAGTACGATTTTCTATCTTATTTATATGAGAATAAGTTCTAATTTAAAGTTTGCTCAGTTCTTTATGTACGGTGCCGCTTGGTGAACGATGAAAGCTTTTTTTGATGTTTGAAGAGTTTTGAAGCTTTCTCAAACGAAACGATTGCTTAAAACATGCATTGTCATCCAAATTATTTATCTATACTCTATACTTATATTATAACTAGCTTCCCGAGTGGGACTTCGTTCCCGTGGGAATTCGGGAAAATCATGTACCCTATGTCCATCCCGGATAATATAGGATTCTAATGGTGAAAGAATTTTTCAAATCGGTCCATTAGTTTGGGAGCCTATTTGATGCAAACAAACAAACATTCAAATCTTTCCTCTTTATAATATGTATAAAAGAGGAAAGCTTTGATTGTTTGTTTACATTGAATAGGCTTCAAAACTACTGGACCGATTTGAAAAATTCTTTCGCCATTAGAATGATACATTATCCCTGAGTAACATAGGCTACAAAATTTTCCCGAATTTCCACGGGAACGAAGTCTCGAGCGGAATGCTAGTTGGGTTAAGGGAACTTACAAAAAAAAAACATACATTGAGAACCTCTTCCTTTTATGCAGTCGGTTGAAAATACGTATCGTATCTTATGAAACGAGTATTTTTCACGTTGGGGACCATCCATAAATTACGTCACACGTTAAGGGGGGGGAGGGGGTCGACAAAGTGTGACATTGTGTGACAAGGGGGTGGGAGGGGTCATAAGTTTCGTGACGTCACATTTCAAAATGTGTTGAGAGTGTCAAAACGTGTTAACTATTAACGACAAACTTAACCTCCTCAGTCCCAAGCACTCTTTTTACGTTTTTACTTTGGTTCAGACACTGAGTTTTTAGTTCCCAAAAAATATTACAGACTAACATACATATAAAATATTATTTAACAAAATTAAAACTTAATTAAGTAACACTATTTCCCGGGGGTGTCTATAACCGGGAATCTCCCTCGAAAACGGCGGAACACCACGCCCTCCGGCCAAAAGCTCTCCTTCATGACTGTCTCCAGCATGAACGTCGGGAACCGCACCACAAATACTTTGAAAATAGCATGGCGATGCGATTCCAACGGTTTTACTCTCTGGAGACCTAAGGGAACTTGTGTCTAGGCGAGGGAGTATAGACGTGAGTTTATGAATAGGCGTATTTAACCCTTTTAGCGCCAAGAGTTTTCGTCAAAAACGCCCACCATACGCCACGACATCAAAAAAAAAAAATTTACGTGGCTTATGGTTATGGCGAACGCTTGGTGAACGATATTATAGTTTAAAAAAAATTGTCTGATAAATCAGACTTTGGCGGCGAGGGCACGAAACTTACCTAAACATCTGATATATCAGACTTTTGCGGTGAAAAGGTTAAGTCTCTGTTTAGACAGCTCATAGCTCTATAGAGGTATAAGCATAAGTTGAAAACATGTTCAAACAAGGACCATATCGGGTGGTATCAATATCGCCCACCACTCACTTTACCCGAGCGAGCTTTCCGTAGGTAGGCTAAGTAGGTATAACGACCACTTTTGAAGGTTAGATAAGCTTTCTGGTTAGAATAGATAAGTGATGTTAAGCAACAGTTACCGTCTTCAAACTCAGATGGGTGACCTTTCTTCTTGTTTAAGCTATGTCTAACTCTTTCACTGCTGGACAGGTCTTCCTTATTGACGTGAGAAGCTAATTACCATTTCAGGTCCCCGTAATATTGAAATACTAGTAAAATTAAAATCGTTATTTTTTTGTTGTATTTTTGTGTTTGGCGTATCTGATCTGTATGATTCCTTTGTCTTTCGCGAAAGGGATAAATTAAACAAATAAATAATCAAATAAACGTCAAACGGCAGTTTATTTATAACTAGCATTCCGCTCGGGAATTCGGGAAAATCATGTACCCTATGTCCATCCCGGATAATGTAGGATTCTAATGGTGAAGGAATTTTTCAAATCGGTCCAGTAGTTTCGGAGCCTATTCAATGCAAACAAACAAACAAACAATCAAATCTTTCCTCTTTATAATATGTATAGATAGATTATAGAATAGATAATATGTATAGATAGATAGATATAGAGATAGATTTCACAAAAAAAACGTTTAAGTGCGATGCAGGCATGACACTGAACGTGAAAAAATGATTAAAAAAACTAAATAACACTTGACTGCTGTTTGTTTATTCTTAAACCTTAAATTATTAGTAAAAATATCAAAAAAACATCATCTTCCCCGTTGGGAGGATGAGCCTCCAAAGAATGCAAAATTAAATTGGAAAACACATCATCTTAATTTACGATAAGAATTGCTATCAGCGACTTCGATCAACTATAAAAAACTAGATACACAGTTCCATACAAAATGAAACAAAATAGTGACCGAACTACAATACGTAAGTACTCTCGGAACGCCCGAAAGCTACTGAACGAAAAGACAACCCAAAACGTCAAGTGGGCGGTCATTTAGTGAGGACGCTTTTTTGTTGTTGATTGTGTATCTAGTTTTTTATACTTGATCGAAGGTTAGCGATTATTAATAGCGATTAAGATAACTCATGGATGAGGTCAAAGGGGCTTAAACTGTAAGACGTGACTCACAGAGGTCCAATTAACCCATAAATTAATTTATGGATGGCCCCTGTGACGTAATTTATGTTTTTTTTTTTTAACTTTAATATCGTTCGCCATACGCCACGACATTAATTTTTTTTATTCTTTTTTTATGTCGTGGCGTGTGGTGGACGTTTTTGACGAAAACTCTTGGTGTTAAAAGTGTTAAACTAAAACTGATCGTAAGGAGCCATTTAAGTATTACGTAAGCACTATAGGGGGGCGAAGGCGTCTTTGCTTTGCTTATTTTTGATGACATGGGGGTTGGGGGGTCTATATGGTGATTACGTCAGCATTAGTTATTTATTTTTTGACACAAATGGCAACCTACACATTGTCCATGCTTGAAAACGAAGCGCATTTTCGGGGCTTCGCACAAAATGCATGTACCAATGTTTACGTAGGCATGGGAGGGGGGTGAGAGCTTTGCATACTTTTGCTGACAAGGGGGAGAGGGAGTAAATAATTGTAATAAATCTGCTTACGTAATACTTGAACGGCTCCTAACACTTACTTTCATGCTGGACTGAGAGTGAAAGAAAAACTTAGAATTTGCCAGCTACCTACTCTTCCCAGGTATACAGTAAAAGTCTGTAAGTGGGATGCGAGGCTTTTGCTGTATAATGGACGAAAGGCTGACCACCTCTCACCATAATGCAACTTGTTCCATCTGATAAGATAACCCTCACAATTTGTGTCAAACGTGGCATCTAGTGGTTCTAGAACCACTGATACTCTGCCTACCCCGTTAGGGATTATAGGCGTTAGCGACGTATGTAACACTTTAATAAGTTAGCCAATGTACCCTGCGCAGAAATCTTATTTTTGAATGGAAATCCCAGTACATCGTGGAAAATTATTCTGTATTTATTGTTGACTAGCATTCCGCGCGGGACTTCGTTCACGGGGGAATTCGGGAAAATTATGAGGCCTATGTTACTCAGGGATAGTGGTGAAAGAATATTTGAAATCGGTCCCTGTAGTTTTAGTTTATTGTTAGTTATTTTTAGTTAATATTTCCTCTTTATAATATTAGTGTAGATAATGAGCCAGGGTTCAAATCCTGGTGCGGGCCTGTACCACTAAATTCGTCTTTTCGGATTTATGTCCCGATATTTCTAATTATCACTTGCTTAGCGTTGAAGGAAAACATCGTGATGAAACCCGCAAGTCTAAGAAAGTTCGTTTACGATAGACAAGTTGTTTACCGACCCAAATTAGGCTAGCGTGGTGAACTATGGCCTAAAACTCCCTCGTGTTTCAAAGGGAGGCTCATGCCCCTTGATGGGGACGTAATGGGCTAATACAAAATTTAAATATCCCAGTACACCGTGGAATTAATAGGTTTGGAGAAAAAAAAAAACGCCATACACTCAAAGGCCCACATTAAGGTTTTCCCTTGTGTCGTGGGTCCCTGGGAACACACATAAAGACAGACACAAACACCCATGACCCGAGAACAAACATCTGCTTTTTACACAAATATTTGCCCCGACTGGGATTCGAACCCAGGACCCGTCGATCGAGAGACAGGGCCACTACCACTCGACCAAACCGGCTGTCAAAACATAAGTCTTTCTTCTAAAAGCCCTAGATTATTCTAAATGTAGATGATCTAGGTCACAAGTACAGTGCTGGTGCAATGCAGTGTCACCGGCCTACTTCCGTCGCTCAGTGTACAGTCCACCACGCGGGTGTCTTTACAAAGTATTGTTTAGTGCAGTGTTTTTCAAACTGTGGGTCGCGACCCCGGGGGGTCGTGATGCCTTGTTTGGGGGGTCGAAGGTAAAAGAAAAAGACAATCATTATTATTATTATATATACTTTATTGCACAATAAAACAGGACATCACAGAAACATAAAAACACGGAAAGATGTACAATAGGCGGCCTTATTGCTAAACAGCAATTTTTTCAAGGCAACCGGAGAAGAGAAATCAAGAAGAGAAAGAAAGTAGCGGGTGCTGCAGTATTAAATAAACTACATGACAATAAGTAAATACTTATACCTAAAATAAAATAAAATAACATTTAAATACAAATACAATACAAATATACAAAAAAATAAAATAAACATACATACTATTATGGACAAAAATGGAAAACTATAACGAGATACCTAAATATATGGATAAGAAATTAATAAAATAGATACATACATTAATTATTAAGGTAATGTGTTCTAAGGCGGCTTTTAAATGTAGACAGCGAAGGAGCTTTTCTCAACGATTCAGGTAAGGAGTTCCATAACCGGACAGCTTGTATGGTAAAGGATTTGGAAAAGAAGTCAGTGGAGTGGGGAGGCATATTTAAGGAAAGGTCATGTAAGGAGCGTAAGTGTCGGGTATGGGTGGAATAGCGGAACTAGGTACAATCATTTGCAAGGCATACCTAAAATAGGAAACTAGGTACAATTTTCGTGAAATGGCTGTGCTATGATATTATGATTTCCACCTTCCGCGCCTACCTTGCAGCAAACTTGAGATTGATTGTCAAGATTGAGGTCAAGAGTTAACCCGTCTTATCTTATTATTAATATTATAAAGAGGAAAGTTTGGATTGTTGGTTTGCATTGCATAGGCTCCGAAACTACTGGACCGATTTGAAAAATTCTTTCACCATTAGAAAACTATATTATCCCCGATGGACATAGGCTATATAATTTTCCTGAATTCCCACGGGAACGAAGTCCCGGGCGAAATGCTAGTTAATATTATAAAGAGGAAAGTTTTGATTGTTTGTTTGTATTGAATAGGCTCCAAAACTACTGGATCGATTAGAAAAATTATTTCACCGTTAGAAAGCTACAGTATCCCCGATGGACATAGGCAACATAATTTTCCCGAATTCCTACGGGAACGAAGTCCCGGGCGAAATGCTAGTCTACTATATAAAAATAAGTCGGGTTTTCCTTCCTGACGCTATAACTCCAGAAAAGCACGAACCGATTTCCACGGTTTTGCATTCGTTGGAGAGGTCTCGGGCTCCGTGAGGTTTATAGGATACTTTTTATTTAAAAAAAAATTTGGATGCGGGCGGAACCGCGGGCGGAAAGCTAGTCTTGTAATAAAAAAAAAACTCGAATCTATATAATAACGTTTTAAATGATGTTAGGTCGGAGATTTAGTCTAGGGGTCTGAGGGGCCTTAAGGGTCGCCAGAACTTTACAACTTCCAAAGGGGTCGCGAATTCTAATAGAATAGAATAGAATAGAAAAAATCTTTATATTATAGGACATTCAGGATGCCACTTAAAACAAGTCAAGATTACATGAAATACATACAAACAAACATTAAAGGATTTAAATACATACATACGCATTCGTTCTATTGACCCTACTGACTCTACGCCTATTCGCAAAGGTGCAGTCTTCCCCAGAGAAGAACAGGCAAGAAACTCTGAGGGTGCTCTTTTTAATCGCATTACAAATTTTCTTATTTTCTAATTTTAACTAAATCTGAAATAACTCTAGAGCTGAGCAGTTCATTCCCATGCAATGGCTGCTTGTCAGTTATGTAATCAGAAATTTTGTAATAGCCCTTTTTTAAATTTTGTAATTTTGTAATAGCGAATTTTGTTATAGATTGAAAACCACTGGTTTAGTGGGAAGCTTATTGTCTTCGCAGCCTATTGATGATGTCTCTAAAGTAGGTCACATGTTTGTCGTTTTCAGAATGAATTTTACTTTAATATACTTTTTTTAAAGTATTTTTAGGCCTGTATTACAGAAGGAGACTAAAGTCTTGATCTATACTTAAGTATTGATTGTCTCATTATCTCACTATCAAACGCTACTTAAGTATAGATCAGGGTCTGAGTTGCGTTTTGTAACGAGCCTCAGACTTACCTTACGAAGCGACGGACGTGGAACCTTATTCGCACGTCTTAGGTATTACAGAACGCAACTCAGACTGATCTATACTTAAGTAGCAGTCGTCTTTGTCATTTTGATAGTGGGAGAAAGAAACAATCAATACTTAAGTTATACCGTGTGGTGATCGGTTGAGAATAACACCACCCCATCTCTTTCCGTGGGTGTCGTAAGAGGCGACTAAGGAAACACAAATGAGACCTGCCTCCTGGTAATCCATCCCAGGCAACGACACTTCATTTTTTTCTGAATCTGAGGTGTCGTCCTATGGTCTCATGCGGTGTGGTAGGCTCTGTAAAGGGCCGTCTGGTTCGCGACCACCCTCCTACCGAAGTCCGACGCCAAACAGCTTGCTGTGTTCCGTCGGTGCGTGGGAGTACCAGTGCCTTTATAGGCATTTTCTGGGTTAACTCGCTCCATCGTCGACCTCATCTTTGACCTTATGGTCAAGATTGAGGTCAAGAGTTAACCCATCTTATAATAATAATAAAAAAAGTATGGATCAAGATTTTGAGTCTCCTAGTCGCGTTCTGTAAGACGGACCTTAGAACGCTTACCCGTGTGAGAGATATTCACAAATAATTTTAGGCAAAGAAAAACGTCCGGCGTGAATGGGACTTGAACCCACGACCCCAGGATTAGATCTCTTTACCAACTGAGCTTCCCGGTTGTCATTTTGCGCTTTTGACACTGCGCCTAAACGAATGTTTTTTTTAATATAACGAATGGGTTCGCTCTTGACCACAATCTAGCCCAGGGGCGAAGATATGGTCGAGAATGTAGCAAGCACACCCAGAGGATGCCTTTTCACTTTTTAAAGAGACTTGCAGCTTTTCCCCACGAACGAAGTCGCGAGCGGAAAGCAAGTAGCGGTATATGCCGTGATTGATTCATCACAATTGAGGCTCGAGTCACGATTGCACATTGTTAACGGTGAAAATGAGACAGAAATTCTACACCGTGTGGTGATCGGTTGAGAATTGGTGTTATTCTCTTCCGTCCATCTCTTTTTCCGTGGGTGTCGTAAGAGGCGACTAAGGAAACACAAATGAGACCTGCCTCCTAGTAATCCATCCCAGGCAACGACACTTCATTTTTTTCTGGATCTGAGGTGTCGTCCTATGGTCTCATGCGGTGTGGTAGGCTGTAAAGGGCCGTCTGGTTCGCGACCACCCTCCTACCGAAGTCCGACGCCAAACAGCTTGCTGTGTTCCGTCGGTGCGTAGGAGTACCAGTGCCTTTATGGGCATTTTCTGGGTTGACTCGCTCCATCGTCGACCTCATCTTTGACCTTATGGTCAAGATTGAGGTCAAGAGTTAACCCATCTTATAATAAAAATAAATAAATAATAAGATTGTGAAAATACGGCGAGCTTATTCCGCCTGCCCCTTTCTGCTACCGGACGGACGTCCCAGACGCACCGCGGGGTACCACCCGCCCCACGTCGAGATTCCTCAAATCCGTACTGAATGCTTCTCTTCATCTTTCATATTGTGCACCGCTAAGGAATGGAATAGGGAATATGCATCATTTTTTTTATTAAAAAAATAATCCTCATTCATGTAATAAACAGTTTAGTAAAACTATTTTTCGAATAAATATGAAATTAAAAAAGATATAAGCCATCGAAGATTTATTTCTATCTCCTAGCGAAACGAAATTTAACACGGAGTTTGTATGGATTACGACATGTGACGTCACAGTCCATGTCGGATCTCTCCGTCTAATCGGTGCGTAATTAATAGTTTTAAATGCGTATATCGGCCGTATTTCTTGGCCGGTTTTAATTTTAATTTCACTTTTTGTCATCTCAACTACGGTATTTTTATATTTTGTTAATCAATGCGATAAAAAGAAATCATGCGTATTCCCTATTATCTGCCTGCGTCTATTTCCTGGCTCATATTATCAGGGCTCGTAGCCCAGTGGCGCCCGCTGATCTCAACCGGTCAGTGAGGTTAAGCAACGTATACAGAGGCAGAGAACCTGATGGGTGACCAGAAGTGTTAATTTATCACGAGCGTTTCCGTGCTTCGGAGGGCACGTTAAGCTGCAGTCGTTAAAACCAAGTTAGAGGCCATTTGGCGGTTTGAAAACTCTGACACCAGGGTTAGACAAGTTCGCCACACAAAGACCCGAGAACAAACATGTGTCCTCTACATATTGTGTATCGATGGAGTGGAGGCCTTTTTATTTGTTCAGGTGGCGAAATTGAGAACTATATAATTTTCATATACTTGCTGGCAACCACCCCGACCAGCAGCGCCACCGCCAACCGAACGTAAAGTTACAAACTACCTAGCAACTGAAAATTCAGTTGGCGGTGGGGCCACCAGTCAAAGCATTAGATGTATGAAATTTGGATAGTTCTCAATTTCGCCACCTGAACGGAAAAAATGGCGACTTGGCGAAGTCCAACGCCAAACAAGTTGCTGTGTTCCGTCGGTGCGTGGGAGTACCTCATCTTTGACCTTTATGGTCAATATTGAGGTCAACAGTTAACCCATCTTATAATAATACAAAATTTCGTCCGTCGGTCGCTCCGTCTTCAAGCGACAGATGTCTCTTCGTGCTTCTATTTTCGTTTAAAAACCTTTGCTCCGTAGCTATTAAAATTCATTTTACGTTGCTTTGACCGCCGCGTCGCCGCGCCACGTCGCTTGTGTATAAACAGCATTTTATTTCGAGTAGTTCAGTACTTCCCTGCTGGACTGGGAGGAACAGAAAAACGTAGAATGTGCTAGATTATTAGCGTGAGTGTATAGATAGACAGTTCAGTAATAGTAATCAGCATGTCGTTACCATGGCAATCAATCACCCCCCCCCCACCCCCAATCCATCGGCTTGTTATTCAAATATTCATGGTTCTAAGAATACCGTATCGATTGATACTTTTTGGCTACCACCTCGTTTATGATTGAACCACCGACATTTGATAGTTCTAATACAGAACGGACGCTAGCTGTTCTGAACCAATAAGCTAGGTTAAGCAACGTACACACGAACAGGGAACCTGATAGTGACCATAGTGGCATTCTTCTTCTTATCGTGTAGGTATAGTCAGGTGTGTGGCGAACTTGGCTAACCCTGGTGTCAAGAGTTTTCAAACCGCACAATGGCCTCTGACTTGGTTTTAAAGACTGTAGTCAATCGACAACAACCGAGACAGACAGCTTAAGCACGGAAAAGCTCGTGATAAATTGCCACTTTAGTCACCCATCAGGTTCCTTGCTCCTGTGTAGGTTGCTTAACCTCACGTTTACAATTTACGTTAAAGTTTACAATTAATAAACTGAACAGCACACAAAACTATTTATTTTTATTTTTGTTTGTTTGTAACAAATAAACTTAAAAACTACTGGACCGATTCCAAAACCATTAGAATGCTACATTATCTCTGAGTAACATTTTCATAATTTTCATAATTTTCACGTGAACGAAGTCCCGCGCGGAAAGCTGCTCCTACTAATATTAGGTATAAATGCAAAAGTTTGTGAGGATGTATGAATGTATGGATGTTTGTTACACGTTGACACTCAAAAGATTGAACCAATTTTGGTAAAATTTGTATGGAGGTAACTAACATCCTGGCTTAACACATAGCCTACATAATTTTCCCAAATTCCCCCGGGAACGACATCCCGGGCGGAAAGCTAGTCCTTACTTTAATTTTATAAATGCGAAAGTAACTCTGTCTGTCTGTCTGTCCGTCTTTAAAGCCTAAACTACTGAACCGATTTTGATGAAATTTGGTATAGACTTAGATTAGACCAGAGGAAAGACATAGGCTACATTTTATCCCACGATATAACCTGTAGTCCACGCGGGCTGAGCCGCGGACGGAAAGCTAGTGTTCTATACTAAAAAAAGCTTATTTTAACTTTGACTTTGCAAACTTGCAGCTGGCTTTACGGGCTATCAGTCTAGTTTTACAGGGTGTGCCACCCTGTGACGTCACCACTTTGGGGTAACACCCTCAGTACCGATGACTCATATGAAAGATACTAGTCATACGAAATCCATCATTCCAACTATACTGCAGTTTATTTTTCTGGCTAGTATGTTATAAAAACAGTAATTCATCGATAGTGATTCATCCTTACAATCACGGTTGTAGGGGTAGGCAGAGCCATAATGTGGTTTAACATTACTATTCTTACAGTTATTAGGGATCATTCAACTATTACGTGATCACCGGAAGGGGGGGTGTTTGTATATACATCTGGATTATATTTAGAATAATCTATTTTATTGATTTAACTTTATAGTTCTTACCTTTTGCATTTTGACAAATGACACACCCTCTTCCCAAATTTAGGTCATTTAAGACCCATAGAAACATGACATACGTGTCAGTGCTAATCAACAGCAAACATTTTAAGCACGCACGGAGATTACGTAATCAAGGCAGGGGGGGGTTAAAAACAAAAGATTACGCAGTGATCACATTGGGGGGGGGGGCGTTGGTTAAAAAATTGTTGAACGATCCCTTAGATAAAAAATTACTATGTAAAAAAATATGTATAGATGATTTATTTTAGAAAAAAACTACTATACTAATATTATAAAGAGGAAAGATTTGATTGTTTGTTTGTTTTCATTGAATAAAATCCTAAAATACCGGACCTATTTGAAAAATTATTTCACCATTAGATAGCTACATGTTCCCGATGGACATAGGCTACATAATTCCCACGGGATCGAAGTCCCGGGCGGAATTCTAGTAACTTATAAAGGGCTGAACTGATTTTGATTAAATAAAGAACCACCTCGATCACGTCAGCTTTCAAACAAAAACACCCGCTTCGAAACAGGTCCGTTCGTTTAGGAGCTCCGATGCCACAGACAGACACACAGATTCTCAGACATACAGATTTAATTTTCTTTATTTATTTCGACAAATACATTAAATAGAAGACACTATATTAAACCACATATGGTTTGTCACAGTGTCTTATTCTTCAGTCTATCAATATACAGGGCTTTAGGTAAATCTCTTTCAACCTCTCGGGTGGTAATTCAGTTGTTGAAACTGAACAACTTTCCTAAGGAACATAGGTCAAAATACGAAAAAAAAATTTTGAGTTCACATACAGACTTCATCAGCATATAGCGCATTTTGTACGGGAAGTCAAAATTTTTTTTTCAATCTTCGACCTTTGTTCCTTGGGAAAGTTGTTCAGTTTCATGGACTGATTTACCACCCGAGAGGTTGAAAGAGAGATACCTAAAGCCGTGTATAATAAAGTTGCTTAATTCTTATACATATAAGTATTCACGTCAAATTTAGGTATAATTTATAACAGCCTCTTTTTTGTCAGGTGTGTTAAAAATTTCAGGTAAATTTTTGATTAAAGAATGTAAGTAACATTTTGTACAGAGGCCAACGCATCAGGTTACCCCATTTTCAAAGCAAAACCGTTCTTATCGCAACAGCACAGAGTGCACACGTGTGGTAACCTAATGTGCGGCCCTCCGTACAAACATGGACTTATCCTGCAAGAGATATCTTCCAGTCAACCCTCAGAATATGTATATGTAAAATGTAGCGTCAATTAGTTCTATAAACCACATGAAATTCTGCCTACCCCTAAAGGGATTATATGGATGGAAGTTTCAGTAACTACATTAGCCACTTAGCACTAAAACCATATCATAATAACCTAAACCAACATTTAACTTTGTATTTATTGCAATTTCAACTCTATTACAGTAGTAATAAAGCATTAAATCTACTGCAATCTTTTCGTTAGCAGCGTATTTCTACTTAAAGCATTAGCAACCTTATTTCCCTAGCAATAAAGTATTGAATATCTACAAAGGTCGCATTAGAAAATGGCCTTGCTGTAGCTAATGTAATTTAGACTCTATTTAATGTGCTATAGAGTTGTAATTGAATTGGTATAGTGTTACTATTCGTGAGTAGGTGTAATTTTGTAACCTATTTCATGGTTTCGTTTGTCGTCACATCAGTAACCACTCCTTAAGTTTGGATAGCTTATGGCATTTTGTGGTTTACCTACTTGAAAACATAGGTTCGTATTATAGAACACGACTAAGACTCTGATCTATACTTAAGTACCAGTCATTTTTGTCATTTTGATGGTGAAAGAGAGAGACCATCAACACTTAAGTATATATCAAGACTTGAGTTTCCTTCTGTAATACGGGCCATAGACAATACTTATTAATCCCCACTTAATCCTACTAAATTATTAATCCCTACTAATCCCTACTAATATTATAAATGCGAAAGTAACTCTGTCTGTCTGTCTGTCTGTCTGTTACCTTTTCACGCCTAAACCGCTGAACCGATTTTGATGAATTTTGGTACAGAGATAGATTAGAGCCTGGGAAAGGACATAGGCTACATTTTATCCCACAGTTGGGCACGATATAACCTGTAGTCCACGCGGGCGGAGCCGCGGGCGGAAAGCTAGTCCTAAAGTAATTAAGTAACTCTGTCTGTCTGTTACGCTTTAACGCCTAAACTACAGAACCGACTTTGATGAAATTTGGTACAGAGATAGATTAGACCTTAGGAAAGGACATAGGCTACGTTTTATCCCACAGCTGGGCACGATATAACCTATAGTGTACGCGGGCTGAGCCGCGGGTTGAAAGCTAGTAAGCTTATAACTTTTAATCGGCTGAACCAATGTTGATTTAATATAGCTAAGGACCATCTCGATTACGTCAGCTTTCAAACAAAAAAAATGCATTGAAATCGGTCCATTCGTTTAGGAGCTACGATGCCACATACAGATACACGCGTCAAACTTATAACATTCTTTATTTAACAGTTTATTGTACACAGGACAAATAACAAATATTTATTATACAGACAAATAGAAAAACGAACACAAAAGGCATACTAGCTTATTTTTTTAAGATTTTCTTTCCAGCAGATCTCTATTTTGTTAGGGTTAAAAAAGTTATTTTAAACTGTTCATCAAAAGTAAATCGTCATCAACACGTTTCCACCCTTTGTTTCCCCCGGCACTACTGCGTGGCACTACCGGTTGTGTCATGGTTAATTATTTTTTCCCATGACACAACTGTTCTCATTGGGTGATTAAATTTATATAAAAAAATTGCCCGTTGCCTATGGATCAATCGATTACCGATGGCACTACTAGATAATAAATCTACGTATTAAAGAAAGCGAATGAGACTGTAATAATAAATAAACGCTGCACACTCAAAGGCCCACACTAAGGTTATCCCTTGTGTTGTAGGTCCCTCGGAACACACTAAAGACAAACACGGACACCCATGACCCGAGAACAAACATCTGCTTTTTACACAAATATTTGCCCCGAATGGGGATCGAACCCAAGACCCGCCAATCAAGAGGCAGCGTCTCTACCACACGACCAAACCGGCCGGCCGTCACTACCAGTCGACCGAACCGGCCCACTGCTGGGCACGGTCCTCCTTTCTAAGCAGTGAAGGGAGTTTAGTCCATAGTCCACCACACTGCGCTGATACTAAATGCATACATTAGCTCACGCCTATAATCCCTATCGGAGTAGGCAGAGCATCAGTGGTTTTAAAACCACTTGATGTCTCGTTTGACTTAAATTCGAAGGGTTATAAGTTGATAATAATTATGATGTAAGTGGTGAGAGGTTGTTTGCCTTTCGCCCACAATACCTTCAACCTTCGCGTCTCACTGACTTTTACAGTATGTCTAGGAAGAGTAGGCAACTGGCACATTATATATTTTTATTTTACTCCCAGTCCAGCATAGAAGTAGGTGTACTAAATGGTCACCAAAAAATCTCTTTGAACTTTTAAAACTATTAATTAAAATTAACTTTTTGTACAGGAAATCATCTGCTATCGACCGCATATATAAGATTATGTAAGCGTTTCGTAATAATTGTTATTAGTGCTAGCTTCAAGAGAAAGTTGTTATCTGGCGGAAACTTGCCTTGGTATAGAGCCTTTTTAAAAACGTTTTTTTAATAAAACTAGGTCGCTCTTAACCAAACTCTAACTCAGTGACAAAGATGTATTTTTTTATTATGAGATGGGTTTACTCTTGACCTCAATCATCTTTATTCTTTATTGTACACACATATACATACAGATTACAGAAGAGAAAGGACATATACAACGGCGAGCTTAACTCAAGAAATGAGTTTTCTTCCAGCTAACCTATGTGAGAGGGAGAGGCAGTTAAAGTGGGCAAGGGTGTACCAAGAGAAAATGTGAAAAATTAAATTTATTAGGGTGTGTTATATTAAGTAAATAATATACAAATAAAAAATAAATAAATATATATATAAACAGATGCAATTTGCTACATAGATAATAAATACGTACATATATAATATATACAAAATATGATATATAAATACATATAATATATGGATAATACTTAGAAAGATAATAATACTCTTATCATAACCCAGGTCATAGATGAGGTCGACGATGGAGCGAGTAAACTTAGAAAATACCATTAAGGCATTATTAGTACTCCCATGCACCGACTGCGTCAGACTTCGGTAGAAGGGGGTCGCGAACCAGACGGCCCTTTACAGAGCCTACTACGCATGAGACCATAGGACGACATCTCAGATTCAGAACAAATTGAGGTGTCGTTGCCTGAGATGAATGGATGTTTGTATTAGAGCAGTGGTTCTTAACAGCACAGTGTTCCCTGGCGACACCTGAAGTGGTCCACGAAGCCATCCCAAATATATGAAACGTGACGAGTCAACACAAGCACTGAAATCTGCTGGATGCTACAGTCGACAATTGTTTGGCCTTGGCTAGTACTGCACCAAGGAACTAACTTCAGAAGTTATAAGTAAAGAGAAAAAAAAATCGTAAATAAATTGAACACTGTTGAATATGAACTAAAGTGCTGTAGAACAACCGATTAAGGCGACTACAGAACCCGATAAAGGCAGCACACATAGGAATAGTGCCATCTCCGTGTCTCAACAGGTCTGGGCCGGCAGTACGAACAGTGTCGATACACGAAGTTTACGGCCTATGAAAGCGTGCGTGCGTAAAAACATGTTCGAAAGTTAGAAAAAAGATATTTATGGAAAGGTGACAGCTTAAATCGAAAAATGCGTTAACTACTTATCGAGAGTGTTCAATCACGAACATTTTGATAGCAAATTCAAGTTCCTGTGTGCTTTTTACTATGGTTTTTACAGCTTGAAAGATACAAATATTGGATATTTAGAGGTGACTTTGTGAGCTTTTTCTATCGAACCAAGAGTGCTGAATCATGTTTTCAGCAAACTACTTATCTAGTTTATGCTTCGATCAACTATAGAAAACTAGATACACAGTCCCATACAAAATGAAATTTAAAAGTGTCCTAACTACAATACGTACTTAGATAGTTGTATACCACTTCATGTATTATGAAAAAGTTCTAAAGTGTCAAACATTTTAATCTAATTTAAACCTTAACGTAATATTATAAGGACGAAAATAAAACCTGTTTAATTTGTAAAATACCACTTTTGGTTTTGAACAAAGGATAACGTAAGACAATTTGATGACACTGGCTGTCACGTAGAACATGGGAGGAGTGGAGTTGCCTTTGTTAATTTTAAAAATATATTAGTTGGGTCGATTTCACATATAAAATCTTCGTACAAACTTTTTAACAAATTCAAAATGCTACGAAATGGTGTGGTTTTCTTTTTAACCCCTGATTGTGTTGTGTATGTATAGGAGCATCATAGCTCTTAAACTGATGATGTTAATGGTGCAGTTTATTTTATTCGAAAGCTTCTTCTTGCGCTGGATTTCAGATATGATTTATCAAAATTGGTTCAGCCGTTTACTTTTATGTTAGTTTTTATGGTCTTTTATTATCAAAAAAATCACATTCATTTCAAATTAACCGACGATTAATATACATTACAATTGATAATCACAGCCGCCGCCATTCTTCTTAATTATTGCTTATAAACCTAATATTCTATGCTTATTTTTTTATGAAATATGAAATAACTTATAAAAAAAGAAAAGAACTGTGTCTTTCCCGATTACACATATATTATGTTTTGCTTATTTAAAACTTAGTATAATTTTTTGAACAGATATGACCTATTGAGATTTAAGAGAGGAAATTAGCTATGAAACTGAATAGATATTTAAGTACAAGTAATAATTTATTTAAAAAAAGCAACTAACTAAAAAAAAACATTTGTCTTCTTCGCTGTCATCATCTTTGTCCTGAAGATGAAATATATTTTTTTTATTTTATTCAATACAAGAAACTCCAAATCAAAAGTGATAAAAAGGTACATACTATTTGAGGTGCAGCTGTTTTGTGTAACCTTTTGACTCCTTTTGTAATGACATACGAGTCACTTTCTAAAAAATGCTTGGAGCAAAAGACACTACTTTGCGACGGCTAGAAAAAATCTTCACATCTTTGACGTGCGACCACGTATGTCCACTGTCCACATCGCACAGGATCTCAAGGAAAACTAAAAATCCAATAAAACTTTGTTTGTAAACGTCACGCACGTTAAATTTTTTATTAAATTAATTTTATATGATTAATAATTTTGCCATAATACCTTTAATGTTAGTATAGAAAACAGAATTAATATATATACTCTTTACACTTAAATTTTATAACACAGATGAAAATGAAAAAAAAAAACAATAGAAAAAAAAACAGCGTCTCTATTTGTTTTAGAACAGAGTCACTGCATAACCCGAACAAATGATGTTGAAATACAACGGTATGGATTTGTAAGTTCCGCTAGTGTCTATTCAATTTAAAGGGTTATACTCTCGCCGAATGTTATTAAATTAAACTAAAAATATGTTTTATAACCTTTTCTTGGCCAAATACCAAGATAATTTCAATTCACATATAATAATTACAAAACTACTTATTTAAAAAATGTCATTCCATATTCTTTTAATGTTCTGGAGGTGTGATTTTTACAATTTTTCACTGCGCACGGAGGCATGCTTACTTTCGGAACGAACGAATGCTACTAAACGAAAAGACAACCCAAAACGTCAAGTGGGTGATCATTTAGTGAGGGAACTTTTTTGTTGTGGATTGTGTATCTAGTTCTTTATAGTTGATCGAAGAGTTTATGTCCTGAATATTACCGTAGTAGTTTTCTCTTCGATTTAATGCAGTGCGTCATGCTATATCTACGCATCATAAAATCGTAATTTAGGTGCTGTAGTCGCCTTAAGTATTAATTTTTACCTCCAAACAGTTTGTAGTCCGTGGCAAAACAGATATCTTGTAAAATGGTCCCCCATTACTAAAAGGTTAAGAACCATTGTATTAGAGGATGTAGCAAGTTCACCCGGAAGTGCTATTATAAGTCATTAACTATTAACTAAAAAAAGTTATTTTAATCTATTCACCATGTGTAAATTGTCATCAGCTCCATGCGTTTCTATCATTGAACTTTTAAGATATTCGGACTGCGATCATGGATCCTTCACCGCTGCACTTGGAGTGAAAGAAAAACTTAGAATGTACCAGCTACCAACTCTTCCCAGGCATACTGTAAACAACAGTAATAGGGACGCGAGGGTTTTGCTGTATTTTGGGCGAAAGGCTGACAACCTCTCACCACTACACATCATGTTTCATCTAATAACCTTTAGAATTTATGTCAAACGAATAACCTTTAGAATTTATGTCAAACGTGGCATCAAGTGGTTCTGAACAACTGTTACCTGGAAAGAGTTGGCAGCTGGTAATATACATTCTAAGTTTTTCGTTCACTCCCAGTCTAGCGTGGAAGATGTTAAAATTACGTTATTATAAACTAGCATTCGGAAAAATTATGGGAAAATTATGTAGCCTATGTCCATCGGGGATAATGTAGCTTTCTAATGGTGAAAGAATTTTTCAAATCGGTCCAGTAGTTTTGGAACCTATTCAATGCAAACAAACAAACAAACAAATAAACAAACAAACAAACAATCAAATCTTTCCTCTTTATAATATGATGATAGATAGAAAAACAATTGTTCGGTTATGCACTGTCTTTACTATTACACGACATTGATAAAAATAGATCAAAATTTAGGACACTGCGGTCACTGTTGCGACAGTACGTGTTACGTTATGTACACACGCCAGCAAATCAGGTTATACATGTTGACCTTACTTGTTAGTGCAATGGGTAACCTGACGTGCTGATGTCTGTACAAGTTAGCTCTGATATCTGTACGAATATTATCAGAACTATTAGACTTTTAAAATTATTTTTATTCATGGAATATGACCTTAGAGTTATGGGATATCAAAAGGAACAGGTTATAATAATAAGTCCATAGCTCCACTAGACAATCACACAAGTGGTATGGATGGGAAGATGAAATACCATCTTCATAATTTGCCCTATATGCAGTTAAGGAGCAAGTGATGACTAAATGTTCCGGTTCCTTTGTCTCCAGGCGGTTCCCGCTTCCCACGCTTGCAGACAAGACACGACTTCAGTTAGCAAGCTAATTCGCATCCTCAATTTTTGCTAATTTAGCTTTCATAAATTTGCAAAAACTTTGCAGCACTAGGTTTCCGCTCGGGTCTTCGTTTCCGTGGGAATGTGCGAAAATTTTACTTACCTACTTAATTACTTCGTCGCTGGCTCAACGACCGAAAGTGGATCTTTGCCTCCGACATTAAAATGCGCCATTCCGTTCTGTCTTATACCAACTTTGACCAGTCGGGCACTTTCAACTCTTAGGTCTTTGGCTACTTCAGCTTTCCAGCGATATCTTGGACAACCCACGGGGCCCGACAAGTTGTCCAAGGTATGCCCTTTTTGCAGCGCGATCCTCCCCAACTGGTCGGGCGGCTTTTATTTATAGCGACGAAGTTTTAGCTTTATTCAAATACAGGGCTAATGAAGTTTGTATGGGAACTCAAAATTTTTTTTTCGTATTTTGAACTAGGTTCCTTGGGAAAGTTTTTCAGTTTCATGGACTGATTAACCACCCGTGAGGTTGAAAGAGAGATACTTAAGTCCTGAATAGCTAAGAAACAAAAAATCCGCATCGAAATTGGTCCATTCGTTTATGATCTACGATGCCACAGACAGATACACAGACATAAAGTACACACGTAAAACTTATAACACCCCTATTTTTTGTTGGTGTTTAAAAATATTACATACACGGGCGCACACGCAACAGCTACTGAACACATTATAGTGTAACGAAATCGATCCTCAATCAAGCGCCCCCGCCGCTTTGATTGATTTGTCACAGCTACACGGAAGCATACAATATATCGTGGTACAACCACGTTATACTTCTACTAGATAAATGTGCAAAATCGCTAAAAAGATAAATGAGTTGTTTTTTTTATTGGTCCAGAAATTACGCAGGTTTCTATTAGGTTAAGCAACGTTCGCAGAGGCAGAGACCTGATTAAAAAAGTTACATCAGAGGTTAAGTCAATTAGACTTATTTTAAGCAACATTTAATGTTCAATGATATAAAGAATAAATATATTTTGAATTGAACAAAATTATTATTCTTCTTATCGTGTAGGTATATTGACTATACCTACACGATGTGTGACGAACTTGGCTAACTCTGGTGTCAGAGTTTTCAAACCGCGCAATGTCCTCTGACTTGGTTTTAACGACTGTAGTCAATCGACAACAGCCGAGACCGACTTAATGTGCCCTCCGAAACGCTTGTGATAAATTGCCACTTTGACCGTGTGTTGATCGGTTGAGAATAACACCACCCCATCTCTTTCCGTGAGTGTCGTAAGAGGCTACTAAGGAAACACAAACGAGACCTGCCCCCTAATAATCCATCCCAGGCAACGACACTTTTTTTTCTGAATCTGAGGTGTCGTCCTATGGTCTCATGCGGTGTGGTAGGCTCTGTAAAGGGCCGTCTGGTTCGCGACAGCCCTCCTACCGAAGTCCGACGCCAAACAGCTTGCTGTGTTCCGTCGGTGCGTCGGAGTACCAGTGCCTTTATAGGCATTTTCTGGGTTAACTCGTTTCATCGTCGACCTTATCTTTGACCTTATGGTCAAGATTGAGGTCAAGAGTTAACCCATCTTATAATAAAAATAAAAACCCATAATTACCTGCCTCTGGTGTACGTTGCTTAGTATCAGTTTTGTTTATTAAACACCATCTAAGCACTCCTACGCACGACTTTGATGTAAACGTGATACATGTCGCGCGATGTGTTGCATATTGATGCGCATGCGTGTTGCACCGCATGTGTCAGGAATGCTTTATTAGTAATTGATACTGATAGTCCGCACTTTACGTCTCGCTAAGACACGACACTAATCGTACACTCAGTCATACAAGCACAAAAACTCCAAAGCCTAGCTCATAGATGCAAAGTAGCTTGCCTGTGTTTTCTACAAGGTGAACTTCGAGGAGTGTGCTCATGAGCTGCATGAGCTCATTCCGTTTGCTTTTTTCTTCTACCGGACATCCAGACGTACTGCGGGGTACCACCCTTACCTTGTGGAGATTCCTCGGATCCGTACTGAGCACTTCTCTTCATCTTTTATACTCGTATTGCGCACCGCTAAGGAATGGAATTCTCTGCCTGCGTCTGTATTTCCGGGCTCATATAACCCGAGTCTCTTTAAAGTTCGAGTGAATAGGCATCTTCTGGGTGAGCTTGCGACATCCTCGACCGTATCTTCGCTGCAGAGCTAGATTGTGGTCAATAGCGAACCCATTCGTTTCGTTATATGTATAAAAAAAGAACAATCAGGATATCAAAGTAGTGAATTAAATTAGTTCTTTTAACTCTATGCCTTTTACAAAGATGCATTCCACAGAGAAGAATAGGCAAGAATCTAATTCCTGCCTTATTTAATAATTTTAACTAATTCTGAAATACCTCTAGAGCTGAGCAGTTTATTCCTATGGCTGCTTGTCTGATAGATAATAATATATAAATTCTTCAATATCCCTTTTTGCAAAGTTTTTTTTTAATTACTGTCAAAGGCCAAAGGTAAATTTTGAATACACATGGGAATCTCATTAAAAAAACGTATACATTGACCCATAAAAGAGTTCGTGAGTATTAGGTTGCGACGACTGTCTAGTACATACAGTTCTTGTAGATACTAGAACCCTATCACTATTTTTCTAAAAAGATTATAGAAGATTGGTATATAAATATTCGGATTCAAAAGTCAGAATATGTATTTCCTTAAATCTATTTCTAAGAGACATTCTAGGTCTCATTTGAAAAATCGCGCGAACAACCCTTTTCTGCAGATCAAAGATCTTATTGATGTCGGCAGAATTACCCCACTTTATTTACTGAAATGTTATCTTATCTCTACATTAAAGTTTAAGACATAACGTCGGCGACCTTGGCTGACTCATAAATGACATTGTTCTGCCGCCTGCGCGCGCGCACCTACTGTTACATTATGTCTTACGTCATATTTATCATGTCGCAGGCATTTTTCGTAATTATAATCCTTCTGTAAGTATGCAAACAGCACCGGCGCGTAATTGAGTTGAAATTTCGTCTTTTTCAAAATTATTTCAAGCTCAATAAATTTTCTTTATAACAACTGTTATTTATATTGTTCCCTTGATTAAAGGTTTTTTATTTATCTCTGTTTTTTACCCTACTAATATTATAAACGTGAGATTTTGCGAGGAATCAACTCTAGAGTACTCTTTCGAACAAAAATGAATTTTGAAAATCGGTCCATTAATTGCGGAGAAATCAGTGAACATACGTAAAAAAGATACATACAGTCGAATATAGAACCTCCTCCTTTTTTGAAATTGGTTAATAGTCTTGCGATATCGTGCGGCACTGTTAATTTGTGCCTGTGTGCATATAAACCAGCCGATTGTAAACGGCCGGATTGAGCATTTTGTCTGCAACATCAACACTTCACTGTTTTTGTTAGTACTTAGTCAATGTTGTTTAAGTTGTGATCTATTGTGATCTACTGATTCCAATGTCAGCCTTTGTTGGTTGTTATTTTTTATAATTAATGAGCTTGTGTGTATAAAAATTGTTATTTATTAATTATTAACCACTGCTGTTATGTTTTTAAACGGTGTTATATTGTGAATCACTGTTTATTTATAATGTAGTTAAACTGTTTAACTAAACAACTGTTTCATAGGAAATGTAAACTTTTACTAAACTAGCACGCCCGGGACTTCGTGCAGGGATAATGTACTCATTACTCAGGGATAATGTAACATTCTAATTGCAAAATAATTTTTCTAATCGGTCCAGTAGTTTCGGAGCCTATTCTATGCAAACAAACAAACTATCAAATCTTTCCTCTTTATAATATTTATTTTATATAAATGTTAAGTGACGAATTTAATATTTATGTTTAAAAATAATTTGACGCTTTCTCAAACCATGCAGTCCTGCCTGACCAAACCGCGCCGAAACCGCGTTCCTCCGCGGCCGCTTATCGGGTTTATCACAAGCATGCACTCTGTGCTGTTGCTATAAGAGCGGTTTTGCAACGAAAATGGAGTAACCTGATGCGCTGGCCTCTGTACATCCACGTGTGGTTAACCAAAACCGGACCAAAACCACGGAATCGTCCGTGGAATCATGGTCGTTTAATTAGTTTGTTCTTTTGTTTCGTAGCAAATGTAAACCTTTACTAGAAAAATTAAATGTAAGTAGAATCATTATGAAGAGCGGCGCTTCTTAACACAGGCTTTTTCCTTAAAGAGTTGCCCCAGCTTGTTAATATAAATATATTTTATTCTTATAATTTTTTAATTGTTAGCCACCACCCGCTCTGTTCTTTTTCATTATTTTCCTACCCAAAGGTTGCCTGGAAGACATTGCTACCTTAGCAATAAGGCCGCCTTTCTGTACATTTCTGTTTTCTGTCCTTGTCTGTTATTGTAATGTTTTTGTGTCATCTATGGTGTGCAATATAGTATATTGACAATGACGTCTAGTATTGCCAGGTGGAGATTTTTGTTTTCTGCTTTTGCTTTTAAATTCGCGTATAAAGAGTGTGGAAAGGCAAATACCTACAAGTCTATGTCTATAAACTATGTAATATTGTTAAAACAATAAACATTTTTTTTTTGAAATCTTTGATGACGATTTTCTTATGTTTAAAAATAATTTGACGCTTTCTCAAATCATGCAATCCATATACGAGTACTGTTTGACCAAACCGCGTTCCTTTATTTTTTTTCGTTAAAAAATAATTATAGTAATAATATACAGTGAATGTTTGTTTGTTACAGGGGCGCAGAGCTAGGGGATGTTACTCTAATTCGAAGGATGCCCAACGTTGAAGTATTGGCTCTCAGGTTAGTAACACAATGGTAACACATCATGTTCAAACCAAGTGACATGAAATGTTAACAAAGATGACGATATGCCAGCCATTTCAAACTTGCCACGGTGTTGTTAAACTATGTCGAATTTAGTTTTGTTTTGTTGAATACACTTCGAATACATAGATCGTTGTCTAGATACACGGTTTTATACTTGTTTTCGTTTTAGATCTGTATACTGTGTTTTTTATTCACAGAGACTAAATTGACATATGCAAATGTCAAATTTACAAATATTCAGCAATATTACGAGACTTAAAAACTGTGTTTTTTATTCTCAGAGACTAAATTGACATATGCAAATGTCAAATTTACAAATAATGTAAAAAATATTTGTCAATTTGACATTTGCATATGTCAATTTAGAGTCTGAGAATAAAAAACACAGTGTAGCCCGGGGACATTTATATTACGAAAATGGTTACCGTTGTCTTTGTGAAATTATTATAGATTTCGTAATTTTATATACTAAAAGTGAGGTATGACCGTAACCATATGTAGTGATAAGTTAAAAAATCTCGATATATCCTAGTTATTTACATTTTTGAGTTACCGTTTCCATCTGTTAATTAATTAGGCCCTCTGAACAAACCGTATACCTATTTTAAGACGATTTCTGTGACCGGTGTAGATTTTAAAACTCATTTCTTCTTCATGGACCAAATGAGTCTTAAAATCTAAACCTGCCACAGAAATCATCTTAAAATAGGTATATTGTTTGTTCAGAGGGCCTATTAACAGATACTTATATAAATTTGAAACGGTAACTCAAAACTGTAAAAAAAAAATTATCACTACATATGGTAACGGCGGGTTACGGTCATTAAGACCTCACTTTTAGTATATAAAATGGCGAAATCTGTAATAATTTGACAAAGGCAAACGGTAACCTTTTTCGTAATATAAATGTCCCCGGGCTACAGATCTATTTTCTATCGCCGTGTGGTAGCAAACTGGATCCAACCCTTCAAATGCGCGGTCATGACCCGTCTGCTTCGCTGTCTGTTGTCGGTCGTGAATGGTAATGCTAGAAAATGGTAGCATTTTCTAGCAGCCACTTTTTGATTTTTATGCAGCCGCAGTTTTTCGTCGAGGAAATATAATAGTTTACAAGTTAAATTTTTTCGTTGGCAGTTTATTTTTCTGCAGTCACCCGCAGAATTATTTTTGTGTCCTCTAAAATAATATTGTAAGCTATCAATGAATCTCATACAGTTTGTTTGAGAAAAAAGGTGAGCTTAGATGGTATGATAGTCAAAAATTGCCTAAGATCAGGGGTTCCCAATCTTTTTCAGTCCGCGGCGCACTTACAAATTCAGAATTTTGTCTCGACGCCCTAACCTCGTTAGCTAGTTGAAATATATTAGATATATGATGAAAGAAATAGATACAATGATACTAGGCCTTTTTATAATTGGGAAACAGCACGACAAAATCGGAAAAATTATATTACCATTGCTTCCTATGCACTGTTAGAAGCTGGGAACATATGGGCAATGGTAATACAAATTTTGCCATGCCGTGCCGTGCCGTGCCGTTCGAATTAAGGCCAATTAGTTACGTAGAAGGGCACAACAATTAAAACATTAACAATATGAAGCCGAGCTTCTTTTTCCGTCAGAATACTAAATTAAAACAAATCAATAAAAAGAGAGTTAATAAAAACTTAAATAAAATACAGTAGCTTACTAGTCAATATGATGGGTGAGCTACCAAGATCACCAGATTACCATACATTTTTTCAAATCGTGGCATTGTTTATTTTGTACTCGCCAATACTTAAGGTTTCGGAGTAGTATGTTTAAGAGGATCGCCTCACGGCGCCCCTCTGTACTTTCTACGGCGCACCAGGGCGAACGCCGCGGCGCACTGTTTGGGAACCCCTGGCCTAAGATTATTAAATTGTATATATCTGGAAGCCATCTCATATAGTCTGAGGTCGTCCAGATGTAAGGGAAATCTCTTCAGAAATCGCGTAGTCGAATACATTTATCTTTCATTGGTGACTATTTTTGACTATTCCATGGCAATTTTGGTAGCATTATCAAAGTTGATAATCATATAAGGTTTCAAAAGTGATACCACCTCGAAGGTCACCGCACCGCCTGTTCCTTCGCCTTCGCCCGTTCAATGTGTTGTGACGCCCCGTAATTGCGGGCATGCGTGCGTGCTTGCGTATACGTTCCGCGCGCATGCGTACTGTAATAGAGCGATATGTGATGCGTGAGTGAAGGGGATGTCTCGTGGCCATTCACAAATCAGATAATACAAAGTACATACATATACATATACGCTCACGCCTGTAATCCTATACGGGGTAGGCAGAGCATCAGTGGTTAAGGCGACTACAGCACCTAAATTACGATTTTATGATGCGTAGATAAGCATGACGCACTGCATTAAATCGAAGAAAAAAATACTACGGTAATATTCAGGACATAAACTAGATAAGTAGTTTGCTGAAAACATGATTCAGCACTTTTGGTTACTTTTGGCACCAATATTGTGTATCTTTCAAGCTATAAAAACGATAGTAAAATGCACACAGGAACTTGAATTTGCTATCAAAATGTTCGTGATTGAACACTCTCGATAAGTAGTTAACGCATTTTTCAATTTAAGCTGTTACCCTTCCATAAATCTCATTTTTCTAACTTTCGAACATGTTTTTACGCTCGCACGCTTTCATAGTCCGTAAACTTCGTGTATCGACACTGTTCGCACTGCCGGCCCAGGCTTGTTGAGAGACGGAGATGGCACTATCCCTATGTGTGCTGCCTTTATCGGGTGCTGTAGTCGCCTTAAAGAAAGAAATAATAGTAGATTATCCAACAAGTGAAAAAAAGGTGAATTCTTTTCGAGGCATTGAGTTGTATCCCGAGCAAAGGATTCTAAAGTTGAATCCCGAGCATAGCGAGGGATTCTAGATTAGAATCCTGAGCGGATCGAGGAATACAAGAGCCGAGATGAATTTTTTTTTCACGTGTTAGGTACTCTACTTTTTACCATTGACTACGAGAAAAAGAGGTTCACTTTCATCACTGGATGTCGAAACTTTTATTTGCATGAATATTGCACAGAAAATTGGCTGAACTCCTTATTCTAAATTTAAATTTTTTAACCGAGCCATATTCCATGAAGCCAATTATTACATACAGCCAAGTTTTAGTACGTTTTTATAGCGAGAGTATGCAACCTCTTTGCACATTTTCTTTTGTTTTCTTACTAAAATCCGTATATTCGCGCGTGTTCCAAATTCAAAATGTTTTATTCACTTTTTTTTTTTGAAGAATAACGGACCCTTTTTCGAGGGGCAATGGTAAAAAATAATTTATTCATTGCCAACAAGACATGTTAGTAACAATTTAGGTTATGATTATAGCAATGTTCGATCAATTGCAAATTACTTTCGTCTTAACCACTTGATACCACGTTTGACATAAATTCTAAGGGTTATTAGATGAAACATGATGTGTAGTGGTGAGAGGTCAGCCATTCGACCATGATACAGCAAAACCCTCGCGTCCTTATTACTGACTTTTACAGTATGCCTGGGACGATTTGGCAGCTGGTACATTCTAAGTTTTTCTTTCACTCCCAGTCTCAGTATTCATTGTAAAAAGGTGTTTTTTTACAATAAATACTTCTTAGCTATACGGAGGTTGAAAGAGAAGTAAAAAAAAAACCCCTATTTTTTGTTGGTGGTTAAAAATATTACATACACGGGCGCACACGCAACAGCTACTGAACACATTATAGAGTAACGAAATCGATCCTCAATCAAGCGCCCGCGCCGCTTTGATTGATTTGTCACAGCTACACGGAGCATACAATATATCGAGGTACACTCAAGTGCACATCAAGCTTGACACTTTGGACCGGCCCTGCATTGTATGGCGCGCAGTATAAATCAGAGCTCAGCATAAACTGGTAATGTAAAGCGTGACCTGCTCTTGACTGGCAGCACATCAGACTACACATGTTGGCCTTGACGTCGCCCTTATCTCACTTGGCTTACGTAGTGCAAATCGATAACTTTGACGTGCTGCTGTATGTACAAAGGCCAGCGCATCAGTTTACTCCATTTTCGCTGCAAAATCGTTCTTATTGTAACAGCACAGAGTGCACGCGTGTTTTTTTTTATAGATAATGGGTTTGCTCTTGACCACAATCTAGCCCAGGGCCGGAGATGTGGTCGAGGATGTAGCAAGCTCACCCAGAAGATGCCTGTTCACTCGAACTTTAAAGAGATTCGGGTTATATGTGCCCGGAAATACAGACGCAGGCAGAGAATTCCATTCGTTAGCGGTGCGCAATATAAAAGACTAGCTGATGCCCGCAACTTCGTTTGCGTGTTAATTTTTTCTTTTGAACAGATTACACTTTATTGACGGTCCATTAATGGACCTTCATTTAGTTTATTAAATATTGATTTAGTTTAAGATTTAGATTTTTACATACAAAAGTTTTTTCCCGCTAACTCCCGTTCCCGTGGGAATTTTGCAATATCCTGTTGCAACTAAGCTTTAAGTTTACTAAGGTACCTGCATTCCAAATTTCAAGCGTCTAACTTAAGCGGTTTAGATTTTTCATACAAAAAGATTTTCCCGCTAATTCCCGTTCCCGTGGGAATTTCGGGAATTCCTTTCTTAGTGCATCTCTACGGTACCTAAGCTACGTCCCTTCCAAATTTCAAGTGCCTACGTTTAGCCGTTTAGGCTGTGCGTTGATATGTCAGTCAGTCAGTTAGTCAGTTTCTCCTCTATATATTTAGATGAAGAGAAACTCTCAGTACGGATCCGAGGAATCTCCACAAGGTAAGGGTGGTACCACGCGGTGCGTCTGGATGTCCGGTAGAAGAAAGAGGTAGGTGGAATGAGCTCGTGCAGCTCATGAGCACACTCCCCGAAGTACATCTTGTAAAAAACACACAGGTAAGCTACTTTGCGCCTATGAGCCAGGCTTCGAAGTTCACTGTTTACTAGCTTTACTGGTGGTAACCTAATGTGCGGCCCTCTGTACTAGCACATAGACGCAAAGTAGCTTGCTTATGTTTTTTACAAGATGTACTTCGGAAAGTATGCACAGGAGCTGCAGTGTGGTGATCGGTTAAGAATAACACCATCTCATTTTTTTCCGTGGGTATCGTAAGAGGCGTCTAAGGAAATACATTAAGACATGCTTTCTATCAATCTATCCTAGGCAACGACACCTCAATTTGTTTAGAATATGTGGTGTCGTCGTATGGTCTCATGCGGTGTGTTAGGCTCTGTGTCTAGCCGTCTGTTTCGCGACAACCATTCCTACCGAAGTCTGATGCCAAACAGTTTGCTGTGTTCCGTCGGTGCTTGGGATTATCAGTGTCAGAATAGGCATTTCCTGGGTTAACTCGTTTCATCGTCGACCTCATCTATGACTTCGATTAATATTGAGGTGAAAAGTTTAAAAAGTTTGCTCATTCCGCCTGCCCCCTTCTTCTATCGAACGTCCAGACGCACTGCGGGGTACCACTCTTATTATTATTGTTGAAACACTAGCAGCTCCAAGAGCTGATGCGTGTATATCACTGCACCTTTGTTCTTTCATTTTTAATGTTATCTTTATGAAATCCCGCGGATTCGCACTTTTCATCATCTCTTATATTGCGCACTGCCAAGGAATGGAATTCCCTGCCTGCGTCTGTGTATTTCCGAGTTCATATAACCCGAGTCTCTTTAAAGATCGAGTGAATAGGCTTCTTCTGGGTGAGCTTGCTATACAACCTCGACCGCATCTTCGCCCTTATTCTAGATTGTGGTCTCTTGACACCCCTTGTTAATCCCTACTTAATAGTATAAATGCGAAAGAAACTGTCTGTCTGTCTGTTACGCACTCTTAAACTACTGAACCGATTTTGATGAGACCGAATAAATAAAGTATTTTAAAAAAGTATAACTATTTTTTTTTTTTTTGGGATAACGCAATCTGTGATAGGCTATCACCGCGCAAGGCTGGCCAATCAGAGCGTGGCGCCGGTTGCCGAATTACTCAATCGACACGCGCTCAACCAATCACGAATGATGTTAAATGCTACTCGAATTTCAAATTTATTCTTTAGGGTCAGCTCACACCGCGACGCGACGCGACGCGACGTTGCGAATAGAGCCACTCAAAATTGAACTTTATTTATTACAAATGAGAATTTAGAACACGTCGCACCACGCAGCGCCGCGCTTCGCCGCTCGCCGCGGCGTTCTCACAATGAAATGCTTATCTTTTCATGTAATGAATAAAATTCAATTTTGAGTGGCTCTATTCGCAACGTCGCGTCGCGGTATGAGCTGAACCTTACTGATTTTTTAGAAGACCTTTTCTCAGCTTCCCTAGCATAAGAAATAGAATAGAATAGAAAATTCTTTATTACAAAGGACATCACAACACAGAGACATTAAAGGACAGTGTAATGGAAAAAAACCACATAAGTAACAAAAAAAAACAGAGTAAAAAAAAAATACTTAATATCTAAACGAAACTTCACTCCACAGCTTCACTTTCATGGCAGTTGATTACCAAGGAGAACATAACCTTAAGTATACGAGTAGAAGGTTGCAAATATTTTACACTCAATTCCCGTTGACATAATTGATTTTGAATTGCTAAAAGGACGTATATCCAAATCAAAACGCAAGAGAAATTGAAACTTCTTGAAATTAAAACAGGCTCTTTTCCTTGTGTTGATTCGGAAGTTTATACTCTCATGTCATGAGAGAGAAGTCTCATAGCGTATGCTAGGGCAGCAGCATTTGGCAACTCTCTTTGGGGGTCATCAAATATTACGTCACAGCGTATGGGGGAGGGGGGTTCTTACCAAACGTGACAGTACATGTTAAAGGGATACCAAAAAAGCGTGACATAGGGGGGGAGGGGTTCAAAAAGTCGAAATTTTGCGTGACGTAATATGTGGACGGCCCCTTGGCCCTTTGAGAGTAAATAACACCGCGTGAAATAAATAAATAAAAAAAAAATACTTTTTATTTATTTAGTTGTACCTGTTAACACTGTTGTGTTTTTGGCGAATTTTCGACCCCCCACCCCCTCTGGTGAGATGTCGTGAGATTTGGCCCGACACCCCCACTCCCCCATTTATCTCACGTGAGTTTTATGAAAATGCTTAGTTTTAGTGTAAATACATTAATTGGCGATTTATTTAGAAAATTTACATAATTTGCCTAATTATTTTTAAACTTTTAATAATCGAACAACAAAAAACAGCTATGATTTACCAACTTAAATTTGAAAAAAAAAAGATTGTTCTAATTCAGTCCACGGGAACTCGAGAGTGGCTACTGGAACAACATGGTTTAGTTGGTTTGACTTAGCTTTCCCACAATTTAACACTATTTATTTTGGGCGAAAACATTACGTGATATCTGTAGAGACCCCCCCCTCCCCCACGTGAGATTGAGTGAGATCCGGCCCGACCCCCCCCCCCCAAAACGCCTCACGTAATTAATGGACGCCCCCTAAGGTTTTGTGGAAAAAAAAACTTAAATAATAGGTATTAAGTCTATCCCTCGCATCTCACACTTAGGCGAGGGTTGAAAATCAGTGTTGCCGGCCTAATAATCAGTCTGGCATTAATCGCTGTGCCCAGGCCATTTTTCCTCACTGCGGCAGACATATGCAAGCATAAAACTGTAATAGTATAAGAATGTTTTAACTTTTTTTCAATGTATGTGTGTGCTGTTTTGAAGAAATAAACGTATTATTATTATTACTTAAAGGTTTTTTAAATTTATTTTTATATGTTTTATGACGAAACGGAAATTAATAATGCCAATTTCGAAATTCCAGCATAAACAAGATCCGAACTTTAAACGACTTCGCGGGCTGCCGCCGTCTAAAGGAGCTGTACATCAGGAAGAACGACATCCGCGACCTTCGGGAGATCAGGCACTTGAGGAACCTGCCGGCGCTGACCAGCCTCTGGCTCGACGAAAACCCCTGCACTGAGCACCCGGAGTAAGTGGTCTTTTATACTAACTTTGAAGAACGATGGCATCCTATGGTCTCATGCGGTGTGGTATAGGCTCTGTGTCTGGCCGTCTGGTTCGCGACCACCCTCCTACTGAAGTCCGACACCAAACAGCTCGTGTTCCGTCGGTGCGTGGGAGTACCAGTGCCTTAATTGGCATTTTCTGGGTTAACTCGCACCATCGTCGACCGCATCTATGACCTTTGTCAAGATTGGGGTCAAGAGTTAACCCATCTCATAATAATAAACAAATGACATCCGCGACCTTCAGGAGATCAGGCACTTGAGGAACCTGCCAGCGCTGACCAGCCTCGGGCTCGACGAGAACCCATGCACTGATCACCCGGAGTAAGTGGTCTTTTATTTATGCGCGGGACTTCGTTTCCGTGGACTGCACCTTTGCGATTAGGCGTAGAGTCAGTAGGGTCAATAGAACGAATGCGTATGTATGTATTTAAATCCTTTAATGTTTGTTTGTATGTATTTCATGTAATCTTGACTTGTTTTAAGTGGCATCCTGAATTTCCTATAAAATAAAGATTTTTCTATTCTATTCTATTTGGGAAAAAATTATGTACTTAACCTATGTTCAGCATTCCACACCAAATTTTATCAATTTGGACCAGCCGTTTGAGCATGAAATAATAGGTCTTTACCTATGAAATTGCCGTTTTTCATACAATATTTTTGGAAAACTGAATTTTCCATACTAACGTTTTTAGATTTTTCTCGGGAATGCGAAATCCAAATTTAGCAAAATTTTGTGGGAAGGTTTGGACAACATTAAGTTAATTTTCATCATTCTTACTTTATTGAAAGTTGTAACTGTAACAACGGTACAGCAAAAATAAGCAATGAAACGGGCAACGGATGAAACGAGCTATATTTGAGCTTCTTTTTCAGCAAATAAATCTTAAGTAAATATGTATTAATTTGACTCAATATCTCCTTTATATGGCCCAGGTTTTAAATAAAAAACAATTTTAGTAATAGCTGTTCAATCAAATACGTTATGAATAAAATAAAGCTTGAAAAAAATCGGCAATTTCATAGGTAAAGACCTATTGAAATTATTAACAAACATCCATACTTACTTTCGCGTTTATAATATTAGTAAGGATATGTACCTCGTCGAGAACCGCTGCAATGAGCACTCGGAGTAAGTTGTCTTTTTTTGACGGCCGGTTTGGTCAAAAAGTAGTGGCAGTACCTCTTGATCGACGGGTCCTGGGTTCGTATAAAAGCAGATATTTTATCTCGAGTCATGGGTGTTTGTGTTTGTCTTTATGTGTGTTCTGATCTGAGGGACCCAAGACACAAGGGAAAACCTTAGTGTGGGCCTTTGAGTGTGTAGCGTTTATTATTATTATTATTTATAATAGTTTTATTGTTTGTATTTCTGATTTCAGGTACAGAATGACAGTATTACGGAATTTGCCGAACTTAGAGAAATTGGACAACGTACCTGTGCAACCAGAAGAGGTAAGGATTTTTTCTATCGTACTATTTTATTTATTCTTTAATAATAAATAAAGATTTTTATTTCTTTAATCAATCAAATGTTACAACGTATGTAATATGTGAATAGAAATTAACTCAATATTGGTGTGAGACTGGCAGCCGTGACAGGCGGTTAGCCTGTAATACAGTCTTACTATCTTCCCGCCCGGGACTTCGTTCCCGTGGCAATTCGGGAAAATTAGTAGCCTATGTTCATCAGGGATAATGAAGCATTCTAATGGTGAAAGAATTGTTGAAATCGGTCCGGTAGTTTTTGAGATTATTCGTTACAAACATACTTACATACAAAAATACAAATCATTCCTCTTTGTAATATTAATTTGCTTTGCTTAATAGGTAAAAAAGTAATAAAAAAAGAATCCTTGTTTTATCATTATCTACATTATTTCATAATTTTTGTCATTACTTTTTGTCGTGTTTATTTTCTTAAACGATAAACGCCATCTATTGATTGACTGATGTATTTGTAATTCACTTCCAGGTTTCAGAAGCAATGCGTCGCGGCTCACACATACCCGACTCAGACGATGAGGGATACCCGCAACAACAGGTACCTATTATTCTTCTTATCGTGTGGTATAGTCAAGTGTGTGGCGAACTTGGCTAACACTGGTGTCAGAATTTTCAAACCGCACAATGGCCTCTGACTTGGTTTTAACGACTGTCGTCAAACAACAACAGCCGGGACTGACAGCTTAACGTGCCCTCCGAAGCACTGAAACGCTCGCGATAAATTTCCACTTTGGTCACCCATCAGGTTCCCTGCCTCTGTGTACGTTGCTTAACCTCACTGATCGGTTGAGATCAGCAAGCGCCACTGGGCTACGAGCGCTTCCCTATTTATACTTAAGATAGCTTTCCCCCCGCGACTTCGTTCGCGTGGAAAAGTAGCCTATGTCATTTTCCAGCCCTCCATCTATCTGTTTAAAAAATCACGTCAATTCGTTGCTTCGTTGCAACGTGAAGGAAGGAAAAACAAATGTCCTTTTATGTTTGAATAGCTTTCCACCCGGTGCTTCGTTCCCATGGAAATTTAGGAAAATCATGTACCTTATGTTCATCACGGATAATGTAGGATTCGTATGATGAAAGAATTTTTCAAATCGGTCCAGTAGTTTCGGAGCCTATTCAATGCAAACAAACAAACAATAAAATCTTTCCCCTTTATAATATTAGTATAGACTAGCTTTCCACCCGGTACTTCGTTCCCATGGGAATTTAGGAAAATAAAGTAGCCTATGTGTTAGTCCAGGGTGTCAGCTACATTTATAATATTATACATCCATACTTACAAACTTTCGCATTTATAATATTAGTATGGATGGATATGGATTTGTGAGGCTCGATGGATGTTAGGTAACAAATAAATGAGACACACTCAAAGGCCTACACTGAGGTTTTCCCTTGTGTTGTATGTCCCTTGGAACATGAACACCAATAACCCGAGAACAATCTTTGCTAATACACACATCAACGCGGTCTAGGGATATTGCACGATTTTTCATACAAAAGAGGTCTGTTTGAGAAGCTATAATAGCATACTCGAGATACATAGAGGGCTATAATTTTCAGGCCAGTAAGTGCTAAACCTGAATTTTCAATTCTAATCAATAATTTTTGTTTTACTTTAAATTTGTGAAAACGTGACGGAAACGAAAACGAAAATGCACTTTTTGCCTGCTTTTTGTATGAAAATAGTCGAATTTACGCGAAATTTTTGTACATTTTCTTCACGTTTTCACAAATTTCAAGTAAAACAAAATTTATTGATTAGAATTTAAAATTCAGGTTTAACACTTGATCGTCTTAAAATTATAGCACTCCATCTATCTGGAGTATGCTTTTGTAGCTTCTCAAACAGACCTCGTTTGTATGAAAAATCGTGCAATATCCCTAGACCGCGTTGATGTGTATATTAGCTTTTTTACACAAATATTAGCACCAACTTGAAATCACACCCAGGATCCATTGATCAAAAAGCAGCGCCACTACCCCTTGAACAAATCGGTCTGATTGTTGTTATACTTTCTAGGAATCCTACCCATCCGCTCGCCGGCCGCGCTCATGTGAGTCAAGTCCAGAGAGAGATACCGAGGGGTACCAGAGGAGGGATCAGGTCAGTATGTTACTAGTGTGCTACTTGCCTACTTTAGGTATAACACTCTAAACTTCCGCGATTGAAACACATAATTAAATACTAAATCGGGTTTAAATTCGCTTAAATATCATGAATATCGGGAAATAGGTATGTCATCTAAATATATAAAAGGAGAAACTGACTGACTGACTGACTGACATATCAACGCACAGCCTAAACGGCTAAACGTAGGCACTTGAAATTTGGAAGGGACGTAGCTTAGGTACCATAGAGGTGCACTAAGAAAGGAATTCCCGAAATTCCCACGGGAACGGGAATTAGCGAGAAAATCTTTTTGTATGAAAAATCTAAACCGCTTAAGTTAGACGCTTGAAATTTGGCATGCAGGTATCTTAGTAAACTTAAAGCTTAGTTGCAACAGGATATTGCAAAATTCCCACGGGAACGGGAGTTAGCGGGAAAAAACTTTTGTATGTAAAAATCTAAATCACGTAAGATAGATGTTTTCAAAATTAACACACAAACGAAGTTGCGGGCTAGTGATGTAATATACGCGAATTTAGACCCGTTTTAGTATTTAATTACTATAGGTATGACGTCAAGTGCTCTACCTTTGGTAGAGCGCCATCTGTGGGCGCTAATAAATATTATAGACCAGGATCCCAAAGCCGCCGGAGTTTACTTATTTTCTCAAACCGTCGCGCGATTATTGCACACCCGTGTGTGCAGGATTTGTATCGCACGCGCCGCGCCGTATACAAGCGCGCGACGAATTAACCAAAAGAGTGGAAAAGAGTAGTGCTAATATGTACTATTAACATAATAGGTCTTTACCTATGAAATTGCCGTTTTTCATACAATATTTTTAGAAAACTGAATTTTCCATACTAACGTTTTTGGATTTTTCTCGGGAATGCGGAATCCAAATTTAGCAAAATTTTGTGGAAAGGTTTGGACAACATTAAGTTAATTTTCATCATACTTAGTTTATTGAAAGTTGTAACTGTAACAACGGTACAGCAAAAATAAGCAGTGAAACGGGCAACGGATGAAACGAGCTATATTTGATCTTCTTTTTCAGCAAATAAATCTAAAGTAAATATATATTAATTTGACTCAATATCTCCGTTATATGGCCAAGGTTTTAAATAAAAAACAATTTTAGTAATAGCTGTTCAATCAAATAAATTATGAATAAAATAAAGTTTGAGAAAAAATCGGCAATTTCATAGGTAAAGTACTATTATGAATACCTGCTAGCTTGGGCCGACGGCCAATTTTCAGCTACCAGGTTCTGATACTTCCAAAAATTACTCACGTCTTAAAGTCTGGGTGCTATAAAAAGTATTGTTATAGTTCCCTGAACATCATATAAAAAATCACGGCTCAGATTGTAGGTATAATCGCATAATTTGCTTGCGGACTGTAAAGCGTCTGGCAGAAATTACAGCTGACGGAGAGTGTCTGGCGGTGTTGATCATAAATTTTTATATTTAATTAATTATATTCTATAAGACATCAGTAATTTTAGGAAGTACCTTCAGAACCTGGTAGCTGAAAATTGAAAATTTTAATAGTACATTAGCACTACTCTTTCCAACACTTTTGGTTACTGAGAAAATAAGTAAGGTCTGGCGGCCCTGGGATCTCAGTTTAATAGTAAATGCAATATGGATGCGTTCAAAACTATACAGTTAATTAACGTGTTATGACGGGTTCTTACCAAGATTTTTGTTTTATCCGATATTTGCCGGGACGAGTTTCTAGTGAGTTCCGATAGTACTCAGAAAAAACGAGCAAGAAAAAGGGTAGACCTCTTCGTCTGCTGTTAACACTGCCCGCAGTTCTCCAGTTCATCCGTGATCATGTTGTTTGCAATAGCGTCGAAATATCGGATACTCATTTGAAACAGAAATCTTGGTAATACCGTCTGCCTCAATCAGTATACGCCCATATTTCTTATCTGCTCGTGATAAGGTTCAAATTAGAATTAACTTGGCCCTTTAAGTTAAGGCTTTGAGTGTACTACTCCTTTGATTCTGAATCGGCACGTTTCATTTCATGACAACCGTTACTAATTTCATTAATAGTAATAAATATAAAATTTTAATATACGTTTAATTTTTTAAGTGAGTGAATAACTGTATGACTGATTTTGTGAGTATTTTCATAAGCGTGTGATATATTCTACATAATTATTTGTATTTATATTTGTGCACTAACCTTGCCCGTGTATGTTTGTGTCACATCACGAGACATGCTGTAACATGTGATAACATGTCCCGACACCATGTAACATTTCAAAACATGACATGTACTGTTCAACGAAGAATATATCCTATATTAAGGACATAGTGACAACAGACTATCTTAAATTGTTCCTATAGGAACGCAAACACGGCGACGACCGTTGACGATTGATTATAGTCATGTCCACCACTCTATCGTCATTTGTCTAACATGTCGCAATATAACAATATATAACTGACATGTAATTACATATCTACCTTACTATTATCATATGACTATTTCACGACATACCAACATGTTAAGACACATCAACATGTTACAACATGTCAACATGTTATGACACGTGGTGCCACTGACAGGGCAGTGACACCTCTGAAGGCGCGCGAGAACCGGAGCCTCCGCCGCCGGAGCCGCCGCGAGCGCAAACAGAACAGGTGGGATTGAAAAATGTTTTTTTTTTGGGTTCATTTTTTACACTGGATTTTGTGGTCACTGTATTTGTGGGTCGAAATGTAGCACCTGCACGGAGTAAGCGTAAGGTGATTTTAGATTAAGCTATCGAAAATTGAGGATGTGAATTAATAGACCTTTTTATCTAATTGAGCATATTTCTAAAGGAACAAATTGCCTCTTCAAACTTTTTTACAATCCTAAGTAGGTTTTTGTGAGTAAAATCCAGGCCTCTCTGACATAAGGTTTTTACTCTTAAACAATAATAGTGTATATGTTACTGTGAATGTCCGAAATGCAGTGTATGTTAAGATACTCTGGTGCCTGTTAACATCTACCAAGGTAGCTGGTGAATGACCGTTATTTATCCTTTTCATGACGATTTCTGTCATTCACCGGTGACTGTTATCATAGACCACGACGACTTGGTCGATGTTCATTATGAGCGAAATTATGATGCTTGCGGGCGGCGCAAGGGGCGGTTTATTTGAATGATTTATGTAATTTAAGTTTTTGACATGATATGTAATTTAAAATAATTACATATCATGTCAAAGCTTAAATTACATAAATTACAATATAAATAAATAATTCCTGAAATAATGGTACATATAGTATAATTATTCTCAACTGATCACCATCCGCCGTGTGGTGATCGGTTGAGAAGAACACCACCCCATCTCTTTCCGTGGGTGTCGTAAGAGGCGACTAAGGAAATGCAAATGAGATCTGCCTCCTAGTCATCCATCCCAGGCAACGATTCTTCATTTTTTTCTGAATCTGAGGTGTCGTCCTATGGTCTCATGCGGTGTGGTAGGCTCTGTAAAGGGCCCTTCGATTCGCGACCGCCCTCCTACCGAAGTCCGACGTCAAACAGCTTGCTGTGTTCCGTCGGTGCGTGGAAGTACCAGTGCCTTTATAGGCATTTTCTGGGTTAACTCGCTCCATCGTCGACCTCATCGTTGAACTTTATGGTCAAGATTGAGGTCAAGAGTTAACCCATCTTATAATAAAATAAAAAATTATACTACGATTTCCAACCTGGGCGTTGTTTAAAGAGAAAACAGTATATGATTTTCTCGCTTCTCGAACAAACACTGGCGTTTGTTAACATTCACACAAATTGTAAATCGCTAAATCTAAGATTCACTGTATCTCCGCTGTGTATGTTAACATTCACCGGTGTATATCCGGTTTAAGTATAAATTAAAAACAGTTTTTGAGTTACACCATCGACATTGGTGATTGTCGACATACACCGATGCATCTTAACATTCACTAATATCAGACATTAGTGAATGTTAAGTGAGAATAACACCACCCCATCTCTTTCCGTGGGTGTCGTATGAGGCGACTAAGGATTACTAGAAGGCAGGTCTCATTTGGGTTTTGTGTTTACAAATGAGACCTGCCTCCTAGTAATCCATCCCAGGCAACGACACTTCATTTTTTTCTGAATCTAAGGTGTCGTCCTATGGTCTCATGCGGTGTGGTAGGCTCTGTAAAGGGCCGTCTGGTTCGCGACCACCCTCCTGCCGAAGTCCGATGCCAAACAGCTTGCTGTGTTCCGTCGGTGCATAGGAGTACCAGTGCCTTTATAGGCATTTTCTGGGTTAACTCGCTCCATCGTTGACGTCATCTTTGACCTTTATAGTCAAGATTGAGGTCAAGAGTTAACCCATCTTATAATATAAAAAAAAATCTAGGTTAACTCGCTCCATCGTCGACCTCATAGTTTACCTTTATGGTCAAGATTGAGGTCAAGAGTTAGCCCATCTTATAATTAAAAAAAAATTATACTACGCTTTCCAACCTGGGTGTGGTTTAAAGAGAAAACAGTATATGATTTTCTCGCTTTTCGAACAAACACTGGCGTTTGTTAACATTCACACAAATTGTAAATCGCCGAATTCAAGATTCACTGTATCTCCGCTGTGTATGTTAACATTCACCGGTGTATTTCCGGTTTAAGTATAAATTAAAAACAGTTTTTGAGTTACACCATCGAAATTGGTGATTGTCGACATACACCGGCGCATCTTAAAATTCACTAATATCGGACATTCACAGTAACATATATAACATAAACCAATTTAAAAGCAACTGACACAATAACGATAAAATCTAAAGCACAAAAATAAAAATACTGAAAATAAATAATCGTCAAAGTAGAACAAAAAGTGTTCGATTTCATGGGAAGATTCACATCTTAAATTTTAGCTAAATAATTTAAAATCACTCTATATTACTATAAGTATATTCCATGGTGAAAATTGGTTTCGTTACTGGGCCTCACTGCTATACTATTTTTTTTGCATATTTTAACACCTATCTATCGCTTAATCTTATTAAATGCTTTTGAATGTTTTATTTATCTTTTATCACGACTCTGTATGTGTTGGAACATTTATTTTAGTACTCCAACGATACACCTGTATGCGACATATTGAGCATGTTACAAAGAACTTTGTTTGGTGCAGGCTGGCAATGTTTTGGTACTTATTACTTTTAATTTTTAAGTCAATATTTGACTTTCAAATACTTAGTTATATCTTTTTTTAATTATGTCCTCCAAGGAACTATTTGAGTTCTATATCGGTTCCATGAAATAACCAGGATTTAGCTTAAAGATGCTCGCTCTTAACTTTCGCAAATTAATTTAAAGTTTTTTACATTTTATAACGAGTTGTGGTAACTATAGTTCGTAATTTTATATGAGTATCAATTACGACACGAACAGTATCTCTTTTAAAATTAAGAGAGATCCTAAATATCGTCACTGTTGCAAGCACCTCAATCACGGTTCTAAAACGAGGATTATGGTAAAAACCCGTTACAACATGTTTTAAAAAACCTATTATTTTAAAGTGGTCGTATTGCGCAGTGCCCCCTGTCCCCCTCGCGGCGTGCGCCGGGCGGACAGTCCCCCGACGGCGACGAGCGATACGACTACAACCCCGCGATGACTCGCTCGCACTACGAGGTATTTACACTGTGCTGTGTGCTATTTGATTCGTAATCAGGTCTTAACCTATGAAATTGCCGCTCTTCATATTTTTAGTGAGCTGATTTCGTGTTTCGAATGGAGGTCCGTGCCCCTCGCTGTGGACGAATATGGGCTGATAAAGGAAGAAGAACTGATTTCTTTATACAAACATTCATAGTTTATTTAAAATGTGAATTTAATTTTTTAGGGAAAATATGTGCTGAAACGGGAAACAGATCAGACATGCTGTATTTGAGCTTTGTTATCAATCAGTAAATAACCAAAATAAACAATTGATCTGATTTATTGTTTTATTTGATTTAAAAACGTATTAAACCTTCGCGTGTTTTTTGAACACATGGTGTACGAGATTTGTATCGCACGCGGCGTAAACAAGCACGCGACGGCTAATCTAGCCAAGTATAAAAGAAAAACAATTTTGAATGCTTAAACAAAATGATACTTTAGATAAAACTGGCAATTTCGTAGGTAAAGACCTATCAGCGGGTCAATCGCACACTGAGACTTTACTCTAGAGTATTCTGTCACTCGTGTATGGTAGTTACTAGCTTGACTTATTAGATTGAGTATCAATTGAGTATTGTAGAGTAATTTGGCTTATTAAAGATGTCATTCACAAACTTCACATTAAAATATGCAAACTTATGGAGAGCATTATTTAAAAAAAGGATAATATAAATAAGATACATTAACTAGCAAACAAAGGCACGGACATCATGTCTGTGGATGCAAATTACAACTTTAAAAAAATCATATAGTTATTGAAAATATAAAAGATAGAAGTACAAATAAAATAATACATATTAAAGAACCTATCTACATCAACCTACAAAATAAATTGTAAAGTGTCTGTAGCCCATATTACAGATATAAGTATTGATTATTTCTTTCTTTCACTATCGAAATTACAAAGACGACTGCTACTTAAGTATAGATCAGAGTCAAGAGTCGCGTTCTGTAATACAGACCTATCCGTGAAGCGAACGCCAGTAATTACATACTCCTTATGTGAAGCCTGACGTGTGTTTGTGTGTGGTTGCAGACGCGGCCACATGAGCCACCGCTGCGGCATTCACTCTCAACGCAAAACGTCAAGGTATACTACACACTAACAAAATTAACATCAATACACTACTAATGTGCACATGAACAAGGTTTTTAAATGTTAAGATGTAGGCCTAAATTTTACCCATCTGATAATATCTTATAATATCTGATAATAAAAAATGTATCCGAATTGAGAATTATGCATTAGGAATTTTCTGCCAGTGACACGTTTTAACATGAAGAAAAACATGTTAACGTGTTATAAAAAACACGTTTTAACATGTTACGAAATGTATATTACATTTTGAAATAATATGTCCCAAATATTTAATTTTTGTGCCCAGAGAACTGTATACAGAGTAGTAAGTAATTAATATAACAAATAATAATTTAATTCATAATTATCATTCATGTATTGTAGTCGGCGCACTAGCATCATTTTACGCAATAGAAAACACTAAACTAAGTAAAACCTAATTCCACACAAAACACATTGTTTTTTTACTGCCGGTTTGGTCAATTGGTAGCTACGCTGATGTCTCTTGATCGACGGGTCCTGGGTTCGATTCCCGGTCGGGGATGATATTTGTTTAAACAAATATCATCCCCGCAGATGATATTTGCAAGCAGATGTAAAAGCAGATGTTTGTTCTCGCGTCATGGGTTCCAAGGGACCCACGACACAAGGGAAAACCTTAGTGTGGGCTTTTGAGTGTGTATCGTTTTTTTTTGTGGTTACGAGATCTTTGGTCCAAGTCTTATTTAGAGCACTTCACCATCATTTTAAATTATATTTGTTGGGGCGGTGAGAACAAAAGTGATGTAAGACACATTGTCACATATTGGAATCAATATTATGCAAACCCCCCCTGAATAGGTAAGAATTTATTTCTAACAAATTTCCGTTCAATGAAGCGCTCGTAGCCCAGTAACGCTCGCTGATCTCAACCGATCAGGGAGGTTAAGCAACGTACACAGAGGCAGGGAACCTGATGGGTGGCCAAAATGGAAATTTATCACGAGCGTTTCCGTACTTCGGAGGGCACCTTAAGCTGTCGGTCCCGGCTGTTGTCGATTGACTATAGTCGTTAGAGTCAAGTCAGAGGCCATTGTGCGGTTTGAAAACTCTGACACCAGGGTTAGCCAAGTTCGCCACACACTTCTATACCCACACGATAAGAAGAAGATTTCCATTCAATGCACCGTGCTTGGTGCTTTTGAATTTACCTGATACAATGTACTATTTGTGACATAATGAAGCGGTGATAGCCCAGTTGATAATGAGCCAGACTTGTAATCGGAAGGTTGCGGGTTCAAATCCTTGTGAGGGCCTAACTACTAAATTCGTCTTTTCGGCTTTATGTACGGATTTCTGAATATCACTTGCTCAACGGTGAAGGAAAACATCGCGATGAAATCCGTCCAAGAAAATCCATTTTCGAAAGACGAGCGGTCCACCAATCCGCATTGGGCCAGCGTGGTGTTTTCGTGTTTCGAAGGGAGGCCCGCGCCCCTCGGTGGGGACGTATATGGGCTGATAAAAAAAATCTACTAATTATATTGAACAGGAGTACTCATACGCTGCCAACGGGGAGTGCCGCGGGGGGGCCGTGACGTCACCACACTACCACGACAACTACTACGAGAGGCCAGAGAGGTGAGACGGCAAATGCATCGTACCTTATCACGCCCGATATGCCTTGAAGGGGTTGGCAGAGCCTTTAATATACTAGCTTTCCGCCCGCGGCTCCGACCGCGTGGACTACAGGTTATATCGTGCCCAACTGTGGGATAAAATGTAGCCTATGTCCTTTACCAGGCCCTAATCTATCTCTGTACCAAAGGAGATGTAAATTAATGGATTTTTTTCCGACATTAAATTAAGTTTTTAAAGCCTCCATTTTTATTTTATTTTTTTATATCTAAATTATTCCGACATTAAATATACAGACACCAAAGAAAAAGGAGAACATAGAGAATTGAAAGAAGAACAAGATGGTGAAGATTTTTTATTTTTTCGTCCCTCCATTTTTTAAAGTATTAATAAAATTATATCTTTAGTATAATTACGCTTTTCATACTTGGTAATACCGGTCATATATGTCAGCAGGCTAGTATTGCGTTGCACACAATTTTATTAATAATCGATGGTTTTATGATTTTTTTGTTGATCGTACGATATCTCCATCGATATTTTTTTTTATTGATGGTACATCTAAGAGCACGTCAAGCTTGACACTTTGGACCCTGTTTTGTATGGCGCGGAGTATAAATAAATTGAAAACAAAAAATGTTACTTAATACACTTTTGGTTGATTGTTGGACGAGAAACTAATTAAAAATTATCTATATCTACGAGATACCCTGGATTAACACATAGGCTACATAATTTTCCGAAATTCCCACGGGGACGAAGTCCCGGGCGTAAAGCTAGTTAATTAATAAAAAAACAATTACCATATAGTGTAGTATATGTATAGTACTCTGCTGACTCAAGTTCGTTTCCGGAATGTAAACTTTTTGTGTTTTTTTTGTTGTTGACGTGCGAAGGGTGTGCTACTTTTAAGGGTAAAGTAGCCCACCTTGCCGTACCGTCCGGGGAGAGTGCAGACTCGCGAGGGAGAAAGCGCTCAAATAATAAAATCAATCGATTATAAATAAAGCATGGTCAAGCTGAAAACCAGCGCTGTACAATTTGTTGTACAGGTCTGTTAACTAAAGCTGGCGCCTTCACAGTACTCACACTTATGCAATTTCACTATACAGGATGTTTAAAACTAAATGATTTTCAAATAATTGATTCATAAGTGTAGACTAGAGTTAGTTTTTAGTAAAATGGGTGCGTTGTAGATAACAGACACTACACAAACGGAATGTGTAAATGTGTTGAACGCGCCAGCTTTAGTTAACAGACCTGTACAGCACAATGCTGAGCTTGGCTCGTTTTGCTTAGGTTAATCTAGTTCTTACTTTTTACTGTTAATTTAGTCATTGTATCGTAGGTTTAACTTTAGCAATAAACATGATTTCATTTCATTTAAAATTGTGTGCAACACTAGCCTGCTGACATATAGGACGGGTGTTACCAAGTATGAGAAGCGTAATTATACTAAAGATATAATTATTAATATTAAAAAAATGGAGGGACGAAAAAATATTTTATAAACACCAATATGTTTCCAGTTGTCTTCTCTACCAAATAAAATTGGTTTGATCCAAGTTAATTTTAGTTCGGAATAAAAAACCACCATCCCTACCAAAGCTAAACATATCCTTTAATCAAAATCGGTTCTGTAGTTTAGAAAGAAAGAAAGAAAGAAAATTTGTTTATTAAAGCAAGACCCTTATTTAACATAATAAACTTATCTAAACTTAAATATACCTACATATAAAAAAGGGTTGGCTTTAATAGGCCTCCACTCAGCAATGTTGTGATCCGCCTCGGGACTACAACGCTGATCTTCCGTGGATACCCGCAGTTTAGGCGTGAAAGACGGACCGATTGACAGAATTACTTTCGCATTTATAATATTAGTAAGGATAATAAAAACGAGTTTACATGTAAATTCTTACAGATGGTTTAAAAAAAGGCCACCTTTTTGTATCACATTGCTTGTATGTTTGGTTTGTGTTTCCTGGACTTGTATGTTTTGTGTGCAAATGTGTGCAAAAGTTATGTATTGTATTGTAAAAAGGTATTAGCAGACAGTTACAGTCAACCTTAGAGAATCTCTATCTCTAATAGAGATGGCGCTCGCTGATTTCAGCCGATCAGTGATTTTAAGCTACGCACATGTATACAGGTTGAAAAAGAACCTCCTAGCTTTATTGAAAATCCTGAACCAGTATCACTTACAGAACACTTTTTATTTTTTATTTTATTTTTTTGGAGGGGGGATTTTTTTTTCCTAAACGTAGACAACACCACTCGGGCGCACCCCCCGAGCGCTACCCGCACCCCTTGCGTGTCTGGTGTAAGAGTAATGTCTACGTTTAGGCAGAAAACGAACTATTCCCATTGAAAAAATATCTAAAAATAAATTATTATTTTTTCAAAAATGTGTTCTTTGAGTGATATTGGTTCAGGATTTTGAATATAGCTAGGAGGTTCTTTTTCACCCAGTATGTTTGTGTTTCCTGGACTTGTATTTTTTGTGTGCAAATAAAAAGTTATGTACCTATTGTATTGTAAAAAGGTATTAGCAAATGCAGTTACAGTCAACCTTAGAGAATCTATTTCTAATAGAGATGGTGCTCGCTGATCTCAGCCGATCAGTGATTTTAAGAGAACGCACATAGAGGCAGGGAACCTGATGGGTGACCAAAGTGGCAATTTATCACGAGCGTTTCCATGCTCCGGAGGGTACGTTAAGCAGTCGGTCCCGGCTGTTGTCGATTGACTACAGTCGTTAATACAAAGTCAGAGGCTATTTAGCGGTTTGAAAACTGACACCAGGGTTAGTCGAGTTCGCCACACACTTGACTATACCTACACGATAAGAGGGTCCACGACAGTTGGAAAAACATGAGTGTGGGCTTTTTTGAGTGTGAAAAAAAACATTGAACTTTTCAGATCAGAATCCTACCAACAAGTACCGCAGCGATGTAACGAGACGTGGGAGCGAGAGAGCACGCGAGAGAGCCGCGGCGACAGCGCGTGGGAGCGAGACAGCGCACGCGACGGCCGCCTCGACAGCGCGCGGGAAAGAGACAGAGAATACCCCTCCGCCGTCATGGCGGAACACAGGGGGTTCACGAGACGGCCTGTCACTAGGGTGAGTGGGAGAGAGACGGGAGATATTAGAGCATCGGCCTGGGAGCGAAATGGTAGATGAGAGCCGAGGTGTGGGATAATCCCAATGTGTACGATCAGAGGCGTGGGAGTGAGTTAGAAGTAAAAAGTCAATAGATATTAGGTCAAAGGCGCAGAAACGAGATAGCACATATTAGATCTGAAGCGTGGGAGCGAGATAGTTTGAAAGGTTGAAAGTGAAAAAAAACCTCCACGCAACTTGTGCGATCAGCCGATTGCCTAAGTATACACATCAACGCGGTCTAGGGATATTGCACGATTTTTTATACAAAAGAGGCCTGTTTGAGAAGCTATAATAGCATACTCGAGATACATGGAGGGCTATAATTTTCAGACGAGCAAGTGGAAAACTTGATTTTACATCATCATGCTCAGCAACTAATATTTTCGGCTCATCGGCTGTGCAAAGAGGCTCTGAAAGATGGCATTTGCATTTCAAAATGCATTGTTTATAGAAAACGTTCCATGTTCCATTTTTAAAATCATTTACGACCCACTACGCTTGTTCTGTAATGGATTTTCATAGTATTTTACAAATCAAGCTTAGCAAAACTCCTTGGTGAAACAATCTCTTTTCTTATAAAACGTCAAAAACTCTTTACTGAAAAAAAATAGAGTGCGTTTCAAAGAATAGTGACCTTTGCACATGGACTTAGTACTTTCTCTTTTAAAGGACCGATTACTTAGAAAAATCGTATTAAGGAATATGAAACTTAAACCCATATCAATAAGGTACATTTTCGACTGCTTCTCCGACAGCCTCTATTGAAGCCGAAAGGGACACCGATAAGCGAGGCGGATTGTCTCTTTCTTTTTTCTTGCCAATTTAAAAAAACTTCATTAATCAAAAAAGTCTGGCTTTGACAATGAAGTTAATAACGAAGAAATACGTTGCATTTGAAATGAATTTTAGTTAGAATTGATGTAAATTAATTGTAATCATAATAACTTCGTCATCTTTTCCTAAATTACCAAAAGAAAACGTAAATTTTTTTCAAACCATTTATTTCTACTGGCATCCCGTAAAGTGTCATCGTAATGTCATGGTGGCATGCTTTAAATCGTATAAAAATAATTCATAACGGTAAGGATTATACCAGTTTTTTAAATTAAAATACTGACAAAATGGTAAAAAGATGTTGTGTTCACACTTGTTCAAGTGAATCGTATGGTGGCTGTAACATATCTTTTCACAAGTAAGCTAAAATAATTTCTTATAAATCTATTAGGTACTATGTTGTCCATGATTTCTTGTGTTTGGCGGAGAAAGGTTCTCAATAATGCTATGCTATTTTATTGCAGAGTGTCTAAAGATTCAGAACAAAGACAAAAATGGCTCAACAGCGTTGAAATTAGACAAAAGATAACAAAAAATTCCGTTGTATGCAGCCGGCACTTTGTGCCAACTTGCTTTTATGCTGGAAATTCCCGTCAGTTACTCAAAGTGAACGCAATCTATTATTTATTCTGTGGCAATTCCTACTATTCCTCCGATGGTAAAAACTATTTACTATTGCGAAATTGTATTTTTTTGTATTCGCACACCAACACACCATAAATACACGTTACAGGTCTACAAAGATCTTTTGGCCCGCGGTTTCCATGGTGACGCCTTTATTTACAATACAAGTTCTTCTAACTACAACTGTCGGCCACAAGATCTTTGTAGACCTATAAAATACTACTTAACAGTTATAGTTTTAAATGCAAAGTCCCCACCGAGTGGCACGAGCCTCCCTCAAACAGTGAAGGGGGATTCAGGCCATAGTCCATCACACTGGCCTAAAATGCGGGTTGGTGGACCATGCGTCTTTCGGAAATAACCTTTAGAGGTACAGGTTTCCTCACGATGTTTCCCTTCACCGCTGAGCAAGTGATAACTATTAAATACGAATTAAAAGACGAATGTATAGTGATACAGGCCTCAACCTGGCATCGAACCCACGACCCTCCGCTCACAGGTCCCACTCACTATCCAGGGTTAATTTATTCCGCTCTCATTCCAAACCGCCCCCGTCCAAATACAGTTAGCATCATCATCCTTTTCAAACTTTGAGTTTTTGAAATGAAACTTCTTTGGGCGCGTTGAGAGTGAAATTTCAAAGTTGCGTCACGGTATTCAAAGTTTACCTTTAGAGAAATTTAAGACAGTAATTAAACAAAAACTTTACAAAAAGGGCTATTACAAAATTTCTGATTACCTAGCTGACATGGAGCCATGGGAATGACTGCTCAGCTCTAGAGTTATTTCAGAATTAGTTAAAATTAGAAAATAAGAATTTTTTTAATGTGATTTAAAAAGAGCACCCTCAGAGTTTCTTGCCTGTTTTTCTCTGGGGAAGACTACCTTTGCGAATAGGCGTAGAGTCAGTAGGGTCAATAGAACGAAAGCGTATGTATGTATTTAAATCCTTTAATGTTTGTTTGTATGTATTTCAATTGACAAAATTTATTATTTAATAATTTCTAATAACAATTAACATAAGATCAAAATTAACTTATAGATACTGATTTCCCTATGGAACTAAACGGGCTCTCCCTAAGGTCCGTTAGATAAAATAGGAAAAAACAAATTCTAAGCAAAACACTCCAATTTTACAAAAATCCAATATGGATTGCTTGGGGAAAATGTTTTCATGGGAAAAGTTTTGAAATTAAGTTAAAAGCATGTTTTAATGATTTGATTATAAGATGAGACGAAAGGTGAGTTTTTGTTTTATTTTTTCGCAACCTAACTTCACATTCCCGATGTCCACTACTCTGTGTCCTCCTTGTATATTATCATACAATTTGGTGTTTCATAACAAAAATGTAGTAACGTAAATGTTGCTGATGGTTTGTTATATAAAAATAAAATTAAAGGAAAACTTCTATCCTTCAATGGAAGCCTGTATTTGTCTGTTACGTATACTTTGCACTCCCAAAAAAAAAATTATAATACGAGTAATCGCATTGTCACACTACTAGAACGAGACGTTCTGCCTCGTTGCTCTATCTCTTCTTCGGCCCGCGTTTTTAAACAAAAAAGGCATTTCAAACGAGTGCTTATAAGCTTCGCCATCTAGCGGCGGCGGCGCGCGGCACGGCTCTCTCTTCTTACTAGTTCTAATGTTGAACTAGTAACTAGTTTAGATGGCGCTGTTTTGAAAAAGTTTAAATTCAGTAAAAATATAATGTAGATAACGTGATTTAGTAAAACGTTTATATTCGTTTGATTCTGTGATCGTTAGTGTTCATTATATATTTAATTTTTGTTTTATTTTCCTTGAATACCCTAGGGTAGGCACTGCTTTTCTGCTTGTATGGAATGCACGTCACTGCCTCCAAGCCCCCCAGTTGTCAAATAATTTAATGCTTGCTTGGCGCGCAGTCCACCAACCCGCATTGGGCCAGCGTGGTGGACTATGGCCTAAATCCCCTTCGTGTTTCGAAGGGGGGCCCGTGCCCCTCGGTGGGGACGTATATGGGCTGATAAAAGAAGAAGAAAAAAATATGGATTGGTCTTTATGTTAACTATTGTATTGTCCAGAACTCGAACCTGCTGTCGGCAGTGCTGTGCCTGGTCAAAGAGCTCGACTACCCCAGTCTCGAGGTCGCAGAGATGGCCGTCAGGTGAGATAATTTTTTATTACAAGATGGTTAACTCTTGACCTCAATCTTGACCAAGGTCACAGATGAGGTTGACGATGGAGCGAGTTAACCCAGAAAATGCCTATAAAGTACTGGTACTCCTACGCACCGACGGAACACAGCAAGCTGTTTGGCGTCGGACTTCGCTAGGAGGGTGGTCACGAACCAGACGGCGCTTCTCAAAGCCTACCACGCCGCATGTAACCATATGACGCCACCTCAGATTCAGAACAAATTGAGGTGTCGTTGCCTGGGGTGGATTAATAGGAGGCAGGTCTCATTTTTTTCCTTAGTCGCCTCTTACGACACCCACGGAATGAAATGGGGTGGTGTTATTCTCAACCGATCACCACACGGCAAAAAACCATACAAACTCTTTATGGGTCTATGTATGAAAGGGCGAGTAGGTAAACCACAGGGTCGCTTTTGATCAAATTTTATATATTTTATAAAGAACAAAGATTGATTGTATGTGTGCTTTGCTGTAGTTGAATGTTGAATGTGGAGGGGTGGCCGTCGCTGGCCGCACGCTCCCTCCGCGCCCCGCCTCCACCTCTCTCATGCGTGTACAATGTATACCCTTCTATAATAAAGAATTTCCCATTAGTATTCAAAACTTACCTTTAGAAAAACAACAACTTTATATCTATTAGACAAGCAACCATAGGAATAAATTGCTCAGCTCCAGAGTTATTCAGATATTAAGTCAATTAAAATTTGAAATAAGGAAATTTATATGATTGACTTAAAAAGAGCGACCCTCGGAGTTTCTTGCCTATTCTTCTCCTGAGGAAGACTGCACCTTTGCGAATAGGCGCAAAGTTAAAAAAAATCTAATGTAATTCACTATTTTGACGTATTCTGGGTAACATTCTGTATGTTCTTTGAAAAAAGCTATTTTTGACATTGATACATATACATTATTTATTTATTTAATACATGTAGGTTTAACAGCTTATAATATAAACAGTATTCAACATTTTAAAATACAGATCCTCACAGATAGAAACAAGTATCGCTGAGGTGATTAACCCTAGTGGACAATGTCACATTAGTAAACATAAATTTTGCCAATTTACCTATATTCATTCTTTATTCTTTATTGTACACACATAGTTAGATACTTAATTAATAAACAATGTTACAAAGGCGAGCTTATCTCTATAAGAGATCTCTTCCAGCCAACCCATCCGGTGTCAGAAAAGCTATAAATTACGGGCACAAGACTGTGTGCATTAATTATAGTAGTTATAAAAATAAATATTAATAGTTACTACTAAAACAAAAATACAACATAAGAAATATATACATTTATACATATATATATAATATACATAAATACATGCTATTTAATATAGTATGCTATTTTAACATAATTAAATAATTTATGAGATATCAACACTATAAAATCAGTTTTTGAATTTTTTTTGAGTCAAAGCCTGTTGTGGCGAAAAAAAAATTGTTAGCATTTCTATTCATTTACATATTTTTAACCCCTTACAAAAGAGTGGTGTCATAAATTCGACGTGTGTATTTGTGAATCTATCTGTGGAATCGTAGCTCCTAAACGTATGGACCGATCTCGATGCGGTTGTTTGAAAGCTGACGCAATCGAGATCTCATCAACACGGTCTAGGGATATTGCACCATTTTTCATACAAAAGAGGTCTGTTTGAGAAGCTATAGAAGCATATTCGAGATACATGGAGGGCTATAATTTTAAGACGAGCAAGTGCTAAACCTACATTTTCAATCTAGTCAATAAAACGCGACCAAAATGAAAAAAACAAATCCGTAAACTCGACCATTTTCATAAAAAAGCAAGCAAAAAGTGCATTTTCGTTTTCGTCACGTTTTCACAAATTTCAAGTAAAACAAAAATTTTTGACTATAATTGTAAATTCAAGTTTAGCACTTGCTCGTTTGAAAATTATAGCCCTCCTCCATGTATCTCGAGTATGCTATTATAGCTTCTCAAACAGACCTCTTTTGTATGAAAAATCGTGCAATATCCCTAGACCGTGTTGATGTGTGTATGTATAGTTCTTAGCTACATTTAATTGGAATTGGTTCAGCGTGTAATAGTTATAAGCTATGAATATCGGGGTGATACATTTATAATTTTAAAGTTATTAGTTATTGAGTAAATTCTTACACTTGACTTCAGATGTCGCATGGATGAGTTGGCGAACACGCAGTGACCGAACATTCGCGCCGAATGCGAGCCAACACAAACATTCGCCGCCAACACGAACGCACCACTACAATGCAATGCAGCTGTTTAATGCACTAATGTCGGCACTAGATGGCGCTATTTGTTTTAAGGCACTTCACAGAATATGTCTAACTTCTTTGGCGCATATTTTTAACCCTAATCCAGTTTCGAAGAGCAACATAAATCAAAAAATATAAACAGTTAACAAATCTAGAGTATTATTAAGAACAAATTATGAAAGTATTTTTCAAAAATCATTTTGCTATGAGATTTTTCACGGGTTAGACTGCACCTTTGCGAATAGGCGTAGAGTTAAATATAAATCACAAATGAATGATTGAGCTTCCTAAGAAGAATACAGAAAAAACACAAAATATTGTTTTAAAATATATTTCTTTAACAATGGGCTAGGTATGTGCAAGATTTTTAAAATATTTTTTCTAAGCAGGTTTAAGGTTCCATATTAAAATAAAAAATATATGAAATAATTTTGATCATAGATAAAAAATTATTAATTTTTAAAATTTTGGTTACGATTTGTTGCTTACTACAGCATTCTACGGTTTAATTCCTTTGGAAAAGTAAAAAAAAGACGTTTGACAGTTGGTTGACATATATAACCTAACCGTTGTGTTTTTGAGTTGTTAGTTGTTGAGTTTGTTTTTGTTTCGTGGTTATGATTATTTGGATATTTACTGACGACTTGGCTCTACCTGGACTCTACCGTTACCTTCTGTTTCGTGGTTTTGATTATTTGGATTTATATTTACTGACGACTTTGCTTTGCTTCCTGGACTTTCGAACTTTCGCAATACACTGGATTCTGACACTATGGATACCGCTCAGTTCGTTAGAGCTGATTCTACCAACTTGCCTGAAGTAACAATCAACCAAACCCGGAAATAAACAACCAAAAACAAATTGAAGTAGATTGTTTTTTTCTTAATTGGCATGACAGCTTGGTAAAGAAATACGATTGCATAATGCCGTACTCAGGATTAGCTTACCGTACTGAGAATCTTTTAATTTATTATATTTTTATTACAAATGATAAATTGTTTAATTTTTTTTTTGACCTTATTCCTTTATGTTAAATAAAAAATTAAACAAAATTAAAAATATTTTTAAAATGTCATACATAGCCCATTAGCTTATTTGACTTTTTAGATGATAACGAAAAACGCAATGCTAAAGAGATTAGAAAATAATTAACACGCAATTGCAGAAATATCCATTAAAGTTAATAACGCGACTTTAAATTTAATACCATACTGACACTTTCCATCTTGTTGGTGTAAACAGGGACGGCATTACATTTAGAGGAGCTTTAACTCTAAAGAACGTTTTTACAACTGTGTGAAAAAGAGCCTTAACTGTCAAAAATTTAAAAACTAATTAGCGCCATCTTGTTTAAAAATAACACAACTTCCAAGGCCGACATTATTGATACTTTTGTTTTATTTAATGAAATAATTTATTACTTATAGGTACATATAATTTCCTTTTTTTCTACTCATGTAAAATTGTAAATGAACGCAAAATATTTATTCCTTATAAAAAAATAATGAAATCGAATAAAAATTGAAAAAGACCACACATGAAGCTATTTTATAACGCTAATTAACAATAATTTTTTTGGCTTTAATTTAGGCGAACGTTTTAAACGGTTAAATTGTTACCTGGTGTTATTATTTGTAAATTATAAAGAATAGGTACCTGTTGGGCTCCAGAAAATTCATAAATGTAATTAAAAAAATCTAAATTATTTGTACAGACTGCAGCACGTCAGGTCATCCATTTACACACGACAGCAAATCAGGTTATACATGTTGACCTTAACGTCGCCCTTATGTCGTTCTTAATGACGGCGGCTTTCGTAGTGCGAATGTATAACCTAATATGCTGCTGTATGTACACTAAAAAAAGTCAACTCTATTACGAGTGAGATCCCCAAGTGAGGCCGACTGTGCTGCCGTGTGTACAAAAAGCAAGTAAAACTACCATCTAACGACAGAATTAATATGAGCCATAAATAAAGCTAACCTATACTTACCTACTTAAAGAAACTTAATTTCCTTCCATTATGCATTAGTTATTTTTATTTGTCCACTGCTGGGCTTAGGTTGTATGTTTATAAAATGTATATTTTGTTGTGCGTTGTTTATTAAGCGTTTTTTATACTTATATTTAGAAATGAAATAGATGTGTTGTTTAGTTATAGTAATTGATTCATGTCACAGCGAATGAAAAGAACTTGAATTTATTATTTATTTTGGAACAAAATCTTTTTGGTTTTTGAAAACCTACAACTACAAACAATATAAAGGGTGTAACGGTCAGCTTAAAATAAACAGAAACTGAATTCAGACTATTATAATCTTTGACAAAGGACACGTTAATGTGAGAGGAAATTAAAGAGCTTAATGTAAAGCTGAAAAAAAAATCAGACCATTATTCTGAACGATTTTCCAGTGGATTTTTTTCATGTTTTTTTTTAAATATATTCTGCTTTAAAATTGAATAATTATTCTAATACATTGCATTTTCCAATAAAAACAATGATAACCTCGTAAAACACGAAAACCAGCAATGTTCATCGCATTCTTAGAGCGACGCGGCGCAGATGGATTTAGAGTACATCGCGTATCGCTTAAGTAGGTAATAGTAGATTACCCAACAAGTGAAAAAAAGGTGAATTCTTTTCGAGGCATTGAGTTGTATCCCGAGAGGAGCGAAGGATTCTAAAGTTGAATCCCGAGCGTAGCGAGGGATTCTAGATTAGAATCCTGAGCGGATTGAGGGATACAAGAGCCGAGATGAATTTTTTTTTCACGTGTTAGGTACTCTACTTTTTACCATTGACTACGAGAAAAAGAAAATAATTACTCTGTGACAGTAAATTATCAACAATAGCAGCTGCTTTAACGCGAAATGACTCTGAAACGAGAGGTTCACTTTCATCACTGGATGTCGAACTCATTTTATGATTTTGAGACAAAAACTTTTAACAGAAACTTTTAATTGCATGAAAATTGCACAGAAAATTGGCTGAATTCCTTATTCTAAATTTAAAATTTTTAACCGAGCCATATTCCATACAGCCAGTTATTACATACAGCCAAGGTTTAGTACGTTTTTATAGCGAGAGTATGCAACCTCCTTGCACATTTTCTTTTGTTTTCTTACTAAAATCCTTATATTCGCGCATGTTCCAAATTCAAAATGTTTTATTCACTCAGTGAAATAAACAGCGTTTTATTCACTGTTTTTGAAGAATAACGGACCCTTTTTCGAGGGGCAATGGTAAAAATAACATTTAACTTTACCCGTCGCGCGCTTGTTTACGGCGCGTGCGCTACAAATCCTGCACAAACGGGTGTGCAACAATCTCGCGAAGGTTTAACTCGACATTTCCGGCAAAAAATAATTACCTGTATTTGATCACAGTTATGGGTAGATTCCATCATTTAAGTATTTGCTAAGCTGTCCTTTACACCCTGTGTAGGTGAAGTGATTTATTTACATTATAAATAGCGTTACAAAATGTTTTATGAAAAAACGTTATTTTTTATTATAAGATGGGTTAACTCTTGACCTCAATCTTGACCATAAGGTCAAAGATGAGGTCGACGATGGAGCGAGTTAACCCAGAAAATGCCTATACAGGCACTGGTACTCCCACGCACCGACGGAACACAGCAAGCTGTTTGGCGTCGGACTTCGGTAGGAGGGTGGTCGCGAACCAGACGGCCCTTTACAGAGCCTACCACACCGCATGAGACCATAGGACGACACCTCATTCAGAAAAAAAATGAAGTGTCGTTGCCTGGGATGGGTTACTAGGAGGCAGGTCTCATTTGTGTTTCCTTAGTCGCCTCTTACGACACCCACGGAAAGAGATGGGGTGGTGTTATTCTCAACCGATCACCACACGGCAAAACAATATTTTTTTGTAAATATGAACTTTATCGTCTTCAGGTCTTTTTCATTCGTTTGGCCATAAATAATAAAATGTGTAAATTGTGAAGTGTAAAAATGAAATAAAGCTGTGTAACTCAATGAATTGTTATAATTGTGATATGTTGAAAGTATTGTATGAGTTTGGCCACCATTTAATTTAAAAAAAGGGTCTTTCTGCTTCCAAAACAAAAATTATAAGTTAGAAAAACATTATTGATGTCGTGCTATTAAATATCTCTGACATGTTGTGAATTTTCTTGACATGTTAGGAATTTTCCTGACACGTTGAGAATTTTCGTGACATGTTAAGTGATTTAATAACATGTTCGATATTTTTATGACAAATTAATAGCTATGACTTAAATGTTATTCGAAAATGGGTTCACCGTTTTTTTTGTTATTTTTAAGGCAAGGGCTGCTTAAAAACATTCTGACGGGACAAAGCACACGCACATGCGGAAGTTACTAACAAATTTTATACTGTCTTGTTAAGATGTTTTAAGATCATATTTGTAATCCAACAGGTTTTTTGTTTAAATGGGTGACTAACTATATTTATAAAAATGCATATTGATCATTTTTGACATAACAATTAACAATTGAATGGATTGAATCTTTTTTTTAATGGTGACCAAACGTGAGATGATCGCGCGTGAGATGTTGTGAACAAACAGACAAGACTCACTATTGTTAATATAATATGTTTACTTAAATGTGAAGTGATTATAGACTAATATAAAATAAAATAATGAAATTAATTAATAATAACTTGCCACCACTAAAAATTTGTTTTATTTTTCTCTGTATGTGGTCCTTTCTCTCTTAAGAGCAGCTCTCTTGTCGGTAGAGTAAGTATATACGTCTTTTATTTATATCTCCTGCCAATGATCGGAATAACTACGCCCAGTGCCCTATGATTGTAAGAGCAGTGAATCTATCTATCTATACTAATATTATAAAGAGGAAAGATTTGTATTTTTGCATGTAACGAATAAACTTAAAAACAACTGGACTGATTTCAAAAATTCTTTCACAATTAGGATGCTACATTATCCCTGAGTAACGTAGGCTACATAATTTTCCCGAATTCCCACGGGACTACCTAGTCCCGTGCGGAATGCTAGTCTATAAAAAAATAGAAGTTTGCATTCAATTGACGTTGATAATGATAAATGATCTTGAATTGCCAATAGGTCCCAATTAAACACAAGAGAAATAAAAAATTATCTCAATACAAATAGAGTAAATCCTGTGTTGATTCGGAAGTCCATACTCTCATGAGAAAGAAGTCTTCTCAAACTTTTGGCTCCACGAACCCCTGTTAAAGTTTCCTTTCCATATGACAGCAAACCTATTGCCTGACCAATTAAATCCCCCGGGGGGGGGGGGCACCTTTAGAAAATACAGTAACCGGCAAACTTATTGGCCATCGCGTGAGGTGGTAAGGGAAAGTTCTCTTATCTTCGCACCCCCGAAGAGACCTATTTTTCGTTTCTGCGCATAAGGTCGTTTGTCCAAGAAGTTTGCCGGCTACTGTAATAAAGTTAACTGTTGAAGAAAATAAGGTTTTTATTTCAATAAAAGGTAACAAATACAGTGTCAAAAGAAATATATTTTTAATATTAATGTGTTTCTTGTCGAAAATTGAGTCAATTTTAGGAGTAATTTCGAACAATTTAAGCTTAATACTGACTGCATCAAGTCGATTTTGTACTTATTTCGTTTTATCACATAATCTTGCCGCGAACCCCCTACCGACGAATGGCGAACCCCTCGGGGTTCGCGTACCCCACTTTAAGAAACCCTGTACTAGGGCAATAGGTCTTCCTCGTTTTCCCTCTTATGTACGGACGGCCGCCGCAACTCAGGTTACCACACGCGTGCACTCTGTGCTGTTGTGATAAGAGCGGTTTTGCAATGAAAATGGAGTAACCTTATGCGGCCTCTGTACATGGTAAGTAGTTTTATTGGGTCCCTTATTTCGGCACTGCCCAGTGTCAGATCTTGATTTCAACTAGACAGAAGTCCTCAATTGGTCGAAATTAGTCGGCAAAGGAGACAATTGGTCCCCCTCCTGTTAATGAGCTATAAGGATTTAGTGCCGAAATAAAAAACTGCACCACCTAGCGAAGATCTGATTTCACCCAGAATCAGTCCAACATTGATGGAATTCAGACATCAAGTAAGTGCATCAGATTTGCTCGACCTTCCGTCAAAAAGTTATAAGCATTTTCTATGAAATAAGTTTATTTCGGCACTGCCCCAAAAAATCCTTATACAATTAACGAAAGGGGGATCAATTGTTTCCTATGCAGACTAATTTGGACCAATTGCGGACTGATTTTCTGTCTAGTTGAAATTGAAATCAAGATCTGACACTGGGCAGTGCCGAAATAAGGGACCCAGTTTTATTTACTTTTACTTGAGATGCATGTATGATGCACTGCCTATGCTCACACAGGCAGGCACGCGCGCGTGTACACTGCATGACTTTCATGGGTGGATGGTGTATATCTGTACACTCAAGAGCACGTCAAGCTTGACACTTTGGACTTTGGACCGGCCCTGCATTGTATGGCGCGCAGTATAAATCAGAGCTCAGCTTAAACAGTGTAAAGCGTGACCTGCTCTTGACTGTACTGTATGGGTGGATGGATTTTTCTTTTGTATTACGCTAACTAGAAAGAATAGGAAATAGTGTGATTCTTCGTCACCACGCCACGCGCGCAAATTTGAATTAAATAATATACAACATATGTTTGTAAACTGACTGTTTTTTAATTCAAATTTGCGCGCGTGGCGTGGTTACGAAGAATCACACGACCTTAGGTTTCAGAAGTGACTAGGTATTTAAAAAAAACAATATATAGCAAAAATATATTTATTACAAAATTATATGTATAAAATGAACACAAAAAGAATCACAAAACTTCATCAGAGTATCTGCATAGTAAAAGGCTGAGAAAAGAGAAAGGTGCAGGAAGCTAGAAGAGGCCTACACTCAAAAGGGCTCAAAGCATCGCTCTATCACTGGTGGCCATGCGCATCACCGGTGAGATTAGAAGCTCATTTTTTGAGGGTTTTGTTTTGCGGATTACTAGTACTTAAGTACCTAATCCGCAAAAAAATTAAAATAAATATATTACTAGTATTAGTAATCCGAAAAACAATTTGTAATGAATATATTACTAGTACTAGTAATCCGCAAAACAATACCCTCAAAATAAGCTTCTGATCCCACCGGTGATGCTCATGCTCATGGCCCCTCAGTAATAGAGCGATGCTTTGAGCATGTTTTGTATGGGGCGTGTGAGGAATACTGTATAGGTAGACCTGTAGTATGGTTGGCAGCCAACGTGTGGACCCGTGCCAGTTACTAGTACTAGTAATCCGCAAAACAATAGGTACCCTCAAAAATAAGCTTCTAACCCCACCGGTGATGCTTATGGCAGCCAAGGTGTAACTAACCCTAATTTTAAGTTTAAATCTAACATAACTAACACATAATATCACTCAATTGCTACAACTATGTACTTATTTGAATTGTAAATACTTATCAAAAGTGGAAATAAAAAGGCTTTTTTTGTCGCTCATAAAGACTATGAAATTGGATTTGTGACAAAAGGGGTTTGAAAAAAAACGGCAAGTCATCGGCCGCCATCTTGGTTTTTAATATAAATAATCACCAACATTTTACATGCGCTAGACCCGTTTATTTAAAATGCCGTGCCTTCCTGTTCTCTGCCGGGAACTTCTCTAAAATCTTTCGAGCAGTAGCATCAGCTTCGTCTATATCTGAAAACGCCACAGTAGTACAGACAACACGTCTTCCTTTAGTTTTACACAACCCGCGTGAGGGATTAGGGATTAGTTAATATGTACTAATAATAAAGTAAAACGTTCGGCGCGCATGGGACTTGAAATCCACGACCCCAGGATTAGATCTGGTGCTCTAACCAACCTACACGCACGACGAAATGTGCTTAGTAAGGGAATGAGAAATTTTGCTGCTTGACTTGAAGGCACGATAGCTCAGTTGGTTAGAGCAAAAGGAGATCTAATCCTGGGGTCGTGGGTTCAAGTCCCATTAGCGCCTAACATTTTTCTATCCCTAAAATTACGTATTCCTTTCTTCTACTGGACGTCCAGACGCACTGGGGAGTCACACGGAGCGCTTTTAATATTCCTTTGGAATTATCTAAGCTCATATAACCCGAATCTCTTTAAGTTCAAGTGAAATGTGATAATGCTTCTTCTGGGTGAGCAGAGCACATATTGCCAGTGAGTTAATTAATTTATTTTATTACGCTAAATTGTGGTCCAGAGCGAATCCATTGAATGTCCCGGTCGGGCCAAATATTTTATGTAAAAAGCAGAAATATGGTCTCGGGTCATGGGTATTCGTTTCCGCCTTTGCGTATGTTCTAAAAAAACTAACAACGCCACAAGGGAAAAAATCTATATATATATATACATATATATATATATATAAGCTCACGCCTTTGTCCCATTGGGGTAGGCAGATACCACAGATTGCCACCTGCTACGATCCAAAAACACATCTTTCGCTTCCTCTTTTATATTTAAAAAAAGGTATAAACTTAAAATTACTCACATTCAGTGTCTTCTTCCGAGTCATGTGGAACTAAATTCATGTCAAATCCTATCCCTTTATAGCACATATTCATCGGCAATGCAGGCCTCACAGCCTTGTCAGCAAAACACATGTTCACTGGAAGAATATTCTCAAACAACCTGTAATAGTCGTCTCCTTCTGGAATTACGTGGTTTTCACGGTCACTCACGCGCTGTTTCTCGAGATATTCTACACGAAGATTATTGTAATAGGATCTCGTTTTGTATACGTCTGTATTTGTATTTGAAGTACTGTTTGTACTTGGTTTAACATCATTTGTATGTTTGAAGTCACCGCTATCATTGCTTAGAATTTGTGTGATGGATTTATCAGTACTTTGAAAAGATTTTGAATCTTTACGTGAGCTTAGTAGATTTAAAGGAATTTCATCTTCCGATTCACTATTATCATTAAAAACTTGCACGTGAGTTTCATTTTTAATTCTTAATCCACAGGTTTTAGCTTCGTTCTCAGAAATAAACTCAAAATCTGATGAATTATATCCTTCACAGTATTCAGAATCATCATTTGATGAAACTATAGAGTCTTTGTCGTTTGAATTGTCTACTTGTGTCACTGTAACTGTATTGTCTTGGGATATTTCTATTTCGATAGCTTTATCAATATCATGCTCTTTATTTTCAACCAAGTCTTGTCCATCTTCATTACTTGCTGCGGGACTCTGATTATCTTCTAAAATTTGTTTGTTTTGTAGCTCTTTGCAATCATTTGCGTTATCAAAACCACGAAAAACGTAAAGTTCATCTAAATAAAACACATCATCTGGGATATATTCTTCAAAAACATTTACGTCTACTTGGTCTTGTTCAGTTTTTAATAAAACAACTTGTTGATCTGTTTTCTCATCATTTTCTGCGTCATTTGAATCATCGACGTCATTTTCATGATCATTATTTTTGTTAATACCTTCAATTAAATCAAATATCTCATCTATATCTGGAATATTATCGGTATTAGAAACTATATCTGACAAATTTTCATTTTCTGAAGCTTCTCTTGCATCCACTTCATCTTTAACATCAGGTCTTTGTACATAAGCATTAATATCCTCGATATATGAAAATTTTTCGATAGTTTCATCATCTCTAGGAATACTTTTGTAAGATTTCTCTATCAAATATTGCTTTATGAATTCTTCGAAGTCATATGCTTCGTTCTTCAGTTCAAATTCTTTTTTTGTTTTGGTTTCCATATTTTCTATGTAAATTGTCTTGGGTACTTACAAATATAATATAAGATTAAGTATGCTTCATCTATTTTTGTGGAAATTATTGGCTGTAATGATAAAATCACAGTGGTTAGTAAAGACAGCAGCACGTCAGGTTACCCATTTGCTCTACTAAAGCCGTCGTTATTACGAGCGGGATAAGGGCGACGTCAAGGTCAACATATATAGCCTGATGTGCTGCCGTGTGTACTACCGTTCAATGGCGGCATAAGGGGGGTCGGTCCGCCCCGGGTGCCAAGTATCAAGGGGTGACAAGTTGACAACGGAATGCCACTGGCGCATCTGCACGACCAGTGTTGCCAACTAGACTGATACGAAATGTGCTAGTGCTGCTTAAAAAATGCCAATTTTTTTTATTGAGTTTTGTAATATTGGATAAAGTGCTTAAATATAATGCTAATTTAATTTTAAATCAACAGTAAAAGTGACTGGAGACATATGATCCAGACTCTCATGACGGCGACGGCGAGAGTGACAGAGCTATACTAGGAAGCAAGTATCTCTGTCACTCTACTACCTACCGACTACCGATTTCTTGCTTCCTAGTATAGCTCTGTCACTCTCGCCGTCGCCGTCGCCGGTGCCGGCCAGTCGGGAAACGCCCATAAGGGCCACACATCCAAATGTACATTTGTGTGTAGGGAAATTGATGAACATTTAATTGTCATATAGTTTTCACTCTAAGGAATATGAAATGAACTTTATTTAGCTTGAAATTTGTGGAAAAGAGGGAAAAATTAAAATAAAACCGCAGTTTTTCTTTGCTTTTAGTATGGAAATGGTGAAATTAAATTTTCATTTTCGTCTCTTTTTCACAAACTTCAAGCTAGATAAAGTTCATTTATAGGAATTTTGAATTCGGGTATAGAACTTGCTCACACTAAAGATTTTATTAAAAATACGTGTCTTAAATACTTTTCACAGCTTCTCAAAGAGGTCTCTGTTGTATGAAAAATCGTGCGTGTTCCCTAGACTTTGTTGAGTAGTGTATATTCCTACAGAATCGGTGTAGTTGTGGCTCCGTTTTTATATATACATACCTATACGTCTTTATATTTATATTTGCTTCCATAGTGGAACGTAAAATCATGCATCGGGTAAAGAAATGCATTGGGCCGTTCATCCGTCGTCGACAGTTAGTAAATATGTAAGTAAGAAGCTACGCGGTTTACTACTACTACATTTTCAACATTTTTCAATGACCAAATTAAACCGGATTGAGAGACTTATTCAGTACAAATCATACCTTGACAAATTATCCTCACAATAGGTACAAATAGTTATCCTGAATAATATCCCGAACTTTTAATCAATCAATAAATCACAAATACTATACAATAAATCAACGCACTCTTTAAAACAGCTGTAGGAAAACAAAAAGGCGGGAAACGGGCAACGTTTTTTAAGCAATGACACAAAAATTATTCAGCCAAGTTTTTGTTGTAAATAAAAAGGCGATTTATAAATATTCACAGCTTTATTTCAGCATTTAATGACGACAATTGTAATGGGGCTTCGAATTTAAGACACTAGAGGCAATGATTGTTAAAAGTTTCGTTACAGTCGACAAAAAGTTTTCCTCATAGAGTCTACGCAATTTACTTTCTTAAACTTAGTTTACAACGGCATTTACAAAAATACTGCCAAATAAGAAATAACAAGATCTTCCAACTTACAAAATATATAATAAAGACTATTTTATAATCATAAATAAATGGAAAGTAATTGGTTTTGTCACTTTTTGCCCGATTTCTTTATACCGCCGGTCACTAGAGGCCCTTTCTGTGAAGCCTTGGCTTTAGCCTCCTGTAAATAAATAAAAATTCAATGAAAAAAATGTAATTAATAAGTAATGGGAGGTTTTCTTTTTGGGTATTAAAAAAAAAAGTATTTCCCCAGAGCTCTCTAGATGGCGCTGAACTGACTCCGTTACTAGGTGCCAAAGCCAAAAGGCTTGGAGAAAAACATTGCATTAAATATTCTGAGTTTGTTTTGGCTTTCCAATCATCCTAGTTTTCTCGCGCTTTGTTATAATTCAGTTTTGTTTTTTCGTTGTTTTCGCAAAATCGCCTAACTACGTATGGTAGACGTGATTTTGATGTGATATGACTATAACGTTTCGTTTTATGATCTCAAAATTACGTTGAAGTGAACTAATCAAAAATAATTTAACGTTCCGTTCCTTGCAGTAACGTACATAGTTTAGCGCCATCTATCCGGCGACTGGGGAAAAAATTAAAAAAAATAAAAAGAAAATCCCTCTTTTAGGTACATATGTACCTACATATGTTTGATAGCTTACATTTTTTTTTATTAAGGTGTCATGTTTAAGCTCTCGGTTTACACAGTTTAGCCCCAATCACCACTATAGCGCGTGAGTTGGCGGTCACAGTATAGTTGGTGCATATCTTAGTGAAGCGCTAGCAGCCTAGTGGCGCTCAACGGAAACTGGAGTAGGGAACCTTCAGACAATTTCACTAAAAACTGCAACTACTGTGCAAGTTTGAATTTTTGTTATCTACATATAACTGTACAATAGTAATAGTGTATTGTGCACTCTACTAACTTAAAACAGTGTAGTGGTAAAATATTTCAATCTCAGTATAATAGGGGCTGATGAAACAGTCGCCCATGTGATCTTGGACTGCATGGGAGTGGCAGAACAACAATCCTTGCAGATATTAATTAGTTCACTACGCAAAGCCTTCGAAATCCCTAGGAGGATTCTGGAGACGTATTTTTGAAACAATAGAATTCCAATTCGCATACGAATTGACAAGATTTGTATGCGATTCTCACGCGAATCTTGTCAATTCGTATGCGAATTGGAATTCTAATGTTTCAAAAATCAGGCCCCTGAGCTTCTGGGCGGAGCGAAGTTGGTTTGAGTAGCCACTGACCTACACGCATAATGGGCCATCTTAGAGCCTAAATGCGGAAATGGGAGCCTATATCACTAATCACCTTCACGATGTGGAATAGCAATAGTTTTATATTGTACTAGCTGATGCCCGCAACTTCGTTTGCGTGATAATTTTTTCTTTTGAACTTGATTTAGTTTAAGATTTAGATTTTTACATACAAGAGTTTTTTCCCGCTAACTCCCGTTCCCGTGGGAATTTTGCAATATCCTGTTGTAACTAAGCTTTAAGTTTACTAAGGTACCTGCATGCCAAATTTCAAGCGTCTAACTTAAGCGGTTTAGATTTTTCATACAAAAGGATTTTCCCGCTAATTCCCGTTCCCGTGGGAATTTCGGGAATTCCTTTCTTAGTGCACCTCTACGGTACCTAAGCTACGTCCCTTCCAAATTTTAAGTGCCTACGTTTAGCCGTGTAGGCTGTGCGTTGATATGTCAGTCAGTTTCTCCTTTTATATATTTAGACTACAGAACGCGACTCACTCCCCGATTTATAATTGACTAGCAGTCGTCTTTTGTCATTTTGATAATGAGAGAAAGAGACAATCAATACTTAAAGATTAAGATTGATAAGTGCAACTTTATTTGGGAGACACAGTAATTTTCCTTAAATCCAAATTAAAATGTTTAAATACAAAAATTATAAGTGTCATCCGAAAAGGTGCTGGCCCAGCATTTGCTACAGGGATGAGGCTGTAGCGCTGATATTCTGCCAGTACCATAAATTAAAGGAGCGTAGAGAGTGTGATGACCTGATCGAAACCTACAAGATCCTAAATGGTCACTACGATATATAGAATTTTGACAAACAGATGCTTCGATGAGACCACAACACCCGCTTAAGAGGACATCACCTTAAACTACATATCTGCTTCTCCCATAATAATCCCCACAAACACTTCTTCCCTAATAGAGTCGTGCAAGGATGGAATAAATTACCAGAAGTAGTTTCGGCACAAACAATACTTAGGTACTTAGAATTTAGAATAAAAATTCTAAGTACCTAAGTATTTCTGTTATCAGAAACGTAATAGGTAAAATTTAGAAAAGTAACTGTGATGTGTGACTGTATGTGTGTCTGTACACGGGCCTTAGACTAGCAATAGTTTTGGTTGGCTACCTGCAGGGCCTTCTGCTGTTCCTTGAGTTTCTGCTTGTGAGCCAGGTCGTCCTCGTCCAGTTCCTTCGAGTCCTTCTTGGGAGCCTTCAGCGGCTTCTTCTTACCACCCTCGCGGCCAGACATCTGGAACATCACAAAATCAATACTAGTTAGGTAGTTTATATATTAACGTAGAGGACACTGACTCCTTATTTTACACTATTTTCAGTAATTATTTGAAAGTCCGTTACGTAGTTTTTGAGTTTTAGTTTCTGACAGACAGGAAGATGCGGCGTTGGACTTTGTTTTGTGTAGTATAGATATACCGGATTGTGCTATATCTATCAATAAGAAATGACAAAACAAAAGAATTGGACATTTTTTCCTATTTCAGTTTTCAATACTTTTTATTTCAGTTTTTCAATAATTTTCTATGTAGTGTGTTCATGATTAAATTCTAGGTGCTGGTCAAATGGATATAGCAGCGTATGACTTTATTAAAAATGATTTTTATTTTATTTGAGAAAGAGTTGTGGCTATATTTTCAGAAAGAAGTTACGTTTTCATTGGTAATAATGATAAAAGTATTAGGTACCTCGTCTTCTCTATCCATTGTTTGAAAACAAAAAAAACTAAAACAAATAATTTAAAAGTTTTTAGTAAAAGTGTGACTTTCATAAAAACAGTTTTATTTCTGTAGAAAAATGTTATTTCAGCATCTTTTTAAACGATTTGTTTTGCATGCAATGTAATAAATACTTCTGTTCATCGTACGATCATGTTTTGGAATTAAAGATAAGAAATTATGACTTGCACATGACATAATTATGCGACTTTGTCTCAACTGATACAATGTTAACATTTTTTCTCAATAATTTACCTTATTATGTTGCATTGTATTATTTACTAGTGGCCTTACTAATAATACTCACACATATCAAAGTACAATAAGTTTATAACGATGAAAAATCAATGAAATACAGTTATAAAATTAAATTAAAAATTTGTGCATGTTGTACGCAGTGTACAAGGTATTATTAATAAGCCTTATCTTATGTATATTCATTGGACAATAAAGAAATGGTATACTTGTAATGCAGAATTTCCCAAACTTTTTAAAGGTTGGATCCCTCAGTGCCGCCTTGCCATGATCCCCAAAAAAATACTTAATAATCTCAAAAGTAATTTACAATGAAAAGATCTAGGTTTATTTATTTAATTTTAATGAGATGGTTGGTTTTGCCTCTGCATTCTTCTAAGCTATAATTTTCTATGGGCTGGACACACTGCAAGAGGCTTAGAAAAATGGAGCAAAAAACAACTACACTGGTGTCCCAGGCACAGAAAAATAAATAGAGGCCGTCATAAGAAAAGATGGGGAGATCAAATTGTAAAACAGCTGGAAGAATGTGGACAATAGTTAAAATAGACATGAATGGAGAAGATAAGAGGAGGCCTTTGCTAAGGGGCAAACAGAAAATGAAGATAATTGTTAAATAAAAAGTTTAGTATTTAAGTACAAAAATGTACTGAACAAAGGCTATAAACAAAAATAATATTACAGATGAAACAAAAAACGTCAAGAAATATTACTCTGCACTACTCTCGATTTCTTAAAGTTGTCCCTTAAACAAGGGTTGCCTGGAAGAGATTGCTCTTAGCGATAAGGCTGCCTTTGCTCATTTTTGTTTACTTAAGTATACATACATGTAAAACTTTTTTGTGACTGTGTGCAATAGAGAATTTTTATCTATCTATCTTTATTTTGTCTGTGGACCCGCTGGGATAAGTATGCGGACTATAAGGGGTCCATGGACCCCCGGTTGGGAAACGATGGTAATTCTGCCAACAAAAAACCTCTGATTTGGTTGAACTACTGTTGTACGGTTTAGTAGATAATATAGATTGAAGTTATCAAGTTGAAGTTAAGTTAGTTGGATGTTGATGTTGGTGAGAGCACAGGAGAAAGTCGATCACGACCGTAATTAGTTTATTGTTATAAGTGTACATAAATGTAGGATGGCGACCTCTCACTCCAAGTTAAAAATGCAATCTGTCTTTATTTTGTAAGAATAGAAAAATGCTGCGTTCGGCTAAGTGTAAATGTGGGTCAATTGGTACGTGCAACTGCACTGCGCATGTAAGTTATAAATGTATGGTGTTAAACCGTACAACTGTAGTCATTTAATAATACACAGAACTGACATTTTAATGTGCTTTGAGGTGGTTGCCCCCCTCCTCTTTATTTTTTTTTTATTATGAGATGGGTTAACTCTTGACCCCAATTTTGACCAAGGTCATAGATGAGGTCGACAACGAAGCGAGTTAACCCAGAAAATGCCAATTAAGGCACTGGTACTCCCACGCACCGATGGAACACAGCAAGCTGTTTGGCATCGGGCTTCGGTAGGAGGGTGGTCGCGAACCAGACGGCCCTTTACAGTGCCTACCACACCGCATGAGACGCATGACACCTCAGATTGAAAACAAGCTAATGTCGTTGCCTAAGATGGATTACTAGGAGGCATGTCTCATTTTTGTTTCCTTATAGTCGCCTCTTATGACACCCACGGAAAAAGATGGGGTGGTGTTATTCTCAACCGATCACCACACGGCACTGGAGATCAATGGGTGGTATCATGAAGTAGTTATATATTATTATAGTTATATTACCGAAATAAACCTACAGCTTACCTAATGCCTATCTAATATAGTTGTTGTTTGTGTTCTGTTGTTATCAACCACACACTCACCTCTCTCGAGCTGTGTTAGTAAATATAAATACTTAAATGCAGCGCATTTATTAACCTGGTTTTAGAATAATATTATTTCTTTGGTTTCCTGGCATATATCTGTATTTTTCTATACGAATATGACCAACCATTGTATTTATTAGAACTACAGTGGGTGCTGAGGTCATAGTTTCGAGAAATGTTGTACACTCGGTCTTAAACAGCGCATCTAGATCTCGGGATACGCCGCTCTGAACGAGTGTTTATAAAAAAAATCGCAGCAAAGGCAATAACGAAAAAACTACACAATAAGTTGTTTCAACATAACCTCATCCAAAGATGTATTCACTGTAATTTTTTTAAAGTAAAATATTATTTAAGATAAATATATACTCACTATGATATTAAGCTAGAAATAACACAGGAAATAATCAGACTATAATTTTTTTACGAAATTACGAAATTTTACGGAGCACAAGGTTGTCGAACTGACGTTATTTTTCTTAATTTTATGCATCGTTTCTATGGCATGAGCTTCAATAATTTGTCAGACGGATATACCGCTCACTTTCCTGAAATTGAAGATTGCGCCTATACCATATTAGTTTTAAGGCGAAAAACATTGTAAAGCAGATAATTAAGAAAACGTAGGTAGCACATAGAGATACAGAGCGTTTGATATACAAAGAAGGCATTTTGGTTCGATGCGATCTTGCTATTATTGACTGGAACAACCAAAAAGGAACAAAGAGTTGTGTTATCACAAGACCGAAAATTATAAGTTCCCACGTGATGACTGGTTTGACTGAAATTGTAAGTATGATTTTGTTAACGAAATCACGGGTTTTTTTCCAGTAATAGGGGTGGATTTTTGGATTTTTAATTGTGTTATCGACTACATGACAATGAATGACATTTACCTGTCGCTTTTTTCGTGAAAAAAAATCTTTGTCAAAACTTTTTTTTAATTCTAGCTTAGCTTTTTGATTTTTGAGTCGTGAATCTTTTAAATAGCCTTTTGCCGCCGTTTGGAAATGACGTGACTCTTGCGTGATTCTTAAAATAAACCACTGACTAGATTTTTATTAGACTCACAGACCTCTACAAACTTTAATCATACTTTATCACAACGCACAAAGCATCACAGTATTCAAATATCACACAGAATCTTAAAACTAATGATCTTAGGTATATGAACTTATGAACTTGAAATTATATCACTATCACACCGCAGCCGCAGGAAAGCAAACTGAAGTCAATGGAATAAGTAATAATGATTTCAATCTAGGTTCCTAAGTTTTTTTAATGCCTTGGGTGGCTGAAATTTGTGACAAAATCATCACAGAAGGGACATTCAGTCGAATTGAGAACCTCCTTATTTTTTTTGAAGACTGTTAAAAATTGCATTCCGCACATCTTCACTCTGCCTTTTTAGAATATTTTCCATACAGTAAACCTTCTTTAAAAAAGTATATGTGAGACGGTAAAAACCGCATTTATTCGACGTGTGTGTTAAAAGAAAGTTTAAATACCTATGAAAGTTACCAATAATTATTATACCTACGACTTAAGATAGTGCACAGATTTTACTGGAAAGATATATTTTTTTTTAATTTCTACCTACTTACTTGTATGTGTAGGCATTTTGTTTGAATAAAGTTGTTGTCCATTGTAACTGGAAGGTTGCGGGTTCAAATACTGGTGCGGGCCTGTATCACTAAATTCGTCTTTTCGGGTTTATACATGGATTTTTGATTAATTATTACTAGCTCAGTGGTGAAGGAAAACATCATGACGAAACCCACACGTTTAAGAAAACTCGTTTTCTTTTGGCGTGCGGTCCACCAACCCGCATTTGGCTAACGTGATGGACTATGGCCTAAATCCTCTTCGTTTTTCGAAGGGAGGCCCATGCCCCTCGGTGGGGCGTATATGGGCTGATAAAATAAAGGCGTAACAGCTTTGAATTCGAAGCATGTCGAGGGAGATGTGAAACTATTAAATACGAATTCACACATAAATAGTTTGCTTACATTTTGATACAAAAACACAAAAATTCTCAACATTGTGTTATAGAATGTAGGAACTTAGTTACTTTTATTCTTAATTATTAAATTTCTCAAATCAATCGTAACTTCCGAGCTCGAAATCAAATAGTTATCTAAAAATAGGATGTAATCTTAAAACATTTTGTGAAAACAATGATTAAGTATTTCCATTTCCCAGGCTAGTGTTACACCCATCTTATGGAAAGTTATTGTATGAACTCATAATGGACGTCAACAAATGTAAACGCCCAATTTTTGCAATGATATCACTTATTCCACTTAGTATTCGTGTTTGAGTACCTATCAATTGACGCTTTTTTTGCTGCGCTTCGTCATTTTTAATCTTTAAATTGTTGCTTTGCTTGTTAATTCTTATCGAAGATGAAAAATAGTTCCTTTTTTATATAAAGTATTACAAAGATTAATTGTGTATATTTCAACGCAAATCAATGCTGTACAATATATGTATATCTATTGTTAGTTATTATTTTTATTCATTTTGTAAAGCTTGTTATATGCATCTGTTTTAAAAATATATAGAACTGATAATATTTCTCGAGGAAGAAAAATAAAATATTTGAAGACAATATAGGTAAAAATAAAATGATAATTGTTAATAGAAGAAGTTCCGTAAATAATGTTTATTATCTTGAGTTGTTATTTGTTGTTAAAACAATGGACATAGACTTGTAGGTGTGCGGAAGGGCATTGAAATTGCAGTGTGCCTATCTTCTTTCATATGAGTTTTGACCTATAGTGACGACGCGCAAAATGTGTGAAATAAAAACTTTGAAAAAATATAAGATAATGTGACAAAACCCTTGTAGGCTGTTTGACGTTGCGTCTTCGTTTCTTTTACAAAAGTTTAGTTCAAAATTAGGTAATATTAGTTGAAGTTTATAGACATTATGAGTAGGTTTGTGGTGTGTGTGTTCCTGGTTTGGTTCCTGCGTGGCACATCCTGTGCACCGACCACAAAAGGTGAGTAGATATTTTATTTTTTATTTGTCTTAGTTCTACAGCTATTTTACTAATCTGATAAACAATTATAGTTAACTAAACATAAGCCAATAACATACCTCTACTATGTAGTCTAAATAAATTACTTTAGTGGTAGATATACACAGGGCACGAAAAACAAAACAAAAAAGGAACTTAAAATAAACAGAATGACAAAAAAAAGTAAGCGTATTGATTTATTTCATATACTAGCTTTTCGCCCACGGCTCCACCCTTGTGGACTACAGGTTATATCGTGCCCAGCTGTGGGATAAAATGTAGCCAAAATATAAAATGTTTCATCAGAATCAGTTCAGTAGTTTAGGCGTGAAAGCGTAACACACAGACAGAGTTACTTTCGCATTTATATTATTAGTAGGGATACAAGCTAGTCTGTCGCATCATTATGGGAGTGTGCGTGTGTCTGTGTGTGTAGTTACTGTGAAGTAGGAGTAGGTAAGTAAACACCAACCCGCATTGTGCCAGCCTGGTGGACTACGGCCTAAATCCCCTTCGTGTTTCGAAGGGAGGCCCGTGACCCTCGGCAGGGACGTATATGGGCTGGTTTACTTAAACGTGTGGAGTGTCAGTGAATTCTTATGCACATTTGGCATGATATTATTTTTATTTCTTGCTTCCGTATGCAAACAAACAAATAATTTTTATATAATAAGTTTTTAACAAGTAAGTAAGTAATTAATTTAATTTAATAAAGCCGTACCGGGAACGATTAGGGGCGGGCTATTTGACTGTTAGATTTAATCTAATTTTGTTAAGTTTTAAGTGTAAGTTGACTTTTTTGTATGCAAAAATTAAACCATTTAATAAATAAGTTTTTTTTTTTTTCAAATCGTAATTATATTTTAATTTTTTTAAATATAATTTTATTTGCAATGATCTGTTAATCAAGTGTTTTAGCTTTAATTAATAATAATTCTTGATCGGGAAATTTCAGTAAATTGAAATAGGTTCTTATCTATACTTATATTATAAAGACGAAAGATTTGACTGTTTGTTTGTTTGCATTGAGTAAGCTCCGAAACTACTGGACCGATTTGAAAATTTATTTCACCATTATAATGCTACATGATCCCTGAGTAACATAGGCTTCACAATTTTCCCGAATTCCCACGGGAACAAAGTGCCGGGTGGAATGCTAGTTTTGTAAATAAATGTGAGAAAGTTTTGACAACACTCTTACAGTTTTTCCTACTTTTCTCCGACTTTTTAGCAAACACAGTGTGATATCTAAATAATCTACAAAAATGGTTTTTATGGGCTGTGCTTAAATTAGTTAATTGGACGGTGATTATCTCCATGAATCTGAATATCTCTGAGGATCCTCAAAAAATATTTTCAAGATTCAAAAACGTTTATTTGACATACACACCACAACAACAATGTTACAGAAGGAATAACAACACAAAATAATAATAAAAAAATATAAAATAAAATTAAAAAAATATTTAATAAATTAAAATGGATGCAGTTGTGATGTAGTGCGATGACAAACAGGACTCACCTCAGCATGTGTTGCAGCAGAGGCCACAACGCTGGTTTTCAGTTGAGCCCTTGAAGTTCTAGCACAATAACGACAAACTCGCGCTTGGCTCACGCTGAAACTTTGATTGCGCGAGGGTCCCGCGCAAAGGCTTGCTCGCCCTATGGCGTTGTCATTTGACATAGGACCGCGGTGTTGTTGCGGCGCTGTCACTATCGTACTCGGCCTGCTGGATGAGTGTACGTGTACTTACGTACCTACAATACAATACAATACAATATACTTTATTTGCACACAAAGACATACAATACAATTAACAGAACATAAAACATAGATACAACAAGGCGGCCTTATTGCTAGGTAGCAATTTCTTCCAGGTACCTAGCTAGTCGGGAATGAAGAAAATGTGTATGTGGTTTTCGAGTTACCATACAAAGATAAGGCGGTACCTCCTGGCACAAGTATTGTAATACTTAATACGAGTAGGAGATGCCAACCCAAATGTTTTTCATTTAATTACATTTTCATTTCATAAATTAGCTGATCGCACAAGTTGTATGGAGAGTTGAAAATTCTTTTTCATATTTCGTCCTGTGTTCCTTGGGGAAAATTGGTAAGTTTCGTGGTCACGTCATTCATTTTCGCAAACTAATTTAAAGTCACCAAATATATTATTCAGAAGGTTATTTAATATTAGCGATGCATCCGATACCGATACCGATACCGATATATCGGCGATACTTCGGGTTAGCCGATATATCGGTATCGACGATATTTTTATGACCGATTCAACGATACTTTTTAATTTAAAAATGTAGTGTAAACGAGCGTGTTGTCTCGTCTATTTCGTTGCAAACGAGGCACGAACGATGCTCGGGGAAACCCCGCGCTGTCGCATCTGAGAGACTATTTTCCAGCGCAGGTCTTATACAAACAGACTTGAGAAATCGCCTTTCTCCGCAAAACTTAAGATTACTTTGTTTTTTAAACAAAAATCTGATCAATGTTAATTTTAATTACTAAAATTTTTAATTACCTATCTAATATTAACCTATGTGTCTACTTTTTATAATAATAAAAAAGATCTGATTTGTGATTTATTTACTATACCTTCATTTTTGAATTCACATTAACCGTATCGGTATCGGTATCGGTATCGCCGATATTTTTATAAGAGTATCGGTATCGGTATCGTATCGGCGAAAAGGCGTATCGATGCATCCCTATTTAATATAGATTAATCTGTTCTTTAACAGTTTGAACCTTTTTTAAGTAAAAGCTCAAAAATGGGACCTTTAGGGTTTCATCGGCAATACTTTAGGTCCAATTGTATACATCTACAAATCCGGGAATGCAAATTCCCTTTGGGGAAATTGGGGAAGTTTAAGTGGAGGAGGTAAGTTATTCCAGCATTTGGTTGCTTGATAGCGGAAGCTTCCCTCAAATGCTCTTGTCTTGTGAAACGGTGTGACCAAAATCACACAAATCATTTTGTGTGACCAGTATTTTGGCGTCAGTCATAGAATTTCGAATTGGTAGCCCAACATTCTGGGGCCGGTTGTAGACCATACTGGGGTGGGAACAGCTCATCCAGGCCCCCCAACATACACGCCTATGCGTAGGGACTTCCGGATTGGTTAACATTCCAAAAAATCCTCATAAAACAGTGATGACGGTCAAAGATATTGTTCAAGCCGAAAGAATAGCAAGGAACTAAATCAATGGGATTACGGAATTTGTTTACGTTCCATTGTTCGTAGTACTCGCATTACGAGATAACGTGACATAGATATTACAAATTACACGAAAGCAAATAAAGAATTTGAATGTTGATTTTGAAACAATGCTTCAGATAAACTTCCGCGTATTGAATTAATACTGGGTGTACATTGGCGTATCTAGGGTTATATTCTAGGGGGGGCCGCGGGCCTGGCGAAAATTAAATGTACTCTAGCTTAATACGCTGTGTATTCAAAAGTAACTAATACTGTATTATAGTATGTAACAATAAGTAAGTATGTAGATTTCTCAGCTGTAGATATTTTTTTAAATGATTTTTGTGTGAAGTTATCAGTATTATGGCATCAATTATAGAATTTCGAATTGGTAGCCCAATATTCTGGGGTGGGCCCTAGACCATACTGGGGTGGGCACGGCCCACCCGGCCCCCCCCCTATATACGCCTATGTGGGTGTAAGGGACAGCTAAGCAAATCCTTTTGTTCCTCTTTCACGCTCAAACGGCTGGACCAATTTTGATAAAATTTTGCATGGAGGTAGCTGATACTCTGGATTAACATATAAGTTACATAATTTTCCCAAATTCCCACGGGAAGGAAGTCCCGAGCGGAAAGCTTTTAATATTATAAATGCAAAAGTATATCTGTCTGTCTTTTACGCTTTCATGCCTAAACAACTGAACTGACTTTGATGAGATTTGGTACAGAGACTAGGCCTTGGGAAAGGACATAGTTTACATTTTATCCCACTGCTGGGCACTATATAACCTGTAGTCCATGCGGGCGGGGCCGTGGGCGGAAAGCTAGTACCTACTTAAATGGTGGAATGTAGCTCTAACTATAATCAGCTACAAGTAATTATTTTTTCTCAGAAACGTCGAGTTAAGGAGTTTCCGTCATTTATACTTAACACTACGCAATGTACCGCGTAATCGCGCCATGCGCGCGTTCCCCCCTTACCGCGCTGCTCTCAGAAAGCGATATACATTGCTGGTTTTCGTATTTTACGCTGTTATTGTTGTTTTTTATTGCAAAATATAGTATATCCGTATAGGTAATTATTAAAAAATATTAAAAAAAAAACTGGGGAAATTCATCATATCAGCCACAAAAAATTAACTGATGGATATGGGTCTCCCCAATAGGGGGGTATTTGCCATAGGTACTCGTCACGCTTAGCAGGCGGGTTGGCGAGCGCAGTTCTAGATGTTTGTTTCACACAGCTCAGGTAATGCTGCTGCCCATAACCTAGTTTTATCCATTAGTCGGCTTTTACGACATCCAAAGGAAGAGACGGGGTAGTCGGCGACTGATCAAGCAAGAGTACTGACCGCCCTAGGCTAATTACGAGGACGCGCCCCCATGGGCGTAGCCAGGGGGGGGGGAGTTGGGGGTTCAGACCCCCCCCCGAAATTTTATAAATCATGATCATCTTCCTGTCCTTATCCCTCTACGAAACACTGATTGAGGTCAAGAGTTAACCCATCTTATAATAATAATAAAAAAACACAATAAAGTACAATGGAGAGCAAAGAATCCGGGTCACTTAAAAATCCCAATAATCTCGGAAACTAAAAATGCTTGCCTTATTAAATAATTTGTTTTTAATAGACCATTTAATACTCCTTAAACGAAAGTATTAAACTTTATACTTATTTTAAAATTCTGTTAAAAAAATTAAATTTGAAAAAGGGATACTTTCGAAGATAGAACTTTCAAATTTCCGCATTTACTTTTGCTTTTCTTTCTAATCTGTCATTTAAGTGGGTATATATACCATGTTGATAGTATTCAATAATTATTATTCAAGCTGTAATCTTGTCTCTTTCACCTGATGAATGCACAGAATTCTCACAATGCTGGAAACTGGCCGGAGTCAGCGCGATACAGCCAGGACTGTCGGTGTGTCGCTTTCAACAGTACAAAGAGTTCTCTGATGTTATGAGGAAACAGGCTCTGACCTACGCAGACCAGGAACAGGCAGAACCAGGTGTACCACAGCACGAGAAGATCGATATTTGGTGAACACCATGCTTCATAATCGCTTTCTCACAGGAACTGAACTTACAAATCAGTTTCGACGCCTCGGAGGAAGTAACCCTTCAGTCGTCTTACCGTCCAAACGCATAGACGGTAAGACGACGACTTGCTGAGGCTAACTTGAAACCACTAAGCCTGCAAACGGCCCTAAATTGGAGCGTGGGCATCGTATTTCAAGACTAAGGTATGCCCAAAACCACTTGAATTGAAACATTGAAGATTGGTCAAAAGTTATGTTCTCCGACGAATCAAAATTTATATACTCTACAAGCACGATGGAAGACACAGAGTGTATAGAAGACCAGGGGAAAGGTTCAAGCAAGCATACATCGAGGAAAAGTAGCCTACGGTGGTGGGTCTACTTGTGTGGGCCGGAATTTCTTCTGAGAGTCGCACAGAACTGGTGTTCATAGAAAATGGCTCTTTAACTAGCGAAATATTTGTAGAAGAAATCCTAAACGAACACGTTGGTCCATTTATGGGCAATTTGGGTGAGGATGCCATTTTTATGCATGACAATGCCCGACCTCACACAGGTCAGATTGTGAATGACTATCTTCAAGAGATAGACATTACTCGTATGGAGTGGCCAGCACGCAGCCTCGATATCAACCCGATCGAGGATGCTTGTGACGAGCTAGGGAGATGCGTAAAACAACGAAACCCTCCCCCAACCACGCTTCGTGAGCTCAAAATTGCTCTCACAGTGGAATGGGAGAATATTCCCCAAAATCGTATCAGGATCAGGAACTTGGTGTACAGTATGTCAAACCGCGTAAACGTTTTTGTTTTATGGCGAGATCAGGAGTTTTTTTTATTATGTAATTTTTTGTAATATTACTTTAAGGGGTAGTAAATGGTCTTCTAAACATAACTAAAACATAAATTTAATTAGGCTAGCATTTTTAGTTTCCGAGATTTTTAGGATTCTTCAAGTGACCCGAATTCTTTGCTCTCCAGTGTAGTATCGGCATTATCTGTTGTGTTACCTCCAAATTTATTTTCTGAACCCCCCCCCCCCCCAATTCTGGCTACGCCCGAGGCGCCTCCGTCAGGTGTGTTACGGACGGCCTAAAAAGTAGTAAGTGAGTAGAGTAGTAGTGAAAATTTTAACAGGGTTCATACTACCTATAAAAGTTTTCAGATCGATCTACAAGCAAAACTAACGTTGTCCTCTAATATGCATGATATTCAACCTTAGGATGGCAAACCATTTTTAAGCTGACCGTACATAAAGGCAAAATACTTCACGCATTACGAGATATACATATGTAGGGTAGATGCAATGATGCCAGTGCATGTGAAGACACGGTTTTAGCGCCCCCCCCTCCGATCCTCGCGCCCTAGGCTGCAGCCTAATTAGGAACTTGTAGTAGGGTTAATCAGGGCCTGGGGGTAGTAAAGTTCTTACCCGGCACTACACGGGGTAATTTCACTGGCAAATTATTCGGAATGGTGGTTTAGGGTTCCAGTTTTTGTTAAGCTAACCCATACACCCTGTATTTTTTGCTTCCATGATGGGATGCCATCAGTGATATTAAATAAAAGATACAATTAAAAAATCTGGTGATAACAAAATCAGGGGATACCAATTCTAATCAAATATGTATAAAAACCATCTCGATTACGTCAACTTTCAAACAAAAAAAACGCATCGAAATCGGTCCATTTGTTTGGAGATGCAATACTACAGACAGATACACAAACATAAAAATTCACAGACACACAGATAAACACCTCAATTAACTTATAACACCCCTATACATCCATCAGCCAAACGATCCCAGTTTATTTCCGAAGCTCGGAAACGCTCGTGATAAATTGCCACTTTGGTCACGCGTCAGGTTCCCTGCCTCTGATCACATTGCTTAACCTCACTGATCAGTTGAGATCAGCGAGCGCTACGAGCGCTTGTTTTTCCTGAAGTTTAAATAAATAAATAAAAACATTTATTATCAGGCATCTAAGGCCCATTGATAAATACCTTACAGACTAACATACATATGAATTATAAATAAACAAAATAAAATAAAACTAACTAACACTATTTCCCGGGTGTTTTTCCGGGGGTGTCTGCAACCGGGAATCTCCCTCGGAAACGGCGGAACACCACGCCCTCCGGCCAAAAGCTCTCCTTCATGATGGTCTCCAGCATGAACGTCGGGAACCGCACCACAAATGCTTTGAAACTAGCATGGTGATGCGATTCCAACGGTTTCACTCTCTGGAGACCTAAGGGAACTTTTGTCTTCTGCCGTATGTACTCGACGACGTCTTGCGCAGACCCACCGCGGGGTGCATGCTGTGCACGGCTACGCATTTTAGCTGCGTGGATTCATTTGTTAGACAACGTGGGTCTACGTTTCCACTGCAGTACACGCTATACACGAATTGAAACCCACGACTATGTACAACTGTAGCGTGGCTTGCTGGAATATGTTGCCCACGTAGCTCAACGCCATGCACGCTGTACACGCATGCACAGCGTGCATGGCGTTGAGCTACGTAAGCGCTTATTCGAGCAAGCCACGCATGTATCAATGACGTCATTTCATGCGTAGCGTGTTCGTGGGTCGCAGTGGATACAATCACATATATTTTCTTGCAAAGCGAAGCTTAACTCAGATGCGTAGCTTCTCCGTGCGTCGCGGTGGGTCTGCGCCTTAACTTATTTTGAGGAGGGCCATTTATACTGGGTGACTTTAAGTTAGTTAGTGAAAATTGAGGATTTGGTTTCGGAACAACTTGCCCCAAAGAACATAGTCGAAATATGAAAAAAAAAATTGTATGACACCTTGTGCGGTTCATAAATACACAAAAAAAGAGTTGTTCAGTTTAATGGACTGAACCACCTCCTAAAGATTTTCTAGCTTTAAAGTCACCCGATATGTATTGTTACTTTGATTACAGGCATTTTAAATAGTAGTTTTTTTTTATCAAGCCAAGTCAAGTCAGAGGCCATTGTGCGGTTTGAAAACTCTGACACCAGGCTTAGCCAAGTTCGCCACACACTTGACTATACCCACACGATAAGAAGAAGAAGTTATTTTTATGACCTTAGTAAGTTCAGATTTGTTTTCAGACAAAATGGATGAACTCGGAGAAGCAGAACCGTTCCGCAATGATAAAGAAGAAGCAGAAAAACAGTGTATTAACAATAAGATAAATTTAGAAGAATTAAGTAATCATTCTGAATTAGTTGAAGAAGAAGGGGAAGAACAGAAGGACTGTATTGATGCCCCTTCTCTTGAGATGCAGACAAGTGTAATAACAACAGAAAATGAAGCAGAGAAGAGAACAAAAGCAGAAGATGACAACATAAGTAACGGCGAAAAAGAATACAAACATTACGAAAAAAATAAATTAAATAAAACAGTACACAAACGGGAAGATGGCCATAAAGGACATACAGGACATCTTTTAAAAGCAAGGCAAATAAAGATTATTTCAAGTGAAGATTATGAAGAAAAATTGAAGCAGGACGAAGATGAGCAGAACAAGGAAACAGAACAAACAGGAAATGAGGATGCTGAAGAAAATATTCGTAATCATGAAGGAAACCGAGATGAAGAAAGCCAACATGAAGATAACAAAACAACCTACTTTAACAGTCACGGCAGAGAGACGGAAAACGTCCAAGAAATATTAATGGATCATGCTGATGACTCTATGAATTTAAAAGAAGACAGAATAAAAGAAAATGAAGAAGATGAAGATAGCCCTTACAAGCCACAATTAAGAGAACAACGCGAAGAGAAACATGCAGATGTTGAGCCAGACTATGAGGTAGAAAGAGAGAAACCAGAAGAAAGAAGTGAAGTGGTTAAGAAAGTAAAACCTCATACTACTAATAGATTACATCAAATAGTCAAGATTAAATCAAGATATGATGATGGAGATGATGAAAGTGACGAGAAAAATCAAGCAGACGATGAATATAATAAAAATAGTGAAAGACAACAAGAAGACTTACAATTAAAGGAGGAAGGGAGAGAACTAGAAAAACTTTTGTATTTCCTCAAAGACGAAAATGATGACGGCGTGATAGACGATGAAGAAGAAATCCCAAATAATGATAAACATCACACGGAAAAAAGTGATAAACATCACACAGAAAAAAGTGATAAACAACACAAAAGAAAAAATGATAAAAAACATTCAGAAAAAAATAAAAATAAGCCAACGAACAAACAAGAAAAAGACGACAAAAAAACGCCAAAAAAGGATGATGGAAAAGAATCTGTAAAAAAACAGAAAAATGGTGCGAAAAAAGAGAAACTAAAAGTCAGACAGGTTACAGTAGAAACACAGGCTACACCGACAACATTAGTCTCACCACCTACAATGGCAACCCCGACCACTTTGGCAACTTCTGTAGCAACCCCGGTGACTGTAGCGACCCCGGTGACCCCGGCGACCCTAGCGACCCCGGCAACTCTAGCGACTACGGCACGTTCAATTTTTATTTTTGTAAAACCTACTACAATGTCCACTACAACATCAAAAGCCGATGATGACGAAGATGACGACGATGAAGACGAAGGAAGCACAACAGAAATGGAAACTAAAAAAGAAATCAGAACTTTTAGACCAGTAGGCTTTGCAAAGAAAAAAGAAAAACGAAATGAAAAGGAAGAAGAAGATGATGATGACGATGATGACGACAACACCACCACTGAAAGCGACGATTCGGAGGTAACGATAGCAACTGTGAAAAATTACTTTGTTAATAGAATCGGACAAATACAAACAGTTACAGGAATTGCAACTAAACTAGAACTGAAAAAAGAAACTGAAGAAGAGGAAGAAGAAGAAGACGATGTAGAAGATGAAGAAGATTCCAAGAAAAAAAAACATAAGAAGAAAAAGCGTATGGGAGTGAAAACCCGAGAAGATCTTACTACTGGTAAATCTACTTGCTTATCTTTGCTAATACACACATCAACACGGTCTAGGGATATGCACGATTTATATACAAAAGAGGTCTGTTTGAGAAGCTATAGAAGCATACTCAAGATACATGGAGGGCTATATTTTCAGACGAGCAAGTGCTGAGGCTGAATTTTCAATTCTAGTCAGTACATTTTGTTTTACTTAAATTTTGTGAAAACGTGACGGAAACGAAAACAAAAATGCACTTTTTCGAATTTACGCAATTATATTTTTTATTTTCGTCGCGTTTTCACTTGCAAGTAAAACAAAATTTATTGATTAGAATTGAAAATTCAGGCTTAGCACTTGCTCGTCTGAAAATTAGAGCGCTCCATGTATCTCGAGTATGCTTTTGTAGCTTCTCAAACTGACCTCTTTTGTATGAAAAATCGTGCATATCCCTAGACCGTGTTGATGTGTATATTATATGGGGTGACTTGAATATACAGCTTTGAACAGAAAATGAAGCATCGTGCTAAACAGCTTTACTTTATCGCTTATCATGATGTATGCTCAGGTATGGAAAGGCAAAATCTTTTTTGGTCATACTTCGACTTATGTTCTGCGGCGAAAACTGTTTTAAAGTCTCTCAGTAAATCATTGAGATTAGGCTGTAATGGACCGGAAGCTTTAAAAGCTATATTTCATTTAGGCAGGTAATTAGATCATGTCCTAGCAGTTTATCCCGTTTCTTATTCGGGGTACCCTGGACCATGGTCCAGGATTTGGCAGGTTAAGTAATTAAAGTGAAGCAACTGCGATTTGACTTCCATAACCCTGATAACAGGGGAATCTAACTGGATTGGATCATGGTTAGGTACACATTCAGTTGCCTGAACGCATTCAGTTACCTAATAACATTATCTCCCACCTTAATTCTTACATACTATTGTGTAAAATATGTAGATTATAAAATCTTTAACGTTATTAGCCCAAATGCGTTATATGCCAATGGTGGCATATGGCATAAAGTGCCCCATTTATGGAAATGGGGCACATCATCGATGTGGAGATTCTTGGGGAACCCTTTATCTACCAGTGGGTATCTTACGGCTGATGTGATAATAATGATTCTTTAATTTTTACTTTCCCACCAGAAAACGATGTAGACGAAACAGAAGAATCAACAACGGAAGAAGACACCACAGAAGAAGTGACAGAAGAAGTAGAAACAAACACAGAAGAAACAGAAGTAGGCGCAGAACAAGATGAAGGCAATGAAGAAGACGAAACAGACGAAGACGATGAAGAAGACAATGAAAATGCATGATCTGATAGAATAAATAACTTGAGAAACAACTTGCGATCACGTTTTTAATTGAAAATTCTACGTTTTTCAGTTAAATGTCGATTTTAGGTAGGGACTTGGGCCCGTAACTTCCTGCAGTCGGCATACGACGCTAGACCATGCTTAGTATCCCGCTGCCTCTCAAAAAGAATTGCCAGGTAGAGTGTTATTATCGGTCAAGATCGATCTTAAGCAGCGCAACTGACTTCATCCTATCTTTCCCACTGGTACCTGTTTCTGAAACAGCCGCGCACCAGCGGAGTCTGCTTGGCGCTAGACTCCGACGGAAGGGTGGCCATGAGCCACTGCAAAGGACCTTCTACACCATTTTGGGGCATCTTCAGCCGTCAGTATTGAAAAAAATCCAAGAAAACCCACCCCGGGCGTTAGGAGACATATCCCACCCACCCCATAAAAATGATGCCACTACTGGATCTGACCCGGTCCAAACGTCCTCATTATTTCTGTTTCTTGATGGAGGTCCGATGCTATGGACTTTCTTACATTAGTTGTCAGAAAAGTTTGGATTTATCATTTCCAAACAGCGGCTCTAAGCCGAAGTTTTGATCTTAAATTCGTCGTACATTGCATCTCTGCAAAGTTATTTCCAGTGAAGGTTACGCTGTACAAAAGCAATGTATGACGAATAATTCGTCAAATTATTTGAGATTAATTGTCTCCTAAAGAGTAGATCCGCGGTGTGACACGTAGAGATTTAAGTAATCATAACGTTAGATTTAGCCGCAGACCCAACGCGGCGTACGAATAAGCTACGCACTGGCAAGAAAATGTATGTGGTTGTGTTGTGTCCCACGAACACGTTACGCATGAATACGACCAAACGCAAGGTGATTATCTATTCATTGAGTATATTAATGCACAAAAATTGGAAAAATAAATAAACTTTTAAAGTAAAACAACCGACTTCGGATCTTTCGAATAAAACAAGAATTTTGAAAATCGGTCCACAAATGGCGGAGAAATCGGTGAACATACACAAAAAAAAGATGCATACAGTCAAACACAGAACCGCCTCCTTTTTTGAAATCGGTTAATTAGATTTTGATCTAATTCACGCAGCTAAAATGCGCCGCGTGCTCAGGCATAGCATAAACAGCGGTGGGTCTGCGGCTTTTAAATGTTGACATTCCTTGCCTTTTTTATTACCTTGACCCTTTCACCGCCAACAGCGTCTTAAAACGTCCATATTTTACTTGCCTATTTCTATGATGTTTCTGTCCCCTAGAGCAGTCAATCCTTACTTCCTTACTAATATTATAAATGCGAAAGTAACTCTGTCTGTCTGTCAGTCTGTCCGTCTTTCACGAGCGTTTTAACTAGATATCGATATAAAATATCCACTTCACTAGAAAAATAGTGCCTTGCATTCGTCGCAAATATATGGCGTGGCGTGCAAGGACGAAAACAATAAAATGAGCGTGGCGGTGAAAGGGTCTTCATGCCCAATTTCAGCTATCTATGTCCAAGTCTAGGCGTTGAATGAATCAGTGAATCAGGACCTTCAAACCCTATACTTTCCCACTAATCCCTACTATCCCTTATTCCCTACGAATACAAATACAAGGTGTAAGGGAACCGCTTCCGAATACTGAAAGTACATGCTCAGTCAATGGTTTTGAGTAACTTTCTCAAAGAAACTTTTCCAGGAAAGGAAAAAAAAACGACGGCCCCATACAAAAAAGTCATTTTAATCGGACAGCTTGTATGGAGAAGTCCAAAACTTTTTTCGTTTCCTGGAAAAGTTTCTTTGAGACAGTTACTCAAAACCATTGACTGAGCATGTACTTTCAGTATTCGGAAGCGGTTCCCTTACACCTTGTATTATAAATGAGAAAATAACTCTGTCTGTCTGTTACGCTTTCACGCCTAAACTACTTAACCGATTTTCATGAAATTTGGTACAGAGAAAGATTAGACCTTGGGAAAGGACATAGGTTACGTATTATCCCACAGCATGATACAACCCGTAGTTCACGAGGGCGGAGTCGCGGGCGGAAAGCTAGTAAAATTTTAAATGTGAAAGTTTGTCTGTCTATTACGCTTTCACGCCTGAACTACTGAACCGATTTTGATGAAATTTGATATAGAGATACACTAAAGATTGGTTTCCCAAGGCTAGATTTTATTGCGATAAAAAAGCTTAAAGGGGTTGAAATAGGCAGCGACTGATCAAGAGTACTGACCGCCCTAGGCTAATTACGAGAACGCGCCCCCTTGGGCTTAGCCGGGGGGGGTGGGGGGTTGAGGATTCAAACCCCCCCCCCCCCCAGAAATTTTCAAAATCATGATCATCTTCCTGCCCTTATCCCTCTGCGAAACACCGTAAAGTACACTGGAGAGCCAAAAATCCGGGTCACTTAAAAAATCCTCATAATCTCGGAAACTAAAAATGCTAGCCTATTATGAAAAAAAAAACAAATTTGAAAAATGGAGACTTTCGAAGATAGAACTTTCATCTGCATTTACTTTTGCTTTTGTTTCTAATCTGTCATTTAAGTGGGTATATATACCATGTTGATAGTGTTCAATATTTATTATTCGAGCTGTAATCATGTCTCTTTCACCTGAAGAATGCACCAGAACTCTCACAATGCTGGAAACTGGCAGGAGTTAGCGCGATACAGTCAGGACTGTCAGTGTGTCGCTGTCAACAATACAAAGAGTTCTCCGACGTTATGAGGAAACTGGCTCTAACCTACGCAGACCAGGAACAGGCAGAACCAGGTGTTCCACAGCACGAGAAGATCGATATTTGGTGAACACCATGCTTCGTAATCGCTTTCTCACAGGAACTCAACTTACAAATCAGTTTCGACGCCTTGGAGGAAGTAACCCAAACGCATGGACGGTAAGACGACAACTTGCTGAGGCTAACTTATAACCACTAAGACCTGCAAACGACCCTAAATTGGAGCGTGGGTATCGTATTTCAAGACTAAGGTATGCCCAAAACTACTTAAATTGGAATATTGAAGATTGGCCAAAAGTTATGTTCTCCGACGAATCAAAATGTATGCTCTACAAGTACGATGGAAGACACAAAGTGCATAGAAGACCAGGGGAAAGGTTCAAGCAAGCATGCATCGAAGAAAAAGTAGCCTACGGCGGTGGGTCTGTTCTTGTGTGGGCCGGAATTTCTTCTGAGAGTCGCACGTTCATAGAAAACAGCTCCTTAACTAGCGAAAGATTTGTGGAAGAAATCCACGTTGGTCCATTTATGGTCAATTTGGGTGAGGATGCCATTTTTATGCATGACAATGCCCGACCTCACACAGGTCAGATTGTGAATGACTATCTTCAAGAGATGAATATTACTCGTATGGAGTGGCCAGCACGCAGCCCGGATATCAACCCGATCGAGGATGCTTGGGACGAGCTAGGGAGATGCGTAAAACAACGAAAATCTCCCCCAACCACGCTTCGTGAGCTCAAAATTGCTGTCACAGAGGAATGGGAGAATATTCCATAAAATCGTGTGAGGAACTTTTGTGCCGAAACACAATTATTTAATTAGGCTAGCATTTCTAGTTTCCGAGATTTTTGGGTTCTTTAAGTGACCCGGATGTAGTATCGGCATTATCTGTTGTGTTACCTCCAAATTTATTTTGGCTACGCCTCCGCCAGGTGTGTTACGGACGGCCTAAAAAAGTAGTAAGTGAGTAGAGTAGTAGTGTAAAAATTTCAACATAGTTCATACTACCTATAAAAGTTTTCAGATCGATCTGCAAGCGAAACTAACGTTGTTAGTTTCGCTTGCAGATCGCATGAGACCATAGGACGACACCTCAGATTCAGAAAAAAATGAAGTGTCGTTGCCTGGGATGGATTAGGCAGGTCTCATTTGAGTTTCCTTAGTCGCCTCTTACGACACCCACGGAAAGAGATGGGATGGTGTTATTCTCAACCGATCACCACACGGCCAAAATTAAAAGCCAAAATAAGTATCATAAAAAAATTAAAAGCTGCCCAAACTATTCCACGTGGACGAGGTCGCGGGCAAAAGCTAGTTCTATATAAATAGATCTCGTAAGAAAATATAGATAGTTTAATCCTTGTACAGACAGCAGCACGTCAGGTTACTCATTTGTACCAGCGAGATAAGGGTGAGGTCAAGGTCAACATGTATAGTTGTATACCCTGATTTGCTGCAGGTAAGGGTGAGATCAAGGTCAACATGTATAGTTGTATACCCTGATTTGCTGCAGATAAGGGTGAGGTCAAGGTCAACATGTATAGTTGTATACCCTGATTTGCTGCAGATAAGGGTGCGGTCAAGGTCAACATGTATAGTTGTATACCCTGATTTGCTGCAGATAAGGGTGAGATCAAGGTCAATATGTATAGTTTTATACCCTGATTTGCTGCAGATAAGGGTGAGGTCAAGGTCAACAGTACACCCTGATTTGCTGCAGATAAGGGTGAGGCCAAGGTCAACATGTATAGTTGTATACCTTGATTTGCTGCAGATAAGGCTGAGGTCAAGGTCAACATGTATAGTTGTATACCCTGATTTGCTGCAGATTAGGGTGACGTCAAGGTCAACATGTATAGTTGTATACCCTGATTTGCTGCAGATAAGGGTGACGTCAAGGTCAACAGTATACCCTGATTTGCTGCAGATTAGGGTGAGGTCAAGGTCAATGTGTATAGTTGTATACCCTGATTTGCTGCAGATAAGGGTGAGGTCAAGGTCAACATGTATAGTTGTATACCCTGATTTGCTGCAGATAAGGGTGAGGTCAAGGTCAACATGTGTAGTTGTATACCCTGATTTGCTGCAGATAAGGGTGACGTCAAGGTCAACAGTACACCCTGATTTGCTGCAGATTAGGGTGAGGTCAAGGTCAATGTGTATAGTTGTATACCCTGATTTGCTGCAGATAAGGGTGAGGTCAAGGTCAACATGTATAGTTGTATACCCTGATTTGCTGCCTTTTGTACCTAAAATCTTGTAAGTACTTAATTACTTTAAGTTTAAAATTAAGGTTTGTAAAAACTTGTAAATAAATTAAAAAGTTGGGTACATAGTATATGCTAATTTTAATTTAAAATAACTAAGCATAGTTACCTCTATATTTAAGAGCACTGTAAATTGTTATTTAGTTTTAGCTTTAAATACATGATAATGTAACTGAAAATATTATTTATTACCACCCCATATTTTCCCGTGGGAGATGTCTAAATCGATTACATACAAACAATACTCTTGCGCCTATACGAGAATTTCCTATCGGGGAAGGCAGGCAGGGCAACATACATAAAGGAATTAAATCTGTACTGATATTACTTATAAAGAGGAAAGATTTGATGTTTGCATTGAATAGGCTCCGAAACCACTGGACCGATTTGAAAAATTCTTTCTACATTATCCAGCACGGACATAGGGTACATGATTTTCCCGAATTCCCACGGGAATAAAGTCCTGGGCGGAAAGCCAGTCCGTACATAAATCCGAAAAGAATTAGAGGAGGGCCTCCACCAGGATTTCAACCCGCAACCTTTCGTTTACAATTCTTGCTCATTACCAACGGGCTATCACTGCTGGCTTTTTAGGGTTCCGTAGTAATCTACGAACCCTTATAGTTTCGCCATGTCCGTCTGTCCGTCTGTCCGTCTGTCCGTCTGTCCGTCTGTCCGTCTGTCCGCGGGTTTCCTAAGAAACCCTTGGTACTACAGAGCTGAAACTTTGTATGATTATACATATGAATCACGCCGACAGAACTGTAGAGTAAAATCTTAGAAAAAAAATTTTTTTCGGGTGTCTCCCATAGACGTGAAAGGGCGATGAATTTTTTTTTCTCGCCAATATTTTTGAGTGGGGTGTCATAGGATAGCATATTAAAAGATAGAAGGGGTTTACTAAGAACGTTTTTCGATTCAGCACTCCGTTTGCGAAATATAAATTTTTAAAGTGAAAATGTTTGTCAAACACAAGTGTCCCCCCCCCTCTACCTGCTAAACAGTTGTTTCTAAAAATGTGAAAAAATTTACGTTGGTAGAATATATAACGAAATTTAAAGGAAAACTATCACACATAAGTTGATCCTTCAAGTTTGCGAGTAATAGTCGACCAAGTGCCAAACACTGTTGGGATTAATAAGAATATATTTACTAATATAAGATCTTTGGTACTACAGAGCTGAAATTTGGCATGGTCATAGATATTGATTGCGCCGACAGATCTAAAATATAAAATTTTGGAAAAAACATTTTTTCGGGTGTTTCCCATACACGTGAAAGGGCGATGGATTTTTTTTTCTCGCCGATACCATCGAATTGAATGTCATAAGATAGATTTTTAAAATATAGAAGGGGTTTACTAAGAACGTTTTTCGATTCAGCACTCCGTTTGAGAAAAAAATATTTTTAAAGTGAATTTTTTTGTTAAAAACAAGTTTCCGGGGGGGACACTACCAGCTAAACAGTTGTTTCTAAAAATGTAAAAAAATTCACGGTTATAGAATATACAACGAAATTAAAAGAAAAACTATCACACATAAGTTGGCCCTTCAAGTTTGCGAGTAATAGTCGACCAAACGTTTTTGGGATTAATAAGAATATGTTTACAAGGTTCCACGCTAAAAGTGAGGGGAGGTCGAAAGCCAAACTGTAACATATTGACATTTTAGGTATCGTTAAATAGTTTTTTGGGGGTGTTAATTACGAAAATGACATCAAAATTATTTTAACAGCAGGTTGATATTATTTCTAACAGTAATATTGCCGTAAAAAAAAAACAAAAAAAAAAAACAACAAAAAAAATTCGCGCTCGCTTCGCTCGCGAATTTTATACTTACATTCGGTTGCATTTAGACCAAAACAAAAATTATTTCCCAAATTACAAACTCTTTAATAATACATTTGTTTTTAGGGTTCCGTAGTAATCTACGAACCCTTATAGTTTCGCCATGTCTGTCTGTCCGCAGGTTTCCTAAGAAACCCTTGGTAGCACAGAGCTGAAATTTGGCATGGTCATACATACCTATTCATTGTGGTGACAAATCTAAAAAATAAAATGGTAGAAAAAAAATGTTTTCGTGTGTTTCCCATTAACGTGAATGGGCGATGGTTTTTTTTCTAGCCGATATCATCGAGTGCGTTATCATAGGATAGCTTTTTAAAAGATAGAAGGGGTTTACTACAAACGTTTTTCGATTCAGCAATCCGTTTAGGAAACATTAATTTGTATAATGAAAAAAAATGTGGAATAATTCACGAGGGTAGCATTTACGACGAAGTGTACCCTAATCAAAAATGGTTGACATACAAGGTTCCACGCTAAAAGTGAGGCGAGCCGAAAGCCAAGCTGTAACATATTGACACTTCAGGTGTCGTTTAATAGGTTTTTGTGGGTGCTAATTACGAAAACGACATTAAAAATATACACCTGCTTAGCTTGATATTATTATATTATTCCTTAAAATAAAATTGTCGCAAAAAAAAAGTCGCGCTCGCTTCGCTCGCGCATTAAACACTTCCATTCTGTTATATTTAGGCCAAACTTTTTAATACATTTGTTTATGATACTAAGTATAGTATTTGAGGATTTTAACATAAACTATGATAATATGCTTGTAGAATTAAGAAGCCAGCTGCATATTTGAACCATGCTGCTACGGAACCCTACAATGCGCGTGGCCCGACACGCTCTTGGCCGGTTTTTTTTTCTTTTTTATATTATTATTTTATTTGCATAATTTAAAATGGACAAGTTACTTTGACAACCTAACCAAATTCGATTATTATAATATTTATAATTAACATATCTTTTGACATCCATTTATTTATTAATTATATTATTTAAATTGCATGACTAACTGAATATGAAATTAATTTATTTTGACATTAATTTATTATTACTTATTATTATTATTATATGACGTACCGGTTCAGATTTTTTACTATAGATAATGTAATAAGATTTAGTTTAATTGACATGTGCTTGTTTAGCCAGATGATTTCATTTTATTTTCTTTTACTTTCTATTTATTTTTGTTGGAATGATTCTAGGATTGAAATGATTGGTTTGTCCTCCTCTCTCCTACATTGCTGCGCCCAAACTGGGTCCATGATTGTACCACAAACCTGTATTTAGACCTAAAAGACCATGGAAAGCAATAAATTTTATGATTATGATTATGCTCTTTGTTATACCTACACAAAAAAAGTAAAGATGTACATATCAAAGGGGTAGGTAGAGCAAACATTGGCCAATCACAGGAAATGGCAGTCAGCTGATCGAACATGTAAATCTTTAGTTGAACAGAAAAATAAATCCTGAGTACAGTCAAGAGCACATCAAGCTTAACACACAGGGGTATCTTAAATCATTGAGATAAAGGCGATAGTAGAACATGGTAGAACTACACTGGCAAGCTTGAGCTGCTCTTGACTATAGGTACTTTATTTTTAAAAACTAAGCACGTTATTTCTGTCTATAAGACGACCTCAAATAAAACTAAGAAACAAAAAGGCAAATTAATCTTCTTAATATATAAAATTGGAGGTCCTGATTCACTGACCAACGACGCCCAGCCCAAACTCTTAGACCTAGAAAGATGAAATTAGGCAAAAAGGTGTCTTTTAGTACTAAGAAAGGATTTTTCGAAATTCAACCCCTAGGAGGTTGAAATGGGGGTTCAAAGTTAATAGAGAAAACAATTTTTTTGGACATCTTAAATCGAAACTTCGTCAAGATATACCTTGAAGCAAATAAACGAACACATGTTTCTCGATTTTTCGAAAATCAGCCCATAAAGGTGTCAAAAATGAAATGGGTGACTAAAAGAGTTCTTTGCGCGAGCGAAACCGCGGGAAAAAGCTAGTATTGCATAAGCTTACATAACTCTAAAATAAAAATAAAAAGTGTAACCATTTATCGCTTAGTCGGCTGAACCAATTTTGAAATTAACTGAAACATGTTTTATAGCTAAGAACCGCAAAGAAATCGGTCCATTCGTTTAGGAGATACGAAGCTTCAGACAGATACACAGAAGCACACGTCAAACTGATAACACCCCTTTTTTATCGGGGGTTAAGTGATAAGTGATATGGGCTCCCATTTTCCGCATGTAGGCTCTATCGGGGGTTTAAAAAGCAAATTAATTTAATAAAAAATCATTTTTTCTGTCTATGAAAAAAAAACGTTCAATCCCTTTGCCTTTGCACGAGAGAAATAAAAAAAAACATCGCGAGCATTCCTTTGCCTACCCCGATGGACGAACAAAAACGGCCACTGCTGGCAGAATGACATTCGTTGACAACGTGACAACATGTTGAAGTAGACATGCCTAGGGACAGAGCACCAAGACCTGAAGCAGGCGCCCCAAGACAACGGCGGCGGCGTGCGCCCATAGTGCATAACACTAGACTGGTCGAGAGCTTACCCAGCATTATCTACCAAGTAAGCATCCCAACATTTTTTCTTATTCTTAAGAGCCGCGCTCTTGTCGGTGTAGCAATTTCCATTCACTTCGGTTTTGAGAGATATCTTTTAGTTCCCTGTAAGTTGACACTCCTATTTTTTCTTTCAACTGGTCGCTGAACCGTCTCTCGGTCGCCCTCTTCCTCTCGTTCGTTCCACCTTGCCTTAATGACTTTGAAAAAATCATCATGCCTAAGTAGATGCCCAATCATAGATCCTCTTCTGTTATCTTTGTGTTCAATATTGCCTTGTTTTCATTAACTCCATCATTTATTTATTTTTTATTTACCTATTTACTAGCTGACCCGACAGTCGTTGCCCTGTTTTCTTAAATTTTCTGATGTTCCGCTCAATTTTCTTACTTTTTTCTTTCATACGAACCTTCCCCGGACAATAAGGAACACAACAAAAAAAGAATCATCCAAATCGGTCAAGCTTATCACGCGTGATGCCGTGACCAAGGGAAATAGGGCTTCATTTTTATATATAAGAAGAAGATAGATTTTATTTCCAAAACTTACTAACTAACTATCTTCACAGGACATTCCCCTATGCGATAGTAAAGCAATATATCTTATAGCTACAACACATAAAATAACATTATATTCTATATGTAACTGCAGCTATTGAAACTTTTGTGAATTCACTCAGAGAAAAGTGAAATATGTCTATCTCTGTAGCCATTGTGTTAATGATGGCGAACGCATGCGTCAGCGTTGCCTCCCGCAACAGGGGGGCTATCACCTAAGCGAAGCTGATGCTGATTGAACGAATAATGAACGAATGAATTGATGTACATTGATGTGTTTGGTTCATGTCGTTAATCTAGGTCTTCTTATAAAGAAGCAATCGACTAAATTCCATTCGTTCACCCCGACCAGTGGCCGACACAGATACCCGTCAGGAACACTCAGCTCGATCTGCCTCCATACCTCCGGGTTGTACATTTTACCTCGAATTGTACTTCTACTTTTTGCCGTGTGGTGATCGGTTGAAAATAACACGACTCCATTTCTTTCCGTGGGTGTCGCAAGAGGCGACTAAGGAAACACAAATGAGATCTGCCTCCTAATTCACCTCAGGCAACGACACCTCAATTTGTTCTAAATCTGAGGTGGCGTCCTATGGTCTCATGCGGTGTGGTAGGCTCTGTGAAGGGCCATCTGGTTCGCGACCACCCTCCTACCGAAGTCCAACGCCAAACAGCTTGTTATGTTCCGTCAGTGCCTAGGAGTACCAGTGCCTTATAGGCATTTTCTTAATTCGCTCCATCGTCGACCTCATCTATGACCTTGGTCAAGATTGAGGTCTTATAATATTAATAATTAAATAAAGTAATTTAAAAAGATACGAAACCAGTGCCACTTCTCTTCTTAACTTGAGTTGATGATAACCTACCATTCCCAGCACAAACACATAATGCAAATCCTCGAGAAAAACAGTAAAGAATCCTAATGTGGTTCCTCTGTCATGGTTTCTTCAAATTACTGAAGATAATTATTATGCTTTTGAATCACTAGCATGCAGGACAGGGCGGGGCTAATCATATTTTTATAAGCACATAATCAAATAAGTAAACATAAAATAATTTTTATTTTTATTTAAATTCTATTATACAACAGTTATTTCAAAAGTAACTTTCGAGGGTCTTCAGCAAAACAGTTTACGACGTATTCCGTGAAAGCATAGCGTTGACCCAGGAGGGCCCCCTCCCCACCTCCTGGGTATGTCCCTGCCCCCTCCTGGGTATGTTACATCATATGCCTTTTGAAGTTCGTCTAATAGTAAGTCTGTCGACTAAATTACTTAACTAATTGCGTAGGTTGTTGCATCATTGTGAAACGTATGCGGAGGTCCATGGGCTCAGATACAATGCTACAAAGAGTGAACCAAAGAGTGATCTTTAAATCAGGAACCAAATTTTACTTTAATTCGTCTCCTATCACTCTTTGTGGGAAACCTATAAAAAGGGTAATTCGTTTTAAGTAGCTGATCCAAGGGTTACCGATAATACGTGTGATATTGAGGACATCAAAAGGGAGAGGTTTGCATGTTGTACAGCAGAGGTAAAAGTGACTTTGTTTATAGCTTATTGTCAATCTTTTTACACGTGCAGCCTTTGGACTAACTTCACGCAGAGGGCATACAGCACACTGCGCGTTCAGTACAACAATGCGTTCAAAAATCAAGTCTAGTCTGAACATAAATTGCAGTCGGGGACGTAGCAAGCTCACCCAGAAGAACTCTATGGCGATGTTTATAGACAAGCGACGACTCGGCGCGGCGATGCGGCGATTAAAGCGTAAATAGCTACGGAGCAAAGAATTTTTTGCTGAAAATAGAAGCACGAAGAGACATCCGTCGTCTGAAAGAGCGACGGATGTCGCTTAATAGCTACACAGAAAACCTTTGCTGTGTAGCTATTATGATTCATTTGACATTGCTTTAATCGCCGCGTCGTCGCCGCACCGAGTCGTCGCTTGTGTATAAACAGCGCCATAGCCTTCTTCGGTGTGAGCTTGCTTCATCGCCGACTACATGTTAGGACTAGACTTGATTTTAGTCAAGAGCAAACCCATTATTTATAAAATAAAATAAAAGTCTTGCTGCTGCCAACAAAGTATTGGTAACAAAACTATGATTACCAGAGACGAGTATGACGGATCGCGTGCGGGGCGCGGGGTGCGGCGGCGCGGTGGCGGCCCGCTCGTGGTCCTCGTGCTCTGAGCGGGCCGCGCCCGACATCATCGACCTGGACCGGTACATGCGCCCGCGCCGACGGAACAACGACACGCCTGCTTCTGACCCGTTAGTACTACTTGTAGGGGCGTACACCAGCGCCGGCCCACCCTAGCACGAAGTACTTAAGATATAAAGTACTTCGTGCTAGGGTGATGGACACCGCGAATAGTTGTTTTGTAGCACGCGTTTTGGAAAAGCAGCCGTGGAATGAACTGCTCAGTTCTAGAGTTATTTCAGATTTAGTTGCATTAGAAATTTTTAATTAGATTAAAAAGAGTATCCTCAGAGTTTCTTGCCTACCTATTCTTCTCTGCGGAAATAGGCGTAGAGTCAGTAGGGATGAAAAGAACGAATGTGTATGTATGTATTTATATCCTTTAATATATGATTGTATGTATTTAATGTAAATTCGACTTATGTTAAGTTACATCCTGAATCTAAATATATAAAACAAAGTCCTTATAACTCAAAATTGGCTGGACCGATTTCCATGGTTTTTGATTTGTTGTATTTCTCTCCGTCCCGAATAGCAGAATAACTATAAAAAACATTGGAAAATTGGGGATACAATTCCCACGGGAATGAAGTCCCGGGCGAAAAGCTAGTGTTCTAAATAATAAAGATATTTTAAATTAGAATTTGAATCAAATCCTTTAGGCTGCGCGGCGCGGCGGCGCGGTGGGCGCTAATCTAATCTAGGTATGATATGATGATGATGAGACACTCCAAACGCGCGGCGCGCCCTTACATATTTTGTTCGCAATATCTACTCTCGCTAGTAATATTACCTTAATCCGTTCCTAAGCTACCGAAATAATGCACTCCTGGGCATTATTTCATTAGATTAGGAACGGATTTGGTTGGTTCGTCTTCTTATCGTGTAGGTATAGTCAAGTGTGTGGCGTACTTGGCTAACCCTGGTGTTGGAGTGTTTAAACTGCACAAAGGCCTCTGACTTGGTTTTTACGACTGTAGTTAACGACATCTTGTCCATCACTGACTTCGAAGTAACTCTTTGGGGTCAAACTATTCAACGATCTGACTGTAGGATATTTCTGTAGATGCCATCCTCCACATGTCGGTAACCTTGTTTAACTGTTAGTGGTTCGCTTTATAAGAGATAAGTACTAGGCTTTCCGCCCGCGTGGACTACAGGTTATATCGCACCCAGCAGTGGGATGAAATGTAGCCTATGTTATTTCTTAACGTTGAATCTATCTCTGTATCAAATTTCATCAAAATCGGTTCAGTAGTTAAGGTGTGAAAGCGTAACAGACAGACAGACAGAGTTACCTACTTTCGCATTTATAATATTAAGGATGATGTCTGAAATAAGTAATTTATCTTTCTTTCTTTCTGTCTGTCTGTCTTCCTGGCGTGTCGTGGGTTCATAACCATAAAACTTATTGCTTTCCATGGTCTTTTAGGTCTAAATACAGAATTGTGGTACAATCATGGACCCAGTTTGGGCGCAGCAATGTAGGAGAGAGGAGGATAATCTAATCATTTCAGTCATTCCAACAAAAAAAAATAGAAAGGTCCCATTCGCGTCGAACTTTTTTTCTTTTCCAAGTTTCAAGCTACTGCAATGCGGGGACAGGGAGATGTGGCAATGAGACGCGTGTGGTCAGGTTAAAAACCGTTTATTGACTAGGAGCTACAACTTGCTTACATATACTTATAATAGCTACAATTAAGAGTAAGGCGAGGTGCGTTTCAATACTACATTAGTTATTATTGTTCAGATCGACCCAATTCACTGAGCGTCTAGTGGTGGACGCGGGCGGCGGCGCCCGCAAGCAAAGCACCAGCATCTGCAGCGCAGCGCGGGACAAGAGATACTCGCACGACTCTGGCCTCTCGGACGGGAGCTACATGCGCAAGCGGGCGCATCGGTAATTATATTACATATATACATACATACATACATACAGCGCGGGACAAGAGATGCTCGCACGACTCCGGTCTCTCGGACGGGAGCTACATGCGCAAGCGGGCGCATCGGTAATTATATTACATATATACATACATACATACAGCGCGGGACAAGAGATACTCGCACGACTCCGGTCTCTCGGACGGGAGCTACATGCGCAAGCGGGCGCATCGGTAATTATATGGCATACATACATACATACATACATACATACAGCGTGGGACAAGAGATACTCGTACGACTCCGGCCTCTCGGACGGGAGCTACATGCGCAAGCGGGCGCATCGGTAATTATATTACATATATACATACATACATACATACAGCGCGGGACAAGAGATGCTCGCACGACTCCGGTCTCTCGGACGGGAGCTACATGCGCAAGCGGGCGCATCGGTAATTATATTACATATATACATACATACATACAGCGCGGGACAAGAGATACTCGCACGACTCCGGTCTCTCGGACGGGAGCTACATGCGCAAGCGGGCGCATCGGTAATTATATGGCATACATACATACATACATACATACATACAGCGTGGGACAAGAGATACTCGTACGACTCCGGCCTCTCGGACGGGAGCTACATGCGCAAGCGGGCGCATCGGTAATTATATTACATATATACATACATACATACATACATACAGCGCGGGACAAGAGATACTCGCACGACTCTGGCCTCTCGGACGGGAGCTACATGCGCAAGCGGGCGCATCGGTAATTATATTACATATATACATACATACATACAGCGCGGGACAAGAGATACTCGCACGACTCTGGCCTCTCGGACGGGAGCTACATGCGCAAGCGGGCGCATCGGTAATTATATTACATATATACATACATACATACAGCGCGGGACAAGAGATACTCGCACGACTCCGGCTTCTCGGACGGGAGCTACATGCGCAAGCGGGCGCATCGGTAATTATATTACATATATACATACATACATACAGCGCGGGACAAGAGATACTCGCACGACTCTGGCCTCTCGGACGGGAGCTACATGCGCAAGCGGGCGCATCGGTAATTATATTACATATATACATACATACATACAGCGCGGGACAAGAGATACTCGCACGACTCCGGTCTCTCGGACGGGAGCTACATGCGCAAGCGGGCGCATCGGTAATTATATGGCATACATACATACATACATACATACATACAGCGTGGGACAAGAGATACTCGCACGACTCCGGCCTCTCGGACGGGAGCTACATGCGCAAGCGGGCGCATCGGTAATTATATTACATATATACATACATACATACAGCGCGGGACAAGAGATACTCGCACGACTCCGGCTTCTCGGACGGGAGCTACATGCGCAAGCGGGCGCATCGGTAATTATATGGCATACATACATACATACATACAGCGCGGGACAAGAGATACTCGCACGACTCCGGCCTCTCGGACGGGAGCTACATGCGCAAGCGGGCGCATCGGTAATTATATTACATATATACATACATACATACAGCGTGGGACAAGAGATACTCGCACGACTCCGGCCTCTCGGACGGGAGCTACATGCGCAAGCGGGCGCATCGGTAATTATATTACATATATACATACATACATACAGCGCGGGACAAGAGATACTCGCACGACTCCGGTCTCTCGGACGGGAGCTACATGCGCAAGCGGGCGCATCGGTAATTATATGGCATACATACAAACATACATACAGCCTGGGACAACAGATACTCGCACGACTCCGGCTTCTCGGATGGGAGCTACATGCGCAAGCGGGCGCATCGGTAATTATATTACATACATACATACAGCGCGGGACAAGAGATACTCGCACGACTCCGGCCTCTTGGACGGGAGCTACATGCGCAAGCGGGCGCATCGGTAATTATATGGCATACATACATACATACATACAGCGTGGGACAAGAGATACTCGCACGACTCCGGCTTCTCGGATGGGAGCTACATGCGCAAGCGGGTGCATCGGTAATTATATTACATATATACATACATACATACAGCGCGGGACAAGAGATACTCGCACGACTCCGGTCTCTCGGACGGGAGCTACATGCGCAAGCGGGCGCATCGGTAATTATATGGCATACATACATACATACATACATACATACAGCGTGGGACAAGAGATACTCGCACGACTCCGGCCTCTCGGACGGGAGCTACATGCGCAAGCGGGCGCATCGGTAATTATATGGCATACATACATACATACATACATACATACAGCGCGGGACAAGAGATACTCGCACGACTCCGGTCTCTCGGACGGGAGCTACATGCGCAAGCGGGCGCATCGGTAATTATATGGCATACATACAAACATACATACAGCCTGGGACAACAGATACTCGCACGACTCCGGCTTCTCGGATGGGAGCTACATGCGCAAGCGGGCGCATCGGTAATTATATTACATACATACATACAGCGCGGGACAAGAGATACTCGCACGACTCCGGCCTCTTGGACGGGAGCTACATGCGCAAGCGGGCGCATCGGTAATTATATGGCATACATACATACATACATACAGCGTGGGACAAGAGATACTCGCACGACTCCGGCTTCTCGGATGGGAGCTACATGCGCAAGCGGGCGCATCGGTAATTATATTACATATATACATACATACATACAGCGCGGGACAAGAGATACTCGCACGACTCTGGCCTCTCGGACGGGAGCTACATGCGCAAGCGGGCGCATCGGTAATTATATTACATATATACATACATACATACAGCGCGGGACAAGAGATACTCGCACGACTCCGGTCTCTCGGACGGGAGCTACATGCGCAAGCGGGCGCATCGGTAATTATATGGCATACATACATACATACATACATACATACAGCGTGGGACAAGAGATACTCGCACGACTCCGGCCTCTCGGACGGGAGCTACATGCGCAAGCGGGCGCATCGGTAATTATATTACATATATACATACATACATACAGCGCGGGACAAGAGATACTCGCACGACTCCGGTCTCTCGGACGGGAGCTACATGCGCAAGCGGGCGCATCGGTAATTATATGGCATACATACAAACATACATACAGCCTGGGACAACAGATACTCGCACGACTCCGGCTTCTCGGATGGGAGCTACATGCGCAAGCGGGCGCATCGGTAATTATATTACATACATACATACAGCGCGGGACAAGAGATACTCGCACGACTCCGGCCTCTTGGACGGGAGCTACATGCGCAAGCGGGCGCATCGGTAATTATATGGCATACATACATACATACATACAGCGTGGGACAAGAGATACTCGCACGACTCCGGCTTCTCGGATGGGAGCTACATGCGCAAGCGGGCGCATCGGTAATTATATTACATATATACATACATACATACAGCGCGGGACAAGAGATACTCGCACGACTCTGGCCTCTCGGACGGGAGCTACATGCGCAAGCGGGCGCATCGGTAATTATATTACATATATACATACATACATACAGCGCGGGACAAGAGATACTCGCACGACTCCGGCTTCTCGGACGGGAGCTACATGCGCAAGCGGGCGCATCGGTAATTATATTACATATATACATACATACATACAGCGCGGGACAAGAGATACTCGCACGACTCTGGCCTCTCGGACGGGAGCTACATGCGCAAGCGGGCGCATCGGTAATTATATTACATATATACATACAATACATACAGCATGGGACAAGAGATACTCGCACGACTCCGGCCTCTTGGACGGGAGCTACATGCGCAAGCGGGCGCATCGGTAATTATATGGCATACATACATACATACATACAGCGTGGGACAAGAGATACTCGCATGACTCCGGCTTCTCGGATGGGAGCTACATGCGCAAGCGGGCGCATCGGTAATTATATTACATATATACATACATACATACAGCGCGGGACAAGAGATACTCGCACGACTCTGGCCTCTCGGACGGGAGCTACATGCGCAAGCGGGCGCATCGGTAATTATATTACATATATACATACAATACATACAGCATGGGACAAGAGATACTCGCACGACTCCGGCCTCTTGGACGGGAGCTACATGCGCAAGCGGGCGCATCGGTAATTATATGGCATACATACATACATACATACAGCGTGGGACAAGAGATACTCGCACGACTCCGGCTTCTCGGATGGGAGCTACATGCGCAAGCGGGCGCATCGGTAATTATATTACATATATACATACATACATACAGCGCGGGACAAGAGATACTCGCACGACTCTGGCCTCTCGGACGGGAGCTACATGCGCAAGCGGGCGCATCGGTAATTATATTACATATATACATACATACATACAGCGCGGGACAAGAGATACTCGCACGACTCCGGTCTCTCGGACGGGAGCTACATGCGCAAGCGGGCGCATCGGTAATTATATGGCATACATACATACATACATACAGCGTGGGACAAGAGATACTCGCACGACTCCGGCTTCTCGGACGGGAGCTACATGCGCAAGCGGGCGCATCGGTAATTATATTACATATATACATACATACATACAGCGCGGGACAAGAGATACTCGCACGACTCTGGCCTCTCGGACGGGAGCTACATGCGCAAGCGGGCGCATCGGTAATTATATTACATATATACATACATACATACAGCGCGGGACAAGAGATACTCGCACGACTCTGGCCTCTCGGACGGGAGCTACATGCGCAAGCGGGCGCATCGGTAATTATATTACATATATACATACATACATACAGCGCGGGACAAGAGATACTCGCACGACTCCGGTCTCTCGGACGGGAGCTACATGCGCAAGCGGGCGCATCGGTAATTATATGGCATACATACAAACATACATACAGCCTGGGACAACAGATACTCGCACGACTCCGGCTTCTCGGATGGGAGCTACATGCGCAAGCGGGCGCATCGGTAATTATATTACATACATACATACAGCGCGGGACAAGAGATACTCGCACGACTCCCGCCTCTTGGACGGGAGCTACGGGCGCATCGGTAATTATATTGACGATGATGATGTAATCCTGTTATCCCTTAAAGACTACTGCTAGCGGACTAACAGACCACCGCGTTTAAAGACTGCCAAGCGACAATACTCCCGGGCTGTGCGAGCGAGAAAAAGTGCATTCTTCTTATCGTGTAGATATAGTCATATGTGTGGCAAACTTAGCTAACCCTGGTGTTAGAGTTCACAAATCGCACAATGGCCTCAGTCAATCGACAACAGCCGGGACTGACAGCTTAACAGGCCCTCCGAAGTACGAAAACGCTCGTGATAAATTGCCATTTTGGTCAGCCATCAGGTCCCCCTGCCTCTGTATATGTCGCTTAACCTCACTGATCGGTTCAGATCAGAAAAAGTTACTGGGCTACGAGTGCTTATAGACTATACAGTAATGGAATCCGCAGGAGAACCAAGATCACCGAAATAATTCGAAGAATTGCTAACCGTAAATTGCAGTAGGTAGACCTAGACAGGGCACATTGCTCATAGGACTGATGGCCGCTGGGGTAAAAAAGTCCTCGAGTGGCGACCGCGTACCTGAAGGTGCAGCGTACTGCAACAATGTCTCTTGGGGGCGTTCAATTAAAACAGCTTGATTCCTTTTCAATTACGGTTATAATCAAAAGAACTGTATTCCTTTACAATACTATTTACTTTCCGTCACATCCACAGCTATACAGTTAGACACCGCTTATTAAGTGCTATTGCACGCCTACGAACGTATTTACAACTTATTCCGCAAGCTTACTACAATGAATTCACAATAATCAATCAATGAATGGCGCAAGGCCAGATCTTCAATCATTTCGAATCATGACATCGAATACCATTTCAAACCTTTTAAATTGATATTCGAATTATCTTCTTCGAAATGACCGAATGAGAAAGAAGTTGCGTTATGCCCGATCCTCCGTGAAGGTCTGCATACCACAGTACAAAGGAAGGTGGACCGATGGTCTGGTAAAGATAGCGGGAAACCGCTGGATGCGGGTGGGGAAAGACTGATTGAAGTGGAGATCCTTGGGGGAGGTTTATGTCCAATAGTGGACATCTTGCGGTGTACATGATGATGATGATGACTAATGGACTCATCTATTGCTATTAGGCGGTTGGTGGCAGAGAACACGACGATGCGTGGATACCGGGAGCGGGAGCGGGAGCGGGAGCTGACGCACCTCACCACCTCCACCAACTCCATGCGCACCTTCCGCATCGCCTGCGAGCGAGCGCTCAGGGACCAGCAGGTACCTCTCAGACTCCTCACTTATTTATGTTTGTAATTATCCATACTTTATACTTATTACTTATATACTTATCTATATCTATCTATATCTTCTATCTATCTATCTATACATATTATAAAGAGGAAAGATTTGATTGTTTGTTTGTTTGCATCGAATAGGCTCCGAAACTACTGGACCGATTTGAAAAATTCTTTCACCATTAGAATCCTACATTATCCGGGGTGGACATAAGGTACATAATTTTCCCGAATTCCCACGGGAACGAAGTCCCGCGCGGGAAGCTAGTAATGTTATAAATGCGAAAGTAACTCAGTCCGTCTTTCACGACTAAACTACAGAACCGATTTTGATGAAATTTGGAACAGAGATAGATTAGAGCCTGGGAAAGGACATAGGCTACATATAGTTGAGCACGATATAACCTGTAGTCCACGCGGGCGGAGCCGCGGGTGGAAAGCTAGTTCTTTATAAATTAGGTTACCACAAATTGTCAAATTTCCCCAATGGATAGTAAACTCTAATGCTTGGAAATAATATTGAAAATCGATTGAAGAAATTTGACAGTTTTGGATAGCATAATGTGCTGTTGACCCTGTAAAATGATAATGATAACAAGTGTACAGTAATACCTATGAAGTTTACAAAGGCGGACTTATCCCACGAGGGGATTTCTTCCAGTCAACCTTGTGAGAGTACTAAAGAGAACAAAGAACTACTCGGCGTATTGATATATAAATTAATTTCCTTGTGCACAAAAACTTATCGTGTTTATAATTATCACCGTAACATTGTCGAACACGTAGGCCATTTTCCCCGTAATATTGTAATTTAACTTAGTGAACTAATAAAATCTCGGTAGGTACTTTGTAAACTGCCTCACTTTTTCTTTACATTGACGGACTTTTCTATAATATTAATAACCTAACCTAATCGAACATAATGAATATTATAAATGCGAAAGTAACTCTGTCTGTGTCTGTCTGTCCGTCTTTCACGCCTAAACTACGGAACCGATTTTGATGAAAGGTACAGAAATAGATTAGAGCTTGGGAAAAAACATAGGGCTACATTTTATCCCACAGTTGGGCACGATATAACCTGGACTGGGGCGGAGCCGCGGGTGGAAAGCTAGTCGAACATAAAAAAGCCCAACCTAACCTATTTTATCCTAATTGCATGCAGGCGGCCCTTTTCGTAAATTTATAATTTTACTAGGCAACTGGCAGATTATAATTTCGATAGTAAATTAAAGTTTTAATACCTATACGGTTTAATACAATTTTCCGGGGAAATATACTAGCATTCCGCTCGGGACTTCATTCTCTTGGGAATTCGGGAAAATCATATAGCCTATGTTACTTGGGGATAATGTAGCACCCTTAGTGAAAGATTTTTTGAAATCGGTCGAGTAGTTTTTCAGTTAATTCGTTACATACAAAAATACAATCTTTCCTCTTGGTAATATTAGTGTAAATGTAGAATAATAACAATATAAAATATCTAAGAACAATTGACACATAATTATGATTTACTTACTTATTTGACAAAATTAAAATTTTATTAAATATAAAAAAACATGTCAAAATAACAAACAAAAATTTAAGACCCACGTAAGTTTCGTCAATTAAATAACCCGCCCTGAATCTGACCCGGGCCAAACGTCCCCATCAAGCTGGCCGCATTGCCGCGCTGGACGGCAATGGACAGACGCTGGACCAGGTAGGAGCCAGAGCGGGAGTCACCACCACGAGCTGACAGTCTCCGGCCAATCTCCCGAATCAACTCCCTACCTTCACTACCCCAGGGGCGCTTCGTTTCAAATGCGATGGGAACAAAGATATACGATTGTCCCATCGGCGTGTTACTATTATTTGACTATTATAAAAACCCTACTAACCTAGAACAATATGAACCACTAACACTATGGAATATAAAATAATTTTCCGAAATAAACTGTTTACTTCCTAAAAATAAGAGGCCTAAATTTAAACTGGCCTGAGTCTCCTTCGTGTTTCCTAGAGAGGCTCGTGCCCCTCGGTGGGGACGTATATGGGTTGGTAAAAAAAAACTCATCTAAGTAAGTATGTTTAAAGGAGCAGATAGCTCGCGTGGCTCAGCTATGCGAGCGGCTAACAGCGCGGGCGTGGGGAGGGCGCGAGGGGCCGGCGGCGTGCCCCGCGCCCCCCGCGCCCCCGCGCCGGCCCCCGAAGCCCCCCTCCAACACCAACGACTCCAGTGACATCACCTCTTCGTCTCGCACCAGGAGCTCACGTGATCGCAATCGGAAGGACCGCCATCGGGTAAGCCCACCCAGCGCCTAACCAGCAGTCGCCAACCAGACGGCCATATTATGTTATGTTTATCAGGCGTATGTATGTAAACTCTATTGCAAACTCTTATAGACTAATACAAAAGATACATAGATGTGCAAAGGCGGACTTATCCCTGAAGGAATCTCTTCCAGTCTACCTTAGAGATGGCAAGAGAGAAACATGTGGTGCGGGTTACAACGCAATAATGTTTGCATTACTACCAATTAATTAATTAATAAAAAAAAACAAAAAAAGGCGTTTTCCGCATTTAGCATCTCGATTGGGAAATTGTGCGTGATATTATTTGGGCTAGCTATTCCAGCCACCACCAATCCGCATTGGGCCAACGTGGTGGACTATGGCTTAAATCCCCTTCGTGTTTTGAAGGGAGGCCCGTGCCCCTCGGTGGGGTCGTATATAAGGGCTGATAAAAAAAGAAAAAATTCCAGCCAGCCAATATCCTCCCAGAAGCACGCAAGATTTCTTACGTTCCTGCATGCCTCTGATGCCCTTCCACGCTTTGGCATTCCATCATAACATGAGCTGGAGTCTTTTCTGTCTCCATGCAGCTTGGCATGGGGGACTGTCTGTGATGCCCATGTTAAACATGTGCCTGTTTAGCGAGCTGTCAATAATGGTAGGAATAATTCTACCACACTTCACCAGACGGCCATTTACAGAGCCTAACCACACTGCATGAGACCATAGGACGATACCACAAATTCCTCAGAGGCGCTCGTAGTCCAGTGGCGTTCGCTGATCTCAACCGATCAGTGAGGTTAAGCAACGTACACAGAGGTGATGGCTGACTAAAGTAGCAATTTATCACGAGCGTTTCCGTGCTTCGGAGGGCACGTTAAGCTGTCCGTCCCGGCTGTTGCCGATTTGCTACAGTCTTTACAACCAAGTCAGAGGCCAATGTGCGGTTTAAAAACTCTGACACCAGGGTTAGCCAAGTTCGCTACACACCTGACTACCTATACCTACACAATAATAAGAAGAGAGTCTACTACACCGCATAGGACGATAATATCACAGTTTCAGAACAAATTGAGATGTCGTTGCCTAGGATGGATTAATAGGAGGCAGTCTCAGTGTGTTTCCTTAGTCGCCTCTTACGGCACCTACGGAAAGAGATGGGATGGTATTATTTTCAACCGATCACCGCACGGCATAAACGTAATATGGGTTGATAAATCCGTTTCCCTACTAATATTATAAATGCGAAAGTAACTCTGTCCGTCCGTCTGTTACGTTTTCACGCCTAAACTACTCAACCGATTTTATGAAATTTGAAAGAGAGGACATAGGCCATCTTTTTGTTGCGAAAAAAATGTTTGGAGGAGTTGAAATAGGGGATGAAAGTTTGTTGGTCACTGTCGAAGATAAACCCATGAAATTTTGTATTTAAGCACTTTATTAAGAAATAGATGTATATTTTTTATAGCGTTTTAAAGTAAGTAAGTATCATGAAAAAAAATGCTTCCGCAAGTAATATTCCACGCGGACAAAGTTCAAAAGCTAAAAGCTAGTTAGAAATATTTTGTTACCAATAGCTGAGGTATCTAAGGGGGACATGGGTCCTAAAGCGGATCTTCAAATCTTGCATGTTATCCGATATTCCCGGCTGTGGTCGATTTAAAAAAACCGAGTCAGAGGCCATTTGGCATTTTAAAAAAAACTCTGATGCCAACGTTAGTCGAGTTCGCCACATACTTGATTTTACCTACACTATAAGAAGAAGCTGTAGTTAAGGGAACCTGCACGTTCAGGTGACTGAATACGTAGCCAGGACCCAATTCATCTAGGCTTATTGTCACGGAAGTCACATGGTCAAAGTCAAAAAATCAAAAATAGCTTTATGCCATAGAACATTCAGAATGTTACTAAAAATACGTCAAAATAGTGAATTACATTAGCATTTTTAACTTTGCATCTATTCGCAAAGGTGCAGTCTTCCTCAGGAGAAGAATAGGCAAGAAACTCCGAGGGTCGCTCTTTTTAACTTAATCATATAAATTTGCTTATTTCTAATTTGAATTGTCTTAATATCTAAATAATTCTGGAGCTGAGCAAATTATTCTCATGCATGGGTTGCTTATCTAATAGATAATCCGAAATTCTACAATAGCCTTTTTTACAAAGTTTTTTGTTTAATTAATGTCTTAAATTGGCAGCCACTCAACTGTAATAACCGGAACTGCCAAATCCTGGATCATGGTCAAGCGTACCTTGAACCTGAAAGGACAAAGCGCTAGAAAAAAGAAGATAATTCAAGGAATCCTAAATTCGACAAACAGATGCTTCGACGAGACCACAACACTCGCTTACATACCTGCTTCTCCAATAACAATCCCCACAAACACTTCTTTTCCAATAGAGTCGTGCAAGGATGGAATAAACCAGAAGAAGTAGTTCGGCACCAAACGTCAACGGATTTAAAAACTTGCTAGACAAACACATCACAGGCATAAAGTCTTAATGAATGGCGTTCAACTGGATGCAAATTATTATAAGTTGTTTTAACTGCCTGCCTTTCTAAAATAATAATTATTATTATTATTTTCTCTGTTTTGCTCCCTCTAAAACAAAGATGTTTTCTAACCTGCCATGCGGGCCATAGCCAAGAATGTCAGGGAAATAAATAAATTCAGGGGTTTTAGTGGATGTCGATGTTAAGTATTTTCGTGTAAGGCCACAGGTATTAAGAATCGTTGCTTTTTGTAAAGTATGAACATTGACTTACAATAAACAACTAGACTCAAAACTCAAAAACTATCCGCGGCAAATGAATGCCCATCATGGCTATTGGGCATTATTATTTGCTATGTTTTCTTACTCTTTCATTCATTTGTTCAGTTCTATTATCCTGCTCACTCATCGCTCGGACAATTTTTGGTTGACGTTTCTTTGAGATTGGGTATCTACCTAGTTGTTTTATTGTATATTCAATGGGTTTGAATAATATTTATCGGCATACGTAAGGTTTTTAGGCTATTGGCTAACGATTTTGGCTAACCAGTAGACTATTATTACCTTATCCTACAGACGGACGAATGCAAAACATACAAGATAATAATGACGAAACTGGACGAACTGAATCGGTTGTTCGTGAACCGATCCAGGAACATCCCGGCGCGGAGGGCGCTGGGAGTGGGGGGCAGGCCGCGAGAGCCCTCCGCCGGGTCGGTGACCATGTCGGACAAGATCATCGCCACCGAGACTCCTCCACGGTATCACCAGCTGCGACCCAGGAACAAGCAGGTAACTGACACTCAACAAACAGGTAATTATTAATATACAACAACAGCAGGTAACACACAACGAACAAGCAGGTAACACACACGAAATAGTAGGTAACTCACCCACAGGTATTTTACACACGATAGAGCAGGTAACTTATACACGAACAAGCAACGATTCATGAATATTAAGGCCCACTTGCACCAAGCTTAGTTATCTTCTTAACTCGGGTTTAGTAGCTAATCCAAAAATTGGCAATGCTAATTTCACAATTTTTTTAACTTACGAGAAGTGTAAAATTAAAATTTAACCCGGAGTTAAATGTTGGGGCAAGTCCGCCTAAACAATTTAAACAAAACAAAATTAATTTGAAGCGCTTGAACTAATTAAACAAGACGAACAAGACCTAAGCGAAGTCAATGCTGGGTTAACGAATGAATGTTGTCGATGGCTTCTTTATAAAGATACCTTGATTAATTACATAAACCATAACTAAACAGCAATGTACATCATTTTATTCGTTCAACCCAGCATTGGCTTGGTAGCTCCCCTGTTAGACAAATTGAATAACAAACTATTCTTTCCTGATTCCTTATCATGTGGCGAACTGGACTAACCCTGATGTCTTGTTTTAACAACTACTCAATCGACAACAGTCGGGATCGACTTATTTACTGTACCTATTTAAGGTCCCTCTTCAAGGACAGAACCGCTTATGATTGCCACTATGGTCATCCGTCAGGCAGCCTGATATAATTTACATTGCTTATCCTCATTATCTTCAAGGCCAGTGGGCAGACTACTAGCGCAATGGTCAGACGATTTCGTCAAAGTGGCACAGGGCCGTGACGATTAGCGCTACTATACCCAGAAGTGGGTAGATGTAGGCTGAGTATGATGATGATGATCAGTGCTATGAGCTCCACTGGGCTATGAGCACTTGAAGCTGTTCAAGGCGTTTGTTAAGCGAGGCCGGGGCCCGTATGGCATTTTGCCAGCCCTGCAGAAATGGTGCTTTTATACACCAAACGACGTGGCGCGGAGCAAAGGTTTTTTTTCGTCCGTTGCTCCGTCTTCAGGATGTCTCTTCGTGCTTCTATTTTCAGCAAAAACCTTTGGTCAGTAGCTATTGTTAAGATTAATTTTACCTTGCTGTGCCCGGCCGTGCCCACCTCAGTATGGTCTTGGGCCCACCGCAGAATGATAAATTCACACAAAAATCATTAAAAAACTTACATACCATAATTTAGTATTTGTTACTTTTAAATACACAATGTATGAAACTAGAGCTCATTTAATTTTCGCCAGCCCCCCCCCCCCAAAAAAAAACCCCCTAGATATATAAGGTCCTAATTTATTAGTCACTTACCTTCTAAGGCGTTATTGTATAGGTTGATAGTATTCCAAAAAACAACATAAAAGTTAATTATCTGAAAATTAAATTTTGTAAAAAAAATAAAAAATGAATTTTCCATTTAAAGATAAAGGAATGGTTCTCTTTCGATTATAGCCGTCCACTCCCCGCTCGCCCGCTCTACTACTGCCATTATTATTTACGTTTGAATGAATGGGTTTATTCAACATAGTAATGAAAAAATATAATAACAAAATTTTTCAAGACCTTTTAAATTTAATATTATGCTTTTGTTTTTTGACTCAAATTATATATTTTGACCTACACAATAACGTGTTAAAAGGAAAGTGACTAATAAATTAGGACCTTATATATGCCTAGATATATGCCTAGATATATATGCTATGAGCATTTGAAGCTGTTAAAGGCGTTTGTTTCAGCAAGTGATGGCGGCGTATGACGTTCGCACGGGGATGTCGAACGCCCAGCGTCTGCCGAATGCCAACTTCATCTCTTCGCAGCCCACCAGGCGGGTGAGATATTACTTCCTTTGAGGCCATTCAAGTATTACAGAAGCGGCAATTATAACTTGATTAGCTGTCCGCCCGTCACTTCGTTCCCGTGGGAAATTTTTATTTTCCTGCTGCGTTATTTTTTTTTAAATATAAACCTGGGGCACTATTTTTGAATCACTCGTCTCATTTCGAGCGATATCTTTCGTTGATTTTCGTCGATGTTATTGATTTTTGAATTTTTTATCTACTAAATTCCATGAGTGCTAAGACCCTTTCGCTGAAGCGCAGTGATCAAAAAGTTCGGAAATCAAAAGAATCCGCGCAAATCAATAAAAGATATCGCTCGAAACGAGGCGAGTGATTCAAAAATAGGGCCCCTGGTCGTGACAAAAAAAGAATCATCACAACAAAACAAGAATCATCCAAATCAAGTAATTCTTTTTTTCCGTAAACGTCAAATTAAGGAGTTTTCATTATTTAAGTATGTATACCTATTTTGGCGCAGCGCAATGTAAGACGATACCGCACCCCGCGCCACGCTGCTATCAGAATGCGATGTACATTGCTGGTTTTCGTGTTTTACGCTGTTGTTATTGTTTTGATTATGAAATTACGTGTATTCAAACTATTTATTTATTTTTTTAGAAAAAAAATATTAAAAAACGTAAAAAAAAACCCTAAGAAAAATTCCGCTAGAAAGTCATTCAGAATGATGATCTGAATTCAGAGTTTCAGTTTTTGCTAAGCTGTCCTTTACAGCCTGTTTAGAGGTCACACGGAGCAATTGGATTGTAGCTCAGTCTGTAGGTGTTTTGCATTGCAAAAGGTGGCGTAGAAAATGTTTTGACACAATATTGTTTAGGTATGGCAGGTTAATAAAAATCCAAGTTCTCGACTTTTTTTAAGACTTACAGAATAATCAATCATGTATGCAAAAAATGTAGGCAATTTTGTCTTCTTTGAACCCTTCATAGACACTTTTGTGATTTAGTAAACAATAGAGAAGTTATTTAAAAAATACCTAATTTTGGCACCTTTAATTCACGATGGCGGCTAACGCCTGGGTCCTTCAAGGTCGAGAACTTGGATTTTTATTAACCTGCCATACCTAAACAATATTGTGTCAAAACATTTTCTACGCCACCTTTTGCAATGCAAAGGCCTTTGCATTTCCCCACAGACTGAGATATTGGTTAAGATGCAAAACATGTAATCTAAAGCTATAAATTAGCATAGTACAGACAGCTGCAGAGATACCTGACCTGACCACCCTATGAAATAAATATAAAGTTGTTTCACGAAATGTTTTAGGTATTTTAATGGTATTTTGTATATAAATATAGTTTTGTCAACTAAAAAATTACGCTTAATCACGATTTTAAAATTATATGTTTTGTCATAGACAATTTCATCTTTATCCGGTAAATGGTGGTCAGGTATCTCTGCAGCTGTCTGTGCGTCTTGGTTTACGTTTCTAACTATTAAATACGCAAATAATACGCGCGCACATATTTAAAAAGTCCCAAAATATAATAGTCGAAGCTGAGGTGCAGGGCAGCCACTATAAAACTACTCGGAATTAACATTTGACAGAGAAAGTTCGCCAACGCTTTTCAAGTAGCAGCGAACGAGCAGCAGTAGCAAAGTTTACACCGTGCGGTGCTCGGTTAGAATAACCCCACACATCTCTTTTCGTGGCTGTGGTAAGAGGTGACTAAGGAAACACAAGCACTAAACTGACTAAGCAATAAATTTAATAACCAATGCATTGTTTTTAACTTCGGCCTTTTCAATACTGGATTTGTTTCGGCGAGACAAGCTTCGACTCAATTTTTTTTCAAAAATTGATTTAATATTGATGATAAGTCAAACATTTAATTAATTATGTTAAGGTAGTTAAACTGGCAATTTTTCTTGTTACTAAAGTGTCAACTAAAAACTAATTGTTTATTAGGATTAATCAGCTCAGCGATACCTGTTCTACCTATGAGGATCTGTAATTGGCTTATTGTTTTTAAAATGTTGAATACTGTGTTTATTATAAGCTGTTGAACCTCCATTTAAATAAATAAATAAACAAACACAATTTAATGAGACCTCAACCCATCCTAGGTTTGATGAGACATCCTATGGTCTCATGCGGTTTGGTAGGCTTTATAAATGGCCGTCTGGTTCGCGACAACACCTACCGAAGTCCGACGCCAAACAGCTAGCTGTGTTCCGTCGGTGCGTGGGGGTACCAGTGCTTTAATAGGCATTTTCTGGGTTAACTCGCTCTATCTATATCTTGGTAAAGATTGATGTCAAAAGTTAACCTTTCAGATAATAATTTAATACATTACATACACTCACACCTGTATTCCCATACGGGGTAGGCGAGCATCAGTGGGTCAGAACCACTTGATGCCACGTTTTACCAAAAATCTGAGGGTTATTAGATGAAACATGATGTATAGTGGTGAGAGGTTGTCAGCCTTTCGCCCATAATACAGCAAAACCCTCGCGACCCTATTACTGACTTTTACAGTATGCCTGGGAAGAGTTGGCAGCTGGTACATTCTAAGTTTTTCTTTCACTCCCAGTCCAGCGTGGAAGAACTGCCCAGCTCTAGAGTAATTTCAGATTTAAGTAAGTTAAAATTAGAAAATAAGGAAAGAACATCATTCACGGCCCATACAAAAAAAAAAAAAAATTTAAAGTGGCGGCCAAAAAAAGGTAGTTATTATTTCGATAGAACATATTTCTAAACATTTTTAAGTTTGATAGCTAAGCTGTATGACCATTACTAGATTTGTTCTTGACACGTATAAATCTGGTATTAGGTTAAACTATAACAGTTAAAGGATTAATTCTAGATTTAAAAATTCATTTAAGCTTCAAATTTTTAAGCTTAAAAAAGGAGAATTCGTAAAGGTCGTACAGCTTAGCTGTGATAATAAAAAATGTTAAGAATAATTGTGTCCTTTAGATATACTTTTTTGGCCGCCACTTTTAAATTTTGGTACGTTTTGAATGATGTCCTCTGTAATGAGATTTTTAAAACGAGCTTCCCTCGGAGTTTCTTTGCCTATTTTTCTCGGTTAAATACTATTTGCTTTATCTTCTCCCACCTTGGTATACTTTATTTCATGTTGGTAACCCTAACACAGGCTGATGATGAAAGGTTATCGTTATCTCCCACAGACAGTGCAAATAGGCGAGTGCCACCCGAGCGGGTACTGCCACCGGGGTGGGCAGATCTCCACGGAGAACAGCGGTATCAAGCGCGACAGCGGGCACACCTCCTTCAGGAAGCACGGACAGTTTGAGACGGTAACACTTATCTTTTTATGCCGTGTGGTGATCGGTAGAGAATAACACCACCCCGTCTCTTTCCGTGGGTGTCGTAAGAGGCGACTAAGGAAACGCAAATGAGACCTGCCTCCTAGTAGTCCATCCCAAGCAACGACACTTAATTTTTTTCTGAATCTTAGGTGTCGTCCTATGGTCTCATGCGGTGTGGTAGGCTCTGTAAAGGGCCGTCTGGTTCGCGACCACCCTCCTACCGAAGTCCGACGCCAAACAGTTTGCTTTGTTCCGTCGGTGCGTAGGAGTACCAGTGCCTTTATAGGCATTTTCTGGGTTAACTCGCTCCATCGTCGACCTCATCTTTGACTTTTATGGTCAAGATTGAGGTCATGAGTTAACCCATCCTATAATTAAAAAAAAAAAAAAAACATCTTCTTCTTTGACTGGCTTGATTTAGACATCTTCTTATCTATAAAATTGGAGGTCCTGATTCACTAACTTATCAACGCCCAGCCCAAACCCTTAGACCTAGAAAGCTGAAATTTGACAAAAAGGTGTCTTTTAAGACGTAGGCAAGAACTTGGAAATAATTTTTCGAAATTCAACCCCTAAGGGGGTGAAATGGGGGTTCAAAGTTTGTATGGAGAAAATATTTTTTTTGGACATTTTGACTCGAAACTTCGTCAAGATATACCTTGAAGGAAATAAACGGATACGTATTTCACGAGTTTCCGAAAATCATCCCCTCTAAGGGGTCAAGAATGAAATGGGCGACTAAAAGAGTTTTTTGCGCGAGCGAAGCCGCAGGAAAAAGCTAGTAAAATATATAAAAGAAGAAACTGACTGATGACTGACTGAAATGTCAACGCACAGCCCAGACCGCTGGGTCTAGAGATTTCAAATTTTGCACGTAGGTTTCTTATGAGGTCTAGGGGGGTACTAAAAAAATGATTTTTCGAAACTCACCCTCTAAGGGGGTGAAACAGGGGTTCGAAGTTTGTATGGAGAAAAATTTTTTTTTGACATTTTGACTTGAAACTTCGTCAAGTACCTTGATGCAAATAAACGGACACATGTTCCGCGATTTTTCGAAAATCCTCCCCTAAGTGGTCAATAATAGGGTAACTAAAAGAGATCTTTGCACGAGTGAAGCCGCGGGAAAAAGCTAGTGTTTAATATTACTTGCGAGTCGGTGAGTCGTCAGCTTATTAAACTCATTTCTGACGACTCTTCTTAACATTTTTTTAATTTTCTTGTCTTACTAAGTATATAGTTTACTGTACTGATTGAAACTCAAATATTTTTTTTTCATTGCCTTTTTTGTCAAGATTATACAATCCGCACGTCCAAGAAAATTCATTTTCGAAAGACGGTCCACCAACCCGCATTGTGCCAGCGTGGTGGACTATGGCCTTAATCTCTTTCGTATTTCAAAGGGAGGTCCGTGCCCCTCGGTGGGGACGTATATGGACGTATAGTTTACTGCACTGATTGAAACTCAAATCATTTTTTTATCACTGACTTTTTGTCAAGATTGTACAACCGGCACGTCCATGAAAATTCATTTTCGAAAGACGAGCGCGGTCCACCTACCCACATTGGGCCAGCGTGGTGGACTATGGCCTAAATCCCCTTC